>LPNX010368471.1:19175-139768 GCA_001517045.1 Pseudotsuga menziesii
TATTGTGGTACCCCAAGCCATAGGAATTTCTCTCCGTAACATAACCCAATACCATGGGTCCGCAAAACTGTTGGCCAAGGTAGGGTGAATGAGTGTATAGTACACCTATGGTACAAACACAAGTGAATAATATCTCTGGATCTAGAATATTAGGCTCCACAACCAATAATCTCCCACTTAGAGACTAATCATAGCAACTCCACCGCTACTACACTTGTTGGAATATGCTCTGGACCTTGGACTTGGTAAATTTATTATTTTCACCTTCATGCTTGAAGGCCAACAAAAACCGAGTAGGAACTCGGTTTCTCTCTAGTTACTCCTTTTGTCAACATGTCTACAGGATTATGGCTGGTATGTATCTTTTCCAGTTTTAACAATTCTTCATCTAGAACAGATATTATGAAGTGGTACTTGAGGTGTATATGTTTAGTATTTGAATGAAAGGTTGATTTCTTTGCAATATGAATGGAACTATGGCTATCACTATACAACCTAATATTCTCCTGCTTCTTACCCAATTCTTCCATGAACCTCTACAACCAAATCATGGGCCTTACTAGCCTCTGTAGCAGCAACATACTCTGCTTCCATTGCTGAAAGTGAAACAACCTGTTGCAGTTTTGAAATCCAACTTACTATTGTTCCACCCATAGTAAACACATACCCTATGGTGCTCCTCATGTTGTCTTTATCACCAGCCCTATCTACATCAATGTATCCTTGTAGAACAGTGTCTGAACCTCCAAAACATAATGCATGTGAAGTGGTACCTCTCAAATACTTGAGAATCCACTGTACTTCTTTCCAATGCTCTTTACCTGGATTATTCATATACCTTTTCATAACTCCCACTGCATGTGCAATATTTTGTCTTGTGCACACCGTGGCATACATCAATCTTCCAACCACTCATGAATAGGGAATCTTGGACATGTAATCTATTTCTTCCTGTGTCTCTGGGCACATCTCCTTACTTAGTTTGAAATGGTTGGCTAAAGGTGTACTAACTGGTTTTTCATTCTACATTCTAAACCTCTGCAACACCTTTTCTATGTACTCACCTTGAGACAATGTCAATTTGTGATTTTTCCTATCTCTAGTTATTCTCATACCAAGAATTTGCTTTGCAGCACCCAAATCCTTCATCGCAAATGAATTATCAAGTTTTCTTTTGAGCACATTTATATCCTGAATGTTAGACCCTACAACAATCATGTCATCCACATACATTAACAAGATAATATATCTTCCATTATCTAGCCTCTTGAAATAAACATAGTGGTCAGAATGACATCTATCATAACCTTGTTCTGTCATAAACTTATCAAATTTTAAATACCACTGCCTTGGATCTTGCTTCAGGCCATACAAGCTCTTCTTCATCATGCAAACCAAATTCTCCTTACCTTTTACCTCATACCTTTGTGGTTGTTGCATATAAATCTCTTCCTCCAAATCCCCATGGAGAAAGGTTGTTTTTACATCTAACTGTTCAATATGCAAATCTTCTACTACCACTAGACTTAAAATAGTTCTAATTGAAGTCATTTTAACAATAGGAGAAAGTATTTCATCAAAGTATATACATTTCTTTTGTGCAAATCCCTTTACAACAAGTTTATCCTTGTATCGCTTCTTGCCTCCATCTTCTTCCTTCAACCTGTAAACCCATTTATTCTGCAATGCCCTTTTTTCTACAAGCAACTTAACCAGACCCCAAGTCTGGTTTCTTACCAACGAGTCCATCTCCTCATCCATGGCTTGCTCCCACTTCTTTCTAGTTTCTAGCTACATTGCTTCTTCATAACATTATGGTTCACCAGAATCAGTCATCAATAAATAATATAGTGAAGGACAGAATCGTTCAAAGGGTCTACTTAACCTGGTATACTTTCTTATGGTTGCAGGAGTTTCAGGTACCTGTTGCTGCTCTTGATTTTTTGGTGCCTTTGGAACTTCATTTTCTTTGATTTCATTAAGCACTGTGTACTCTGTGTTTTCCTTTTCTTCTTTCTTTCCCTACAACTGATCTTTGTACATGACCTTTTCATTGAATACTACATCTCAAATCCTAATGATTTTGCATTTTTTAAGATCCCATATGCGATAACCAAAATCATCAACCCTGTATCCAATAAAGGTATATTTGTTGGATTTAGCCTCAAGCTTTGTTCTATCATCTTTATCAATATGGACAAATGATTCACAACCAAAAGTTCTTAGAAATGAGTATTTTACATGTTTACCTGTCCATGCCTCCTCTGGAATGCCACCATCCAAAGAGCTTGAGGGCCCTCTATTTATTAAATAAACATCAATGTTTACAGGATCAGCCCAAAACTATAAGGGCAACCCTGCATGCAATCTCATACACCTTGCACGGTCCATGATCATTCTGTTCATCCTTTATGAAACACCATTTTCTTGTGGTGTTCCAGGGACTGTCTTCTCTCTGTGAATCCCATTATGTGAATAATAACTATAAAACTCCTTGCTGCAGTAGTCGCCTCCATTATCAGATCTGAGACATTTCAACCTTTTTCTTGTCTCATTCTCATCCAAAGCTTTCCACTTCTTGAAAGTATCAAACACATCATATTTTTGTCTAATGCAATAAACCCAAGTTTTTCTAGTTGCATCATCAATAAAAGTAACATAATAATGAGAGCCACCAAGATATTGTACCTGAGCTGGTCCAGATACATCTGTATGGACAAGCTCTAACTTTTCATTCTTCTTTTGTTTCCCAACCCTGGGAAATCTAACTCTCTTCTACTTTCCATAAACATAGTTCTCACAGAATTCCAAACTTACCTGCTTCAGATCTGGAAGCAGTTTCCTTGAGTGGAGAATCTACATCCCCTTCTCACTCATGTGGCCAAGCCTATGATGCCACAACGTCGAATCTATTTCTGTGGAAGTTACAGAGATAGAATAATCAATATTATGAGGACATAAATATAATGTACCTACCCTATCTCCTTTTTCTATTACCAATGATCCTTTAGTGATGTTCCACCACATTTCTCCAAACGTAGACAAACAACCGCTATCTCCCAACTGCCCTGTTGAGATCATATTTATTTTCATAGCAGGAATGTGCCTTACATCCTTTAGCAACCATTCAATTCCATTATTTAACATAATCCGTACCTTACCCTTTTCCATGGTTCATCATCCCCCAATAAAACATGTCCAAAACCACCGTGAACATAATTATGAAAGAATTTCTTATGGGGTGTAGCATGACATGAAGCCCCTGAATCTACTACCCAGTAATTGCTAGTATTATCTAATGCAAGAATCAAAGCATCTTGTAACACATCACCTGCTACATTTGCTTCCTGAGTAGTCTCTTGCTGCCTCTCACCTTTCTTCTTTGGTGCTCGACAGTCTTTCTTCATATGTCCTTTCTTACCATAGTTCCAGCACTCTATTTTTCCAAATCTATACTTGGATATTCTCTTTTTAGACTTGTTGCGATTTCCTGGGCTCCTTCCTCTCTCGTTTTGTCTCCCTCTACTCTCCATGGTCAACGCGTTACCTAATGTCTCACTTGTGCTTTTTCTTCGCATTTCCTCGCTAAGAATAACACCAAGAACATCATCAAACTTAAGAGTGTTTTAACTAGGGACAGAGTTACTTACAGCCATGACCAAGCTATTCTAGCTTTCTGGCAATGAGAACAAGATTAGAAGAGCCATAACCTCATCATCAAAGTTCACTTTTACTGAACTTAACTGAATAGTAAGTGTATTAAACTCATTTAAATGGTCAGCAGTAGATCCACCTTCTGACATATTCATCTTAAATAAACGCTTCATTAAAAATACCTTGTTAGAAGCCGAGAGTTTTTCGTAGAGCTTGCTCAATGTGCTCATCACACCCTATGTTGTTTTTTCTTTCGAAATATTGAAGGCTACTGAGGAAGCTAGGCACAACCGTATTATTCCCAGTGCCTTTCTGTTAAGAACCTCCCATTCTTCATAGCTACAAGTTGTTTTCCTTTTTTGCCCAACGATAGGTACAGATCCTTCTGGTAAAGATAGTCCTCCATTTGCATCTTCCTTAACTAATAGTTTTGGCCTTTAAATTTCTCGACCCTAAACTTTCCTTGTTCCTCAATTGCTCCCACTCGAACCAGGAACCCTTCTTTCCTACGAGTTTACCAGCCAAATAGACCTTTTGGCTCTGATACCAATTATTAAAAAATAGAACCTGTTATCCCTAAAGTTGAACCTAGACTACAGGGGTTCAAGCTTAAGGAAATCTTTTTCAAAAATGTGCAAATCAATGAAATCAAACTAAAAAATAAGCTGGTATGAAATCAAGGCTATTAGAAAAATCACACAATTATGAATGAAATAGGCTGGTATATCAGTCAGAGCTATAATAGAAACATGAAATCACATAGGAACTGTATAACATAAAACAAGAAACAAGGTCCAATATCTCAGTAACTACGATCATAAAGTCATGAAATAAAACTGCCTCTATTTTTTGAAAGTATAAAGGATAATTGCATTTCAAAATAAGAATCAATGCAATGGAATTCATTGGACCATATACATGATAAATTATAAGAAACAAAATTCATAACATACAGAGACAAATCATAGTCATGCTCATTCAAAGTATAACTTGCGTAGAAGTTGTAGAGTATCTTATGTTATACAGCTAGTGCTCAAAACCGGGCTTTCATAAATCCAAAATTGCCAACCCCCTTGTCTCCTCTCGAGACCCCCTTAAATACAAAATATTTTTTTCTTTAAACTAACCATAAGATCCTATATCTAAGGGTCGAACCTCCTCAAAAATAGGGAATTCAATCCCTTTTAAAAAGTATTCAATTACAAGTGTAATACATTTGTCAAATAAACAACATAAGTTCAAAAGAAAACTAAAATTTAACTTCTAAAGGCTTCTAGAAGCCTCTGCTAGTGTAGCTAAGTCACTCAAAACCTGTGAACGCTTCTGCAATCTGGCGAATTCAGCATCCTTATTGTCCTCCCTGTTCTGAGCTTTGACTTGTTCCAGCTGCTTCTGAATGACTCGTTTCTCCCTTAGAATATCCTTTGAAATTATCAGCAACTTTTGGTATTCTGTCTCTTTGTCTTCCGGATCTTCACGAAGTCTCTTGTTGGCCACCATCAATTTTTCATTTATGTCTTGCAGATGCCTGGTTTTCTCTTTGTATGTTTGCAAAGACTTTCTACATTGGCTTAGTTCTGGAGATATTTCCAAGTCTTCTTCTCTTATATTGACTCTTTCTTCCTGTAAACTCTTTGATGCTACACCATCATCTGGATTATCTTGCTTGTCTGTGCAAAAATCTTCTGGTATAGAGCCTTCTATGCCTTGAATATCAATAAACTTTTCATTATCTACACAGTACTGGTCCTTTACTGTATGTACAGTTTCTTCACTTCCAGCATCATCTATCAGTACAACATCCATGGCATCTTCATGTGCTGCTCTTTTCTCTATCTGCATCTTTTTCCTTAACCTGGTTCTTGGCTTCTCTGTCTTGAATAACTGTTTACAAATTTTATTCTTTGAAGCTATACTTTTCAGCATAACACTGAGTTTCTTCTGGTTCTCATTTGTGCAGGAAGCTTCAGGGAACAAGCCTTCTTAGATGGGTTTCTCAATAGTATTCTTTTCTTCTTTCTCAACAGTTTGAACTGGTTTTTTAGGACTTGTTGTTTGCTGGTCAATATCTTCTGTCATTCTTTTGCCTTTCTCCTTAGGGTTGTCTTTAAACCCTAGTTCTGTTAACAAGGATTCCCACGTTCTTTCCTCCTTTTGCAACTGAGCTAAAATCAATAATTTAATTAAGCCTTGATGATAAACAGAGCGAGCAGTATGCTCGGGATGGTTTTGAACCCTGGAAATCATCTTTTGGAGGATTTTTATTAAGTAAAATGGGAGATTTACCTGTATATTTCCATTAATATGCATTAGCAATTTTAGATGGAATTTTAGTACTCTCTCGTACCTTCCATCACATGTGATGTAATTTTGTATCACCTCCAAAGAAACCTTCCAGCCTGGCTTCATCTTGCTAACATGAACACCATTTTTCCAATCTAACTTTTCACATCCTGGCATCAGAAATTCATTGAAATTGCCTTGGAAATCCTGTTGTTTAAACCATTTATCCCCCTGTGCTGGAACACCTATTGCCTCAGCAATAGAATCCTCGTTTACCCTTACTGTTAGGTTTTTCAGCTGCACTCTTTCATCTCTATAATTTTCAATGAATAACATGGTTACCTATGAGTGGTAACCTTGCAATTTCTCACAAAAATTAAACCATCCATACTTCTGCATTAGTTTAGCAGACCTGGGAAATTGCATTATCCAGTCTGTATTGTTTGGCTCTAACCTACAGATGAAAACTGCTGGATTTCTCTTCATTATAACCTCTAGCTCTTCCTCGTCTACTGCCTTCAACATTTAAAACCCTAGAAAATTGCAACTTTGTTGTATAGACAGACTGGGCTTTAAATCTCAGACAAAACAGCAAACCCACTAAACTTTACTGCAGTTACCTCTGTGGCAACTATTCACTCCATGCTAGCTCTGGCCTATCAATAATGCACCTATGCTTGTGCTAGTCTTAATTGAATTGATCTGCAGGCCTAACAGAGTGAAGATGACAGTGAAGATAGAACCTAAGGCCTCGTCGGTCTTACCCTTAAGCCTCTGTCAGTAATGCAAATCAACAAAACCTTTACAATATACTGCCCCGAACAAGGAATTCTTTGCTGTAACCACTTGCTCTAAGATGCAGGGAAGTGTATACGATGTAATTCAGACCTTCAAACATAAAATCCATCAGGGTTTGAAAACAGGCCCTAGCTGCTTGAAACCCTAACGTTGTTGCTCATGACCAATGAATATTGACAGTATACAAACAGGTCTCTGACTATCCTTCTCCAGTTAACCAGCAAAACAATGAGACAAATTTTTAGGGAAACGAGTGAATTAAGTCGATTCTGCCACGATCAGTACTAACATTCATTGCATGCAGTGTTCAAATTTTAAAATGATGGCAGGTGTACCATTTCATAAGTGACACGATAAAACCCATCATTTTATGGACAGGAGCTCCTTTAAAACATATTCATATCGAATTCCCAATAATCATGAATATGATCAAAGTTTATTACCCTTTTATACTCCATGGTATTTATAAACAATAGACTTTTTAATGAAATACCCTTTGGAATTCTTCTATCAGTAAGTAAAATGCTGCCAGTTTGGATAATGCTACCAGCTTTAACAATTCACCATATAACATACAATCTCTTGCACATACATAGGTTCATGACTAATGAATGAAGATTTTGATGATTCGGGATAATAAAAGAAACCATAATGGCGTTCAATCAAACATAAGGTGTAAAACAAAACAAAATTTAAGAAATAAAAACACATCACAATCAAAAGATCTTAAAATAAAAAGGTGGAACAACCTTAGAGATAACAGAACCATAGAGCAATAACACATATACAATTAAATCCTTAAACAAGATGCAAAACACATTAAAACATTATAGAGAGACACATATATAACATGGTTCACCCAAACGATGGGATACATCCACAAAGAAATTGTCAGTTCTTTTATTACAGTCCAGAAAGATGAAGGGATACAACCTGCAACAAAACCGTTGCACTTCCTCTTCATGCTCTCACAGTCTCTCCCACACAATCACAGAGATTGTTTATAATACAAAATAATGACGTGCATAGTTGTGTTACAATTCTTTCTTTTATAGGGGAAATACCATGGGAAAATATTACGGTTAATCCAATACCATGGGTCCGCAAAACTGTTTGCCAACACACATCCCAAAAAAATTTCTCGGGTGCTCTAGAACCACAAGGAAGGGGGAATGAGTGTACAGTACACCTGGGGTACAAACACAACTAAATAATATCTCTGGATCTGGAATATTAGGCTCCACAACCAACAAAAGCGCAGATTTATTATATAAAGAAAGTCATTCAGACTTGATGGATCTCAGAGCTTTTGTAAGAGTGGGAGTGCTTGGATTGAGAATACATGTTGCCTCAAAGGTCACAAGGAGTAGTGTGCAGGCGTTTCCCTCTCCTTGTCTCTGTGAAGTTTGTCTTAAAGGATTCCCCACACAATCAACATCGGAGGTATATTCATTGAATATCTAATTTTCACCATCATAAACATTGTAACGCACTTAATTTTTCTTACAAAGTTTGGATGCTCAGTAACTATCTCGAGCCAAATATTTATTTTTTGCACAATAATCCGTCCAAACATCCACTTTTTGTGTTAGGTTTTTCAGAACAAATATCAATCACTAGTGAGAAAACGCAGAACCCCAACAACCATCAATCCTCCTCCATGCTTAGGAAATTTATGTTTTGCTATTCTTCTGTACTTTTCATATATAACTATCATTGTCTTCTTAATCGTCATTTTATTATGTTTCTCTGCTGAAGAAAATGGCGATTGAGGGAGGAATCCAGATCCGGTTCGACTGATTTAATGAATATATAATCTTTGTAATTAACAATGGGCTCCACTTCTATATTAAAAATGAAATTAAAAAATAGACCAAAGGGAGCAGAACGTTGATTGAAAACATAAATACAACCGAGTTTCGGAAGAATATTTACCAGCAATTTATTAGTCTGTAATGAAACAATCGAACTTAATTGCTATAGATGGAATTAAAAATTCAATTAAACCTAAAGCTCATTAAAGAGATGAACCCTTGATTTAAATATATTTGTCAAACTTTCTTAAATCTCAATCATGTGTTGGAATGCAATATTAAGAGTGAATTTAATGAGCATACAATGATTTCCTATAAAATTTATAAAATTTAAAAAATAATTGTATGTATATATTTTGACATGTTTAAGAACAATATCTGATTTTCTTTCATGTTCCAAATTTTCTTAATTGTCGTACTTAATGATCATGGGAATTTCATAGTCATCAAATTTGAACAAATAAGAAGATTACATTGCACTGAGCATAGTGTTTATGACCAAATTTAAACATATTACTTCACACACGATCTCATCGAATTGATAATAGTCCATCAATTGAACGAAATTAAACAATATGGAAGCTCAATACAAAAACTCTAAATCAAAGTTTGTTTCATTTTTTCTTTGAAATTGAAGGCAGTTGTTGTCGCATCTAAGCCTTCTTCTTATTTTTTTTATTTTTTCACAGTGAGCCCTGACACATATTTGGTTTGGGGGAGGTAGGTGTTTGTTCCAATTTTGTTATGATTTTCATATAAACCATGCCATTTGGTATGTAGTTCTATTTAAAAAAAGTGAAGGCCCATTCGGTCAGTCATTCCAGACCTTCAACCGCATGTTCATTCCTGACCTTCATCCACATGATCATTTAGACAGGTATTTGCACAATCTGCCAAACTTACCATAGAAATTGCTTGTTTGCACAATCTTCTCTATTCTAAGATAGTATGTTTTTAGGGGGGTCAACCACTGAAAGGGTCGACCCTCTCTCTCTCTGTTGCTCAATCATTATATAAGGACACATTCATCTTTGTAAAAGGAGGGTGTAAAAACTTTGATTTTTGTTCCAAATTATTTTTACTGCAAAACAATTAAAAACGTTAGAAAAAACACATACAAATAAAAAATATCAAAAAATAATATAAATTAAAAAAAATACTAAATAACATAAAAGTCAAAACTAAATCAATAATACTTTGTTTTTATTAATAATTTGTTTTATTTTATTATAAAGGGAGAAAAAACATAAAACAATTAAAAGTTATAAAATTAAATTAGTTTATATATATATATATAATAAAATTTAAAATATATACAAAATATATTTTGTTCTCAAACAAAATTAAATTAAAAAAATTACAAATAAATTTTTAAAAATATATATATATATATATATCGATAAAACAATTTAGCAATAATAATAAAAGGGTTATGATAACAATGCAAAAATAAAAATAAAATAAAATTAAAAACTAAAAACATATAAATAAAAAGCATTAGGTAACAAATGAAATCATAAAATTAATAAATGAACTTGGAATCTTCTCAAATTTTATGTTTGTTGCGCTAACTTGTTTTCACAAGTCACTCAGACATAGGTTTTGACAAGAAGGGTTGCTTCTTTCAGGTATAAGAGCATTTTATTTTAAGCACATATTTTCATGTATTTTCAATACTCTCACAAGTTTGTTGCAGGAAAATGTTAACCTTTTTGCAGGTTCAGAGACGAACAAATGGCATTTCCAGAATCGCAGAAAAAATTCATAAAAATGTTCCATTAAAAGCTTGGAGAAGTTGAGTTTCCACTATGTATGTCATGACATTTTGCTGCCACAAAGAATCCTTTCAAAAACCAATTACACCATGTCACGATTACTTGCCCTTTTCCCTTCCAAGCTTATCTATCATCCATGTTAGAGTCTACATTTTCACTACCTTATACATCATGACTTCCCGCATGTCTACATTTCTGAGTCGCACACATTTTCCTCATTTTCAGTTCATCTTTTTCCTTATGAATAAAACCATTCAGCTTCCTTTCCATGACTACATTGCTTTGTTTCCCTTGTCATAAAAATGGTTTGACCGTGAGACCTTTTATCTACAGTCCTACCACTCATTATGTACAACTCATGTTGACTGATGCAAGATTCCTTAAGGCCCACCTTTCAACAAGTCTTTCCCCATCGACCTTAGCACATTATCTGGGATAGAGACTAGAGTTCATTTTTAGTACCTTGATCATGGGAATACATCAATGTCCCTTGATCGTTGGATCTTGCAAGTGGTTCGACATCAGCTCATTTATTCACACTTTGCACAATGTACTTAGGTACCTTGGCACTCATTGACATCAATGGTGAGATTGTCTCGCATTGGTTAACGACATTCATCAATGGTCGGTAATCCAATGACTTCTTTCCATGCTCTACATCGACACATTTATTCGCATGGTAATAATTGTACCATCGGGTTTTGTAGAAGGTGAAGACTATATACTTTTCATGACACCATCAATAGTTTTACAACATACTTTTAGCCATATGAGAGTAGCATAGTTCCACTTTCAGACTTCCTTCATCCAACCAAGCAGCAAATCAGATCCTTCACTTCACATTCTATGATCCAGCAGCAACAGTCACATTCCTATTGCATGGTTCATAAGTTTTTTGGGGCAAGTGAAGGCATGTTATTTTCTAATATTTAATCATGCAATTCCTTGGATACTAGAAATAAATAAATTTGTAAATTCCCTCACTGCGTTCCCTTTCTCCTTTTCATAAACCTAATACATCTTAAGTTGTGGGGGGGGGGGGGTTCATTACCATTTACCAACATGTCTTTCCCAAACTATGCTTTGTAAACATTTCTATATATATTGGCATGATTCATAATATGAATAAAATGATTTCCAATGTACATTCATGGTTCATCATTTCCAATGCATGTATACTTTTAAATCTTATGTATTGCAGCAAAAATACAAGTAAAATGAGAGAATGTTGTTAACACAAGAACCAACATTTGTTATACTTATGGTTGTCACACAAGAACCAACCATAAGGAAAATTTCTGTCACTCATGCATTTAAAATTATGGAATGATTTACTGTTACATACCATCATCATGTAAAGCCCAGCTACAAAGCCAAAAGTTTAAAAAAAATAAATGCATAGTTGCATGAGGACATGCAAGAAGTTAAGTTGGGGAGAATGTTGGGTCACAAAAATACCACATTTTATTCATCTTTCATATATCATTTGTCACCTTATTCCTATTTTATCCCTCCATAAAACCATTAATATCCACCACTTTCATAATACATATGGGTTTATATTACCATTTTCCAAATTATTTGTTTTGAGTATTTTTAAGAAAATTCTTGATTAGATATTAGAAATTAATATATTTTTCATTTATATCTCAAATATTTGTGTGAGCTTTGTAATGTAGGGATATTTGAAGCTTTCAACCAAGGAGTATTCCAAAGCTTCCTGAATGTTTTCTCCATCTTTTCAAGATTTGAAAAGGATAATTCAAGCTAATTTCAAGGAGAGGATTATGGAAATATGGAGAGAATATCTCATCCCATATTTTTTGGAGGATTTGAAGGGATAAGTTGAGAGAAAAGTGGGTATGTTGGAGAATTTTGAGGGATAAGCTGAAAGGAAAGTGGATTGTAATTATGATTAGTTATCTTGAATTCATGTATAAATAGGAGGGTTCTCTCCTCATTTTGTTAGAGGCCTCTCTAGTGGTGTAGAAGTAGAGAATAGTTTATGTCTTTTGAGAGTTAGTCATAGAGTGGATTTTCCTTGATATGTAATGGATATGATGCTTTAATGCAAATTCTTTTATTCTCTCATGTTAATTCGAGTTTCTTTCTTATGAATTGTTAGTATAGACTTTCAGTGATTTCTTTCTTCTGAATTGATAGTATAGATTTTTCATGAGCTCACATCTATAATTTCATTCTTTCTTTACCAAGTTTAATTTATTCAATTTCATGTTTTCTGCAATGTTTTCATGTTTAGTTTAATGGTTTTTTTTTTAAATGCCTTGCAAAGGACCTTTAGGGGGGGTGTTTCAACCCCTCCCACAAAAAAAGTCATGACAATTGGATTTTTGGTGGCAAATTTATAACCACCACCCACACAATTCCAAATTCTTATGACTTTTAAGGGATTTTTTAAAAACCACCTCGAAAAGGACCTTTAGAAGGGGTCTTTTAAACCCCTCCTCCCCCCGAAAAAAATAATCATGACAATTGGAATTTTGAGGGTGGCATTATAACCACTGCCCCCAAAATTCCACTTTCTCACGAATTTTAATGATTTTTTTTAAATCTCCTTAAAAAGGACCTTTAGGGGGGTTTAAGTCAACCCCTCCCCCCCCGCGCAAAAATTTAAAAAAAAAAAAAAAAAAAAATCATGACAATTGGACTTTTGAGGGTGAATTTATTACAACTTCCCCCACAAGTCCAAATTCCCATAACTTTTGGGGGATACTTTAAAACAACTATCCCCAAAATACAAAGTATCATGCCATTTGGGGGTGGCTTTCAAACAACCATCCCCAAAATTCCAATTATTATGACTTTTGGGGGCGACTTTAAAACAATCGCCCCCAATAGTTCATTTATCATCAATTTTGGGTTTTTTTTTTTAAACTGCCTATTAAATAACCTTTAAGAGGGGAGGTGGGTGGTATTTCTAGCCTCCCCCTCCCCCAAAAAACAAAAGTCTTGAGAATTGGACTTTTGGGGACAACTTTTTCAAACCGTCCCCAAAGTCCAATTATCGGGACTTTTGGGGGGGCAGGGTGGCGGGTTAATAACCACCCCTAATGGCCTATTTTTTTTGGGGGGGGGAGGGGTGGGTGGGTTAATAACCACCCCTAATGGCCTATTTTTTTGGGAGGGGGTGGGGGGTTAGCAAAACTACCCCTAAAAGGGTAATTTGTTGTAATGAATATTTGCATCTTATTTAATTGTTATTACTCTATGATCTTATTTTTCTAACATATGTTTCCATCAACATCATTATATTCCTTGGTTGGCATGATAACACTGTTGTTCTCCAAAACATGTTTAGATATAGGGTTGTGTCTTAATATGAACCACCAATATCTATCCAACACATCCGGGTAAAAGACTAGTTGGTTTCACTATTTTGGTAAAGAAAAAGGCTCCTTACTTTTATCCCACACCTTACCATAGATGATACAGATCAACCCACTATCATGATATTTATTTACATTATTGTTGTGGAATGTGTCCCACCACTTGCACCTAAAAATAACACATCGAAAAGATGAGAAGTCCACTTGAATGATCTCTTGTGTCTTACTAGCATAACCCAACATCCCTCCTATCAGGTTTTGATCATGGTAGCTAGCATGACTAGATTGGTTGAAATCGACTTTCACTCCACAGTATTTAGTAATACATCCATCATCAACATCCTTGGTGCAAAAATGATGTCCATAATCCCACATAGAAGGAAATGAATGCATCTGTAAAAAAAGTTGGTAAATGATGGTGTCATATGTTTAATAACCCAATAATTAATATATTAAACATAGATGTTATAATTCAAAGTTGCAGTATAAATTTAGAAATGTACACAGATATATTATTACTGAGTTTTGCACCCGATCCCAATGTTTAGTGCATCCTCCTCTTCATACGAGTAACAACCGAATGCATCATATTTCTCTTTGACTTGGTCTGCAACCCAACTATTGGGACATATCATTGTCATATTTTCTTTTATTTTATCTGGAAAAGTCATGCTTCTACTATGAAGCCATTTGAATTATTTTGTGTCAATGTCCCATTTCTTCCTCTTCTCTTCACACAATGTGACGTGTGTATGTGTTTCCTCTATGTTGTAAAGAAAGAAATTATTGATTGAATCAATTTATGAATTTGTTGTTATATTCATGGAAACAAAACCAACTTCAGTACATATAGGATCAAATATAGATTTTGAATTTTGTTGTGAAGATAGAAAGATAAGTGACTTACTCTTTATCATGTGCCTTTTTATATTTGTTTCTGGTCCCTCCCTATCCATTTTTTCCTCATCACATTCATCGTCCCAAAACATTATTCCTTGTGTGTGGTCAATTTTCTTGATGTGCTCACATGAATAATAGAATGACTCATATATTATGTACCCCTTTTCCATCTACCCCTTGGGATTTTTCTCTTTGTTGAAAAAATACCTTAAATGTTTTCATGTACCCCTCCAAGAAGAAAATCCAACAACATGTGACCACACTAACTAATTCAACCTCATCAACTAGGTGAATTACAAGATGAACCCCCAAGCACATGAAACTTGTCAATAGTTCCTTCTCAAACATAGAAATAATCTCAAGTATCTCTTGAATCCACTAGGGAATTCTTATGATGTAAATATCCTTTGATGTAATCCACTATACAAATGCAGATAGTTTAGATATGGCATGTTATAGGTCATCAAGAAAAATTTGGTCCACAGACTCATGCATGAACAATGAATAGTTACACTACAAAGTAAACACAAAAATTTCATTTCATTTAAACTTGTGTGGTAAAAGATATAAGATAAAAAATAAAACATTTTTTTGACATTATGCATACCCTTAGAAGGTTGATATGGTCATGTGATTTCAAACCCAATAATTGTTCGATTTCAGTTAAGCAATGCCATAGAGTAGAATGATATAAAGAAGGCACCTTCAGACCCATTATAACTTCCTTTTTCCAAATAAATATAATATTTTTTCAAAATATATGGGACATTTCCTTTTTTAAATGAAAAAGAGGGGCCATCATGTCCTCTATTTTCTTGTCTTATACAATTCTTCTTTTTAGTATTTGAAGAAATAAGATATCTCCTAACAACCGACTTGTCACTTTTTTTGGATGATATGTGACACCACAAATAACAAGAAACATTTTTAAATATATGAATGGGATCTAGTACATGGAAAATATTAAGATGCTCCCAATATAGGAGCTCAAAAAATATTGTTTTCCTTTTCATCCATTTGGCCATTTTCTAATCAACATAGGTATCGAAGAATTCGGGATCATTGTGTTAGATTTTTATCATTCAAGGGAGCATTATCTTAGGATCTTTAATTGAGAGAATAACAAGCATAACAATCAAACATAAGAGACAATGAACACAAAGTTTTTCCTTAGGGAAACCATAAAGGAGAAAACCCCACAACTTCCTTTGAGATAGAATCAGCACCAAAAGTAAAACCCCAAAAACAGTAAGATGATCTCGCGACAGCAGTAGTCTCTCTCTTTCTTGTCCCGAAAAATTATTCTCTCTCAGTTATGCGTTACAATTGAGTGTTATTGAATGTGTTATAAATAGAGAGGTTCACTCTCTATTCATACTAATTCCCAACTTGACAATAACTCACTAGGGTGGACTTCTCTAGGAGAGTCTAATAACCCTAGGGCCCCACAACTGCGGGGAATTTAACCCTTGATCAATAGGAGGGTTACCCACAATCACTTTACATGATTGTTTACATTATTGAATCTCTCTATAGGAACATCAGGATAGGACATGACTCAAATACATTACAAACACTTCCCAGAATAAACATCAGGGTACAATACATAAGATATACAAGTGAATACATTCTGAAGTTACAATTACATCAACACTCCCTCTTAACTCGGAAGGTATTCTCTCAACACAATTTATCAACACAAGTCTTCTTCTCTTTATCATCTATCATCATCGAGTTCTCATCATCTTCATATTCAAGTCATCTTCATCTAGATCTGGATCATCATCACTGGATCTAGATCATCACTCGATCTGGATCATCATCACTGGATCTAGATCATCACTCGATATGGATCATCACTGTTGGATCATCACTAGATCTGGATCATCACTAGGTCATCATCACTGGTGCTATCTCTTGATTCTTCTCATCATAGGAAGTTCTATAGAGCTAGCCCTTTTTCATGCTAGTTGTAGGCCTAGCCTCCATGTAGATCTTCTTCAGCGCTTATATCTAACCCTAAGTCAGAATGGGCCACCCAACACTTACAGGGAACCATGAGAGGAACACATCCAACACCATGTCAAAAAGGCATGCCCAACACTCACATCTGACCATGGGAGGAACACATCCAAGAACCATGCCAGAAAGGCCCAACACTTGCATTCACCATCATGATAGGACACACCTACTATCATCTATGAAAAGGCACTGCACTTACAATCACCAGAATGGTAGGACACACCTACTACCATCTGTGAAAAGGCACAGCACTCACAACCACTAGTATGATAGGACACACCTACTATCATCTGTGGAAAGGCTCAGCACTTACAACCACCAGCATCATAGGACACACCTACTATCATCTGTGGAAAGGCACATCACTTATAATCACCAGCATGGTAGGACACGCCTACTACCATCTGTGAAAAGGCTCAACACTTACAATCACCAGCATGATAGGACACACCTACTATCATATGTGAAAAGGAACTGCACTTACAATCACCAGCATGGTAGGACACACCTACTACCATCTGTGAAAAGGCACATCACTCACAACCATAAGCATGATAGGACACACCTACTATCATCTATGGAAAGGCTCAGCACTTACAACCACCAGCATGATAGGAAACACCTACTATCATATTTGGAAAGGCATAGCACTTATAATCACCAGCATGGTATAAGGACACACCTACTACCATCTGTGAAAAGGCTCAGCACTTACAATCACCATCATGATAGGACACACCTACTATCATCTGTGAAAAGGCTTTGCACTTACAACTGATCATGTGGGAACCAATCCCACAGTCACATCAGAATGGCTCTCAGCGCTAGGCTGAGGATTCCTGGTAGCTGACCAGGTGCCTCCATTCTCCTAGATAATGGCCTTCAGCACTTATATCTGATCATGTGGGAACACATCTCTTAATCACATAAGAATGGCCCTCAACTCTAGGCTAAGTATTCCTGGTAACTGACCAGGTGCCTCCATTCAGAGAATGGAATTCAGTGCTTATATCTAATCATGTGAGAACACATCTCACAGTCACCTCAAAATGGCTCAACACTCAAATATGACCATGGACAGAACCAATCCTCTCACCATGATAGAATGGCTCATCCCTTACATCTGACCATGGAAGGAACCAATCCTCTCACCATGTCAGAATGGCTCATGGACTCATCACTTCCCCTTGGAGGGAACCTCAATTTGGAGAACACCAAGCTTCTCCCTGAAGTACTCAAACTTCACTCTGGCCAATGGCTTAGTCAACACAACAGCTATCTGTTCATCCGTCGCAACAAACTGGAGCTTCACTGCTCCTCTCTGCACCATATCCCTGATATAGTGATATTTGATATCGATATGCTTTGACTTGTCATGGAACACCGAGTTCTCTGAAAACTTCACACAACTCTGGTTGCCTCAATATATACAAGTAGCATCCAACTAGCGATAAAATAAATCAGATAGTAGCTTCCTCAGCCATACTTCCTCACAACTAGCTGAACAAGTTGCAACATACTCTGCTTCAGCTATACTCAGTGCCATGCAATATTGTTTCCTGCTAAACCAAGAGATCACACCTGATCCCATACTGAAGCAGCACCTTGAAGTGCTCTTCCTATTTATGGCACTGCCTGCCCAATCTGAATCAACATAACCTTCTAGGTTAATCTTCTAATTCACATCATACTTGAGCTCATAATCAACTGTACCCCTCATGTACCTTAGAATATATTTTGCAGCAATCAAGTGAACATGTCTCAGATCTGTCAAGAACTAGCTCAAGGTGTTCATAGCAAAGCAAATATCTGGTCTCGTATTTGTCAGGTACATCAAGGACCCAATCATCTAACGATACATCGTAGCATCAACCGCTTCTGATGAATCATCACTCAATAGCTTTAGGTTCGATGCCATAGGTGTGGTCATGGCCTTGTAATCCATCATCTCGAATCTCTTCAGGATCTCTACTGCATACTTCCCTTGACCCAGGGAAATTCCATCTGCATTCTGCCACACCGCCATTCCTAGAAAATAGTGTATCATGCCCAAGTCCTTCATTTCAAAATCAGCAGCAAGCTTCCTCTTCATATCAGAAATCAACCCATCCATACATGTTACAAATAGATCATCTACATATAGTATTAGTATCACTAGGTTACCATCTTCAACCTTGTAGTAAAGGTTGGAATCTGGTTTACTTTTGGTAAAGCCCAAACTAGATAGAAAGCTGTCAATTATGTAGTACCATGTCCTGGGTGCCTATTCCAAACTGTACAGGGCTTTCTTTAATTTACACGCATTCGTCTCCCTGTCATGTGTCTCAAAACCGAGTGGTTGCTCCACATACACTTCCTCTTCCATTACACCATTCAAAAAGTAGTATTGAATCCATCTGGTGTATCTTCCATTTCATCACTGCAGCCAGAGCAAGTACTGATCTGATGGAAGTGTATCTGGCTACATGTGCAAAAGTTTCTTCATAATCTAGTCCTTCTTTCTGGGAGAATCCATGAGCCACAAATCTTTCTTTATATTTTTCTATGCTGCTATCTGCAACATGCTTGATCTTGTAGATCCATTTGGAAGTTACAAGAGACTTCCCTTCTGGTCTTGGGACAATATCCCAGACATCATTCTTCATGATCGATTGATACTCTTCAATCATATCATCCTTCCATTCTTTCCTTTCTACCACTTCTTCATAGTTGGAAGGTTATTTATCGATGAAGTCACATAATAAGGCTACATAATCGGAGCAAGACCTGGTTCTTTTCCTTTCTCTATGATTTTATTCTGGGGCTCCATATCTTTCTGCACCTTGGATAGCTTCTCGTACCCAAGAAAGTTTCCTATTATGAGGGTTCTTCTCCTGAGGTGGATCTATAGGTTCTTGAGGTTCTTCTAATTCTCGATCTTCTTCTTGAATTTCTTTGTTCATGGTTGTGTCATGAATTCTGGGTACTTCTATTTCTTCAGGTTCTTCAGCAAGTCTCTTTCTAGATTTGTTGTATGCTGAGTCTTCGTCAAATGTTACATCCCTGCTAATGTCAATATTCTTGAATCCTGGGAACTATACTCTGTAAGCCTTCGAGCTTTCAGAGTATCCCACAAATATAAGGCTTCCTTCCTGAAAGATCTAAATTTGTCCTCTTTTCTTTTAGAATATGTATGTACACTGGACAGCCAAATCTTTTGAGATGGATGAATTATGGTTTCTTGCTGGAAAAGACTTCTTTAGATGTCTTGTTCTTGAGTACTCTGTGTGGAGTATGGTTATGTACATACAACGATGTTCTGGAAGCTTTTTCCCATAGATGCATGGGAAGATCTTGATCATAAAGCATGGCCCTTGTAGCTTCCATGATCATTATATTCTTCCTCTCTGCAACCCCATTCTGTTGTGGATTATATGGAGTGGTTAAATCCCTCTTAATCCCTGAATCTTTGCATAATTCTTTTAATTCATTTGATGTGAATTCTCCGCCATTATCTGATCAAAAGGTCTTGATGTTATTTTCTGTGTGGTTCTCGATCAAGTCTTTGAATTCCTTGAACTTGCTAAATACTTCACCTTTGTTCTTTAATAAGTATATCCATGTATTCCTAGAAAAATCATCAATAAAAGAAACATAGTATACATACCCACTTAATGAACTGGATCACATCGGACCGCATACATCGGAGTGGATGATTTCCAAGATTCCTTTTGCCTTGCTCTCGCTACTTGGAAATGTCTTCTTTGTGTTCTTTCCTTTCGCACATCCTCTACAGACACCATCATGGTTTGCCTGAATTTATGGAAAACCTTCAATAGCTTTGCTTGCAAGTGGTAGTGCTCTGTAATGCACATGTGCAAGCCTTCTATGCCAAAGTTCATTTGGATCTACTAATTCATGGACCAAATCTTGTTCTGGTTGGCCCTTCAATTTGTATAGACCTCCTTCTTGTTCCCCAATCACTACTGCATCATCAATAGTATTTCCCTTTGGCCACATGAGAACTTGGCCATCTACAAATGAAACCCTCATGCCTTTTGCATCTAATGCAGATATGGAGAGGAGGTTCTTCTTTAGTCTTAGTACAAACAATATGTCCTTCATCTTTATATACTTTCCAGAATCTAGCTTATAGGAGGATTCCCCACTACCTTTTATTGGATACTGGTGGTCATCTCTAAGTTTCACCTTGTGGGGTGATTCATGTTCTGATAGTTTCACAAAGGATTCTTTGAATCCTGTCATATGTTTGGAAGCCCCACTGTCTATAAGCCAATCATTGCTTCCATGTGTGACGTTTCCTGTGAGAGATGAAATCAAAACATATTCTTCATCACTTGAAGAATCATCACTTTCTTGTTTTATTCTCTTTGTGGAAGGTTCATCATCCTCTACAGCATGAGCATGATGTCTTCTCTTGTTTCCCTTCTTCTTGTGAGAGACATTTTTGTTTCTAGGACATTCTCTAGCATAGTGTCCTTTCTCGTAACATGTATAACATCTAATTTTAGACAAATCTATTCTAGTGTTATCTTTCTAGTCAAAGTTCTTACCTTTCAAGTGATGAGAACTTCTTCTGCTTTTCTTGGAGTGTACTGTGATATCTTTATCTTCACTTCCCATCTTTTCTTCTCGATCTACTATCTGAGCTTATTCTTGTGAGAATTCTTCCCATGGTCTACTAAAATTGACTAGCTTCTTTCTGGCACAGATCCCTTGAATAAAGGAGTCCCATGATCTAGGGAGACCATTCAAGGTAGTCATCACAATTTCTGCATTCTCTACTTCTTCATCTACCGCTTCCAGTTGTTCCTTGATCTGAGAGACCCTTGTAAAGTAGGACTGGATGTTTTCCTCATTCTCGATCTTTACATTCTTCAATTGGTTTCTCAATGTCATCTTCCGATTTATGTTCTTTCCTTCAAACAGTTTGGCTAGGGCATCAAACATAGATTTACTATGTCTTTAGGGAGGACACCTGTGGTATGAGGTGATCCTTGATTGAATCAGAAGTAATCCTCTTAGCCATGACCAACTTCTTTTTGTGTAAGCCCTTAGCCTCATCTCCCTTTGGAAATAGAACCTCTTCATTGATGTAAGATTCCAACTCATTTTCTTCCAAGACCAGGGAGATCCTATACTTCCAGGCTCAGAAGTTATCATCTCCCTCAAGATTTTCATCAAGCTTGGTATGACGAGACATCTTTAACTGAGAATATCAAATGGAAATACAAAATATTTAGATCTTACCAGGTTAAGATGCCGGAACTGGATCTGGAGCTGGTTCAAGAGCAGATTAGGGTTTGACTTTCCCGAAGTTCTGTCCAACCAAAAACTTTGATCTTGATCTCTAAACTTTGATTTTGAGGAGGAGATCAATCCAGGCCTGGGCTCACTCAAAAATTCCTCTTCTGTGGAAATCCCTAATTTCTGGCAGTAGTGTCGGTTAAAAACTGAAAATACTCATAATCAGATTCTGCTTCGACAAAAAGATGTGCCCTAGAGAGGAGAGTCAGTCCAACCCTCTTTTGCTGAAAATCTATGGAGAGAGATCCAAAAAGTAGGAAGCCCTAGTTTCTGCAGCTGCATAGTGTCTTGTTCTCAGGTTAGCTCTAATACCATGTTAGATTTTTATAATTCAAGCTAGAATTATCTTAGGATCTTTAACTGAGAGAATAACAATCACAACAATCAAACATAAGAGACAATGAACACAAATTTTTTCCTCAGGGAAACCATAAAGGAGAAAACCCCACAACTTCCTTTGAGATAGAATCAGCACCAAAAGTAAAATCCCAAAAATATTAAGATGATCTCCCAACAGCAGTAGTCTCTCTCTCTCTCTTGTCCCAACAACTTCTTCTCTCTCAGTTATGCACAACAACTGAGTGTGAGTGAATGTGTTATAAATAGAGAGGCTCACTCTCTATTTATACTAATTCCCGTCTTGACAATAACTCACTAGGGCCGACTTCTCTAGGAGAGTCTAATAACCCTAGGGCCCCACAACTGTGGGGACTTTAACCCTTGATAAATAGGAGGGTTACCCACAATGAATTTACATGACTTGTTTACATTATTGAATCTCTCGATAGGAACATCAGGGCATGACATGACTCAAATACATTACAGACACTTCTTGGAATAAACATCGGGGTACAATACATAAGATATACAAGTGAATACATTCCAAAGTTACAATTACATCAACACATTGAACATAGGTTCTCCATTTGAATCAAACATCTCTACAATTTTCTTCTCCTTCTCTCTGTCAAATCTCCTAAGCCAATCAACTGGTGTCATTATTTTGGGAATTTAGGTTCTCTCTAATTTACCATTGAAAGAAGATGTTTTTTTTTATCATGGTTCTTTTTTGGAATGATTACCCTAAATAAGTCATACACTAGATTTTGTAGGTCATTGGACCACCTAGCCTTCATAGAAGGTCCATAACATTTACATCCATGATAAGATTTTGTTACAACACCCATGATGTTATGGTATACAAAGCACGTTAGTGTTGAAGATAAAGATGGACACACTAAATTAAATAAGCCGAAAAATATTGCTTTGAATATGAACAAATCAAACAACATAATTACCTAAGAAAACTCCTAACACTGAATGATTATGTGTGGTGTATGCATATATTCCATTCAATGTAAAACTCCTCTATGATGGGATGGGTCTCGATACATCATATACCTATATCCCTTCTCATAATTCCTTTAATTCATCAATTAATGGTTGTATGTAACATCCATATTTTTAACTTGTCTTCTACCAAGAACTATAAGATCCAACATAAGATGTTCATTCTTGACGGAAAACCATGAGGGGCTATTATTATTTATCACTAGTAAAATCCAAATAATATAGTTGGTATTTGGCTGGGAAAAAGGGTTGACGCCATCAATGGATATGATCAATCAAAGGTTGTGTACTTAATCATTGAATTTATCGGGCCATGTATCCTCTATATGATTCATGGCTACTAAATCTATTAGGATTTTTTAAAATCCTTCCTCACTTCAATGTGATGCATGTCATCCTTGCAGCTTAGTTAATTCTTTTAAACAAAAGAGCCTTCAAATCCTTGGGATTATAAGCATGTGCCTCAATATATTATGAGGAGAACCATGTGCTATAGTCTTGTTTTTCGATTCTTGGTACCTGCCATGCCCACATTTTGGATGTATCTCTTTGGTTGCATATTCGTCTCTATATATAATACAATCATTGGGACACACATGATATTATATGTACTCAACACACAACATTTTCTTTACCTCTTAATTTCTGTTGGGAAAGATATTGACACACATAATTACCTTATCTTTGAATAACATGTAGTTATTGAGAAATATAAATGTACCATTTCATTTAATGTTCATAAAATCGACCATTTTCAATGTTGATTGTGTGACAAGATTCCGCAAAATATAAGGTAGTTGATGGCTAATTACCTCAAAAGTGTCGATAAACACACATTTGACATGCCATACATTGTTTTCAAGTTGTATAGTATCATTGTTGTCTCCAACCGTGTATACTTTGACTAACCAAGTCCGAATAGAGGGGTGGTAGAAGCCAATTTAAGTATTTCGAAGAAGGATTTTGTGATATGAGTGTCATCCCCTAGATCATTGTCTTGGAATGTATATAACAACATTGCATCTATGCCACTCATTTTTCATAATAACTCATCCATACCAACCTCTACTTAATTTCCTCCATTGCCAACATGTGGAGAAATACTATTAATGTAGGAATTCCTAAATGGTGAGTATGGACGCAATGGAAATTGAATAGGTGGTTGATTCAACCATGCTTGGTATGATTCCTCTCCAATTTGTGCTATTTTTTCAGCCTTATCTTGATTTGACATTGTACTAGGATGTAATTTAAGATGGTAGACAAGTAACTCATCGGCACAATCTTGATTTTAAAATTATTGAACATTACATCTATGATTTTAGTAAGCACAATGCAATTGGTTTGATCCATCATTATACAAAATAATCATTATAGAAGCATGAGAATCAGTTCCAATAGAAAATGTTAAGCTGTAAACAATTTATAAAGAAAATGTTCATATTGAGCGATAAATTAACATCAATCCCACATAAAATTTAAAATTTTCAAATTGAGCAATACATTTTTTTGTAGTGATAGTACCCATGGAGTTTCTAACTAAAGAACTTATGCAAGGATTGCCTTAACAATACACCGATTAACCGTATATTTTACACCCGATGGGAAAATTGAGCAATACATTAACATGAATCTCATAGAAAATTAACAAATACAATTAATCAAACAAGAGGATTGTATCCAAGGCTAGCAGCACAATTAGTGCAATTTAATACATGTGTGAGATTTCATCATGACAATTACACATATGAATGGTGTGATCATACATCCTTGACTGTATGATGTCAAATGATGAGTTTAGGGAAATTCCCCTACTTTATCCATAAAGAAAACAATTTATAAATTAAATTAACAATTTATAAAACAAAATTTCAAAATGAGCAATACAGTGACATGAATCCCAATAAAAAATAACAAATATTAATCGAAGAAGAGCGTAGTATCCAAGATAAAAGTACAGGTAGTGCAATTCATGAGCATGTGTGTGAGATTTTGGTGTGAGAATTACACATATGATAATGGTGTAATCAAACATCCTTAATAGTATGATGACTCACATGAGGAGTTAAGGTAAAGTCCCCTAATTTGGCTATAAAAAAAAATTGTAAAACAAAATTTCAAAATGAGTAATACATTAACATGAATCCCATTGAAAATTAACAAATACAATTAATCAAAGGTTTTTTGTCTTATTCCCGAGGGGACGTCTAAGGGTAATCCCAATGCAAGGTGTCTTTGACAAGTGATTGGTGGTCTACAAAATTTATATATTATTAATAATTTGTCACTAGCAAACAAACTATGTATTGCATGTACATCAACAAGTATGGACGCTTTCCTTTTCATAAAAAAATCTTGGTCATTGAACCGTTCCTCAAATGAACTTATTTATAAAAACTGAAGAGCACCTAGAGCTCTTTATGAGCCCTACAATCTTCCCATAAGTGTGTGGATGACCATCTATATATAATAGGTTCTTTCTATTAAAGTTTCCATAAACATAACCATTCATGCACATACTATAAATGGAAATGTTATTCCTATGTTTAACAATATTCAAGTAATCCGATCAATAATAGATAGGACCACAAAATGGCATAAGTGCTACTAATTGTTTGGGAGGAACATGTACATGTGAAAAGATAAACAACATAACATTTGCAACATCTATATTAGACTTGGTAATCATACAATGATTAAATGATTACTACAAAAGAATATTTTGGTTACAACAATGGGCATAGGTAGAGAAGACGACCAAGCTCCATACAAAGAACTATTGTAAGAAGTTTGATTTTTACTTTACAAATTCATAGGAAGGGAGAAATCATTGCTACCCTCCAAAAATTAGATGAACCTTGGTGTGTACTTGGATAGTTTTGCTCTCAAATCATGCAACATTTTGGATATTCTAGTATATATTTGTTGGGTGGCATTCATATCATACTTTGGATCATTAGAACTTTCATTTGATTCAACATAAGCATAGGAGTTTGTCAATTTAGGACAATACATAATTGTTTTTGGTTCTAACCTTTTAAAAAATGAGCATATGGAAGTGTTCCTATGTGTATTTTCTAAATCACCTATTGTATTGTTTACTGCAGTAGGGGTTATTAGACCATCAACATTAGGTAATATATCATTGGTGTAATGGGTGAGTGTGACTCACCGAGGGTTCTCCTTCAACCCTTGACATTTTAAACAATTTAAAAACTAATAGGGTTTCATAAAAGAGATCCAACTCATGAAGAATTATCATCGATGAACCAAGATTGCAGCTTGAAGATGTCATGTTACAATTGGCAGGGTAAAGTGGCTTCCCATTTTCATCTACAAACTACTTACAATATCTTTCTTTTGATAACTTACAGAGTTTTGAAACTGATGGAATATCTTGTGCATCTGAACTCGAACCTAAATCAGGATCCTACAATATAGAATAAAATGATATTCATATTCATGTGGATAAGTAACATAAATTCAAATAAATAGTCAAAATATAAATAAAACCTGAACTTATTGGACATGGAAAGAGAGAACTCGTCGAACTTTGAACAAGATGGAATGAGTTGGAATCTGAAGAATTGGCCATTTGATACTATAACCTTTTCTCCTTGCATTTGAGCTAAATCAACAATCAATATATGTCTTTACAATACTAAAATAGTATTAAGAACTATATCACAATCTAACTTCCAATATCATTTGGAAATCTTTTTGTAAGAATAAGGTGAGTTTAAGCAACATATATATACTATGAAATATTGTAATTGGTGTGGTTGAATACTAAAAGAACATTTGAGATTAATATATAATTTTAAGTTTACACATCAAACCACAGGATTTTCAAACTAAATCGGTGTGTCTAATCAAATTAACATGCACCAACATTCTCACAACTCTTTAATGCACGAGTGTGTGATAACACCAAATGCACCATATATAAACATCCAAAAATCCCCCGCATAAGAAAATATATCCTACATTTCATAGCAGATTTATCGATGCATTTTATGAAATAATTCATACTAGTGCATTTTCTAATTATATGCGCACCAATGCATCACAATTTTACATGCACCACAACATGAGTGTTTTTTTAATTTTTTAATTTATTGTTTATATGGTGCCATGTTGAAATTAAAACCTCCCAATACATTTCATGTAATACGCACTGATGCATCAAAATCACAAGTGCACTGGAATTCCAAAAATCAAAATTTAAAAAATTGCCCAAGTTATTTTTTAACTAGAGTGATAAAAAACCTGACAATTGTAAATTCAAAAACTAATTCTAAAATGAGTTTAAAAGAAAAAAACTAAACTTGAATTCATTCTTTTGCCGAAATTTTAAGGGGAGATTTTTGGAAGATTAAACTTATGTTGAAGGATTTTGTAGCAACTAGATTATTCCAAGGATCAAAATTTGTTAGGTATAGTGAATCAAACAAAAGCCTCCATAGTAGAAATTTAAATTACGTAAAATATTACTATTGATTTTATTATTCTATTTAGATTTTAACTAGATTTAGAAAAAAAACTTCATAGTTACCTTTAATGTTGCAACCCTTATTTTCTCTCTACTTTTAATTTTATGTGGCTGCAATTATGTGGATCCAAAATTTTACATTAGGTTTTAAATCCCTCTATTGTTACACAATTAGGATTTTTCCTTTTAGGTATTTTAGATTTGATGAGTTTGTGATTATATATAGAAATCATAGGGTGAGATGGGGCCACATTTTGGGTTGACTACATAACCATGTTGGCCCTATCAAGTTTTTTTGTTTGTTTTTTATATTATTTTTTCTATAAAAACACCTACATCATTTTCGGTGTGTTTATATAACAAGAACGCACTGATGCATGTAGAGTAATAACACACCATAATTGATATGCAAGACACTATATTTTATTTTCTAAAAAATAAAAAATATAATTTTCAGTTCTCGGTGCCATAGTATCACATTAACACACCTGTGTGTTTATATTAATAGTGCATAGCTAATGGCAGGAACACAACTTTTTATTTTCCTAAAACGCTAAATAATTTTATGTTGTTGAAAATACACTTGTTTTGATATAACACATCAATTTGTTTTGTACATAACACACCAAGGCGTGTTATGTATTTAAGCGCATCGATATCAGACATGTTTTCTATTTTGAAGTTCTGTAATTTATTTGTGTAATATATTGATAGCTTCTATATTTAATGGTCTAGCCTGTTTATTGGTAAAAAATGCATGGTATGAGTTCAATTAAAAACAATTTTAGTCGACATGATGGGAACACATCTAGAATTAAGAAGATGAAAGTGCCTTTTAATTTCTACATTTAAATTATTTTGTTTGATTATTTGTCAATTTAACTCATATGTATTGGTTAATGTGTGACATGCATAGCCAAAAAATGAGCAAGATCGATAATATTCTTACCAATCTAAGTCCAGAAGTGTGTAAAACCTTGATGGAAAAGTTTTAGAGGGATGAATCAAGTGAATAAAAAATAAGTCAATATGAATTATGTTTTCAAATTTGAGTAATATTGTACTTCACAATATTCACTAATATGTTTAAAATAATCTAATTCACATATGTTGAATGTTATACAGGGACTGACAGCAACAGACGTGAATGTCATCATAAGAAAAAAATTATCGAAGATGAAAATGATGATGAATTGGCTCGTAGCTCATGTAGAGTGGTGTTGGAATTTAATAGAAGGGGGAAATACTTTCATAATCCTATTATAGATATAGTGGAAAGAATGTATAGATATACTTTTCACTTACAATACAAAAATCGATCAAATTATTCGAAGAATCAAGTCATATGTAAAGTACAAGAGGCATTTCCTTGAAGCAACGGTCAATATGACCTATCAAACTTGTAATAGTAAAAACATACAACAACAACAAAAAAACAGTCAGAAAGTAATATTCCTAAACATGTTTAGATATAATATGTATCTATAACTACTACAAAGCGTCATTCCTTTAATAATTTTAATTATGTTATATTTATTTTTTATATCAACAGAAAAGAGTTTAATGTCATTTATATTTCTAGGAATATTATGAAAATCCCAAAGGATGAATGAGGTGATATGTAAAATGAGTCAGTAGGGATGTCCAAAAAAGTGTACAAATATATGGTCAAGGAAATGGACATAATTGCATCACGGGAAAATTCATCTTAACAACAACGTACTTCAAATGTATGAAATCATTGAATTTTTGGATTATTTACATATCATTAATTAATTCAACATTAAATATTAATTTTCAAATGTTTTGTTGCAGAAAAGAAAACAAAATGGAACCCACTCAAGCACAACATAGGACAACAAGCAAAAAAGGGGTTGATAGCAAAGTTTGTGAGTATTTGTGATTTCCTTATAACAAATTAAGATTTCATAGCGGTTGTGATATTTAAATATATTTTTTTTCATTGGTCATTCTTGGATGTCTTGAAACAGGTATTAACATACAAAGAGGAGTCATCAAAAGAATTGATTAATATTGGGTTAAGAAAGGGTTGTGAGTATATGTTAGTGTATCAAAAATTAATTATAGATTTTGTAAGTGTCTATGTTGTTTTACTTCTCTCATTTTATAAGTAATAAAACAACAAAAATCATAAATGTTAAATCTATGATTTCTTATGGGGCATAAAATTTGCATGAAACAAAGTATGGAGAGAAACCAGCATAATAGTTATTGATAGGTGACATGAGACATGGTTTTGAAAGAGTGTGTGATGGACAAGACACAATTATTGCTCTATTGCATCTAATTTCAATTTACATTCATGTATATTATCTATTTTAATTTTCATTATTCCCAGCAATGTAGATACACTCAGTACACTTGATTTTTATGTTTACAGATGGAAGATGAAGAAGAAAAAAGCAATCGATCCAATAAACAAAACATTTAGCTCAATAACCCAACTGATGCAAGTGGCTCGAGCACAGATAACAGTTCCAGCGAAGAATGGTGGTCCATATTTATTTTTGATATTAATGCCAGTTGTTGTGTATTTTGAAATAATTATTTGTGAAAATAAGACATTTTGTATAATGTATTGGACATAGTGTCTGAATTGAAAGACAATGGGTTACCAATAAGTGTAAAAATTACCTGCATATTGAAATTTTTATTATTGTTGTCTCTATGTTGTCCTATTTTGTATGACAAATGCCCTCTTATTGATATAAAAATTAAAAAAACTATTGCATTCTCCAATGTTATTGTCAAATTTTACATGTGAAATAGTACATTGGTAATTAAATGTATGGAGGATTAAATATTACAATAAATTCTAGAATCTATGATATAAGTAATTAATCCAAACAAAGACAATAATTAAAATTGAAATATACAGTACCGTAAACAATTATTTCAGTTTCTGATGAATAATGGAATTAAAAAAACATTTCACTACAATGTTAGTAGTCACTATTCAAAGGATCATCTGTGGTGCATTTAGTACTTGATGTTGCATCAGAGTGTTTCTTCGAATAATATGCACCAGTGCGTTTACATAAATCATATGCCCAATACTCCAATGTAAATTAAACACGCCGCGACATTAAAAAAATAAAAAATGTCCACGTCTCAATTGCATTTATCGGTGCATTTTGTTTGTTAATCACACTGGTGCTTTTTAATTGTTTATAAGCATCAATATTTTTTAGAGATTTTATGCATCGTGGCCTTTGTAGTTAATCACACCAGTTCATTTCAATTGTTTAAATGAACCGAGGAATTTTAATAGTTTGTATGCACGTACTCTTATTATGATGAAATGCACTAAGTCGCTGTTATAAATAGACAACACTGATAAAGTTTACAAATATTGAAATTTCTGGTGCATATGACATAAAATATCACATCAGTGTGTTTCTGTTGTACATAAGCACTAGTGTGTATCAACTATATAGAAGCACCAGTGCGACATTGAAATATGGTGCTCTCTAGTGCTAGATCTGTTTGAGTTCACCCATGTAGATTATTTATAACATACAACATCGGTGTGTTTTATCATGATACGCACCGGTGTGCATGTTTTCAACAAAGCACACCGGTAAAAAAATACGCTAAAACCTTCAATTGTTGAATTTTTTTAGTTATAAAATATATCTGTAATAACCTCCATGAAACATCTTCTACCACTGTTGGAGGTTGTAGCGAAGATTTCTTTTTGACAATTTTTGTCAATATTGTAACACTAAAAACCTCTGCTATGACCTCCACTATAGGATATTTTCGTTGTAGTGACTTGGACATCTTTTCTCTTAGCTCATACCACCTTTTGGATATCCTTATACATATGTTTTGGGTAGTAGTGATATCATATATTGGATCACTATAAATCTCAATTGACTCAATCGAAGGAGATGGGTTGGTTAATTTAGGACAAAACATGGTTATTTCGGCTTCCAACTTTTCAAAGAATGAGCATATGGAAGTGTTCCCATGTGTATAATTTATTTCTCCTATTGGATCATTAACCGCAATAGGAGGTATTAAATCTTCAACTTTGGGAAGTTGGTCATTAATATAATGAGACAATGTGACACGCCTATGGTTTAACTTCAACCCTTTACATTTTGTAAAATCACATACTACTCGGGTGTCATAAAAGAGATCAAGTTCATGATGAAGTACCAATGGTCCAGGATGGTTACTATATGATGGCATGTTATAGTTGGAGGGGTAAATCAACTTTCCATTTTCATCTATTGTATGCATATAGTATATTTCTATAGATCAGACCTTGCTACATTTTGGGAGTGGTGTAATTTAATGTGCATCCAAACTTGAGCCATATGGCAAGATCCTGCAAAAGTCAATGCACAATTATTTGAATGCACGTGAAAAGACAATGTAAATTCAAATAAATAATAAAAATATAAATAAATATGCACTTACTAGTGATGGAAACAAAGAACTTGAACTTTGAATTATATGGAATGATCCGGAATTTGAAGAATCAGCCATTTCATTTATTGTTATGTTTTCCCTTGTAGTTGAGATAAAAATACAATCATTACATGTTTTCATTCTTACAAATTAAATTGGGAAACATGAAACATTTTGTTTTCTTATATCATCACCGGTGCACTTAAAACTTTGTAGGTGCACCAGTGCACCTTAATAATAGAAATGCATTGGTACACTATTTATATATGCACACTGATTAAAATATCTACAAGCACCTCTACAAAGGACAAACCTCCATACAATATTAATTATGGAAGATCATTTTTTTTTTCTTTTTGTCTTATTATGTCATTGGTGCTCTTATGTTAGTTATAGACACTAATGTGATATTACCTACTCAATGTAACACTAACTCAACAAAAAATTGCATAAATATAAATGTTCAATTTTGCTACATTTTATATGGTGTGCTTGTATGATTGAAGTACACCAGTGTGCTATGTGTTTGAGTTGCATACTGGAAACCATATTTAAAAAATAAAATAATTATATACATGTTTCATCAATGGGCTGAAATAACAAATGAAAAAATATTAGGATTTTAATTTTAACACGGTGATCTTATAAATAAAAGAAAAACCTAATCCCTAAACATTTTTTTTCCAAAAATTTGAGGAGTGATTTACAAAAGAGAGGTTTAGCAGGGAAGAGCTTGGAGAGACAAATTTATTTGAAGAGAAACTTTGTAAAGGATCACCATGGACACATACAACTCTACAGAGGAGACAATTCATGTAATTTTTCCTTCAATAGAATAAAAAAATGGCATAAATTTTATAAATTGTTTGAAAAAAATAGAGAATATAAGAGCTACCTTCAATGTTGCAAACCCTTATGTTCTTTTTCCTTCAAAGTTACCTTCATCACTACAAACCCTAGGGTTCTTTTTGCTTTCCTTTTGTTTTCTATTTAACAATAATAATTTATTTTTAATAATATAAACTTTCTTGGTTATATATATATGTGTATTAGTATATAGGATTTTGGATCAATCTTGGAACAATATCATAATGTGTTTCAATTTAGAGTTGACTTAACTAAAATGTCTATGTCAGCATTTTTTTCAAAAATGCTTAAATAGTTTTTGGTGTGCATTTTATAGAAAAACATCAGTGGTGCGCTTTTCTTATATCTTGCATCAATTTTGGATAATGAAAAAATGTTAAGAAATTAAATTGTGTGTATATAGCAGTACGTAAGCACTTTCTCGTATATATTTCAATGATACATTGTTTCAATTTATTATTTAAAAAATGTAAAAAACCGTTGGTGGTGTGTATTCTACATACAATACGCACTTTTTGATATATCATATAAGGCGCACCGATGTGAAATTTCTATAATGTGTGTACTATTTGTCCTGTATACATTTTTACCTAAAAATGTGTGTACTATTTGTCCTGTATACATTTTTACCTAAAATTCTTACTTATTGTGTAAAAAAGTAATTTTAAATTTATGTTTTTCATTATGCAGGGAATTCATTGATTAAAAATTGTCCATAAAATATCAAAAAATAAAAATCACTACGAAGGGAGCGAGGGAAACACATATGACAGAAATAACATGGCAATTATTTTTTTGTGATTTTAATATGAAAGCAATTTATTGGAATTATCTATATGTTTTAATGATGTGTATTGGTTTATGTGTGTTATGTAAAGCAAAAATATAAGAAAACTCTATATGAGTTTTGTAATCTAAGTGAAGAAGAGAGTAAATTATTGTAGGATAAGTAAATTATTGGTTTATAAGTAATTGTTGTATGTTTTTAAAAGATTTGAAATGGAAAAAAATATAACAAAAAAAAATTAAAAGGTAATATTGGTAAAAAAATATTTTCTTTAATATGTACATATCAATCCAAAACATAGTTTGCTAATATTTTTGCTATGCTTATTTTCATATAAATATTTTTTTTCATTGTACTTTTTATTTCTTAGGAAGATTGCTAAAATTACAAAGGAAGAACAATGCGATATCTGAAATATGTCGGTAGGGATGTCAAAAAAGGTCTACCATGAGATGGTCAAAGAAATGAGCATAATTGCATCATGGGGGGAATCCCAACAACAGCGTGCATCAAACATTTTTAATCATTGTTTTATTTTTAATGTGCATAGAGTTTAATTATCACATAAAATACTAGTTTCCAATTGTTGTGGAGTAGCATAAATGAAACGAAAATGGCACACTTTCAGTGCATCATACGAGATGACAAGGAAAAAAAGGTTGATCACAAAGTTTGTGAGTACTTGTTGTTTGCTTGAGATTTCATATTTTATGTTATATTTATGTCATAATTAATTTAAAATTGTACATGGATGTTTTCTAACAGGTGCTAGCATAGGGTGAAGAGCCATCTGATCATTTGATTAGCATTCGATTAAGTAAGAAATATGAGTATATGTTGGGGTATCAAGGGTTAACTGAATTATTTGTAAGTAGTTATATTGTTTTATAACGTCCCTTATTTTATAATTAATAGAACAATAACAAAAATTTAATTATATATATTTTGTGTCATCGAGTATGAAACGCATAGGAAACAAAGTATGGAGAGGAACCAACAAATGATTTATTAGCGATCAACATGAGGAATGGTTTCAAAAATACATGTGAATTTTATGATTCACTTGTTGATTTGGAACATTTTTTTTAGTTGCGCAGTTATATATATATATGCGTGTGTGTGTGTGTGTGTGTGTGTGTGTGTGTGTGTGTGTGGATAGAGAGAGAGACATCACATTTTATTTTATGCTTGTTGATGAAACATGTAAATGTGGAACAAAATAAAGTCAACTATCAACAAAACATTTCAAATAACTCAGGAACAATATACCTTGAAGACGATGAAGGGATAGGGCATGGAAGAATCTCCAGTGACTACATCACTCCAAGTGATGAATTATGGTCAATTTGAATGTTGTTATTGCAAGTTGTATATTTTGAAATTTTTCTCCGTGAAAAACAAGCATTCTTTGTAATGTGGACATATCACCCCAAATGTATGAGGATAAGAAATCAATAATTGTAACAATGTCAAAATGACATTTCGATTCTTGGAGACCTTTATGTTGTCCCATGTTTTGGATTCTTATTCGTATATAATAAAATGGGTTTCTTCTTCTACTAGATTGTATGATGTCACAAAATGTTACATTATTGATTAAATATATGAATGATTTACATTGTTGTAACACCCCGGTTTTGACCTCGTTTGCATTAAAAATGTATATGATGTATATATTGTAATTAATCATGGTATGGAGCTAAAGGAAAAATCACCACCAACGATTTAGCGATTTATGTTTCGGCGATTAAAATCGATGACGGTGGTATTTCGTGCTAGCCAGGCTACTTTATAATTTTTAACATCATGTAAATATGCAATTTAATTAAAATACCGACATCCTGCTATGCCAATGCAAAATTAAAGAGATGGGGCATGATTTCCTAAGGAATATGAGGGAAATAATTCAAACCCTTGAGACAATGGGGAAAATCCAAATGGCAAAGGGAGAACCCATCAAAATTGTCAACTACCCATTTCTTGTCTTTTTCCCCAATCATTTATTTCTGCCAGAAATTGGTTGAGGTAGTTATTGCATGGGAATGGGAAGAGTATGGGGAAAATTTGAATAGGGAAGAGCACCCATTTTTGAAAAACGTGTTTTGACTCCTTATGAAAGTAAAAACCCAAAAACGTCTACCCATTCCTTCATGCATTCACATTTTCATTTTTCCTCACCCATTCTCTCATTCACGTGAGCTCTCTCAGGAATCTAGAGCTTCCTGTGTGCATTCATCCACATTTTTTGTTGTTTACTTCATTTTTCCCATGGATGGGTGATTTTTTTGGTAATGCCCAGGGATTGGGTTGTCTTCCTCACGTTTTCCTGATGATTTCCTCATTTTCCATGCCCAAAAAATTTGTTTTTGTGTTTCTGAGTGAATGGCCATCAAGGATTCATGATTTTGGGGTTCATAGCAGTCGTTTTGGCTCACAAACTACCTAGAATAGTTGTTGAGTTTGAATTGCTCACCCAGGGATCAATTTCCCCATTTTACTAATTCATTTTGTTGCTAAAACCATTTTTTCATCAATCCTAGAACTTGTATCTTGCTGTGGGTGCACATTTTTATTTGGTCTGGATTGGTTTGGAGTGGAATTGGGTCTAAACTAGCTTGATAAACCTAGTGTAGGAAGGAACCTCATAGACAAATCTAGAGGGGTTGGTTTTTTTCTTTGCACACCCTGAATAGAACTCGAATGGAAGGCATATCTTTAGGGACTGTGTAGTAAAGAAGGGGATGCTTCCTTGTGTTGTGTGTGTAGATGTTTAGAATTCAAGCCAAGTCTAGTGCAGGTGTCCATAGCTCTATGGTTGAGAGCACTAGCTTAGCAATTCATCCTTCGACCTCCCTAGCATCCCGATAAACCCAACTGTGTTTGGCTTGGCTGAAATTTGATATACCTTTGGCTATGTGTGAGCCTGCTAGTGTTCTCTTATTCCTTGTGGGAATCATGCCCAGCTCGAGGGTGGAAGTTTTTATGATATATTTATGAGCACACTGGCCTATGGTTGGGTGGAATGTTGCAGCGACATAGCTGGTTGCGGGACAAGCTTCTTTCAAGATAATAACTCTTGTGTTAATCTTTGCATTTGTATTTACTTGATGAAATATGATGAACATGTCTAATGTGTTGAATGCTTGAATGAAATGTAATTGCTTCTTCTATCTATTGCATGTTTTACAAATATGTGTATGTTTTAAAGTTCAATGCATTTTATATTACATTATGGGGCTTAGACTGCCTAGATTGATAGCCGCATAGTCGCGTCCTTTCTCTGGTAGAAGGGTGGGGACGTGATAATTGTGACTTTGAACAAAGGCATAATCAACATGTTTATCAAAACACAATAGTTAAAATATAAAAATAAATATTACTATGAAAATATTTTATTCTTGAATGATTAATTGAAAAAAACTATATTTGCATAAGAACGACATAGAAAATTTCACCATAGCACCATACATAGTTTATAAGCTAAATAAAAACTATATTTACATATCTACAACATGGAAAATTTCGCCACAGCAATAAACAAAATCTGTTTATTTCTACATAACTAGTGCCTTTTATTTATTTCCATGAACTCGAACCTACTTAATTTTTAGCCACTAGTGCTCTTACACATAATAAATGTACCAGTGTTCTTTACATATCATATGGATGGGTGCTTTTTTTTAAATATCAGAATTGGTGTTTTTTGTCCAAACTATATGCATCAGTGCTCATTGGTATACTATACAAACTGATACTTATTGGTATAGGATATGCACTAGTTCTTATTGATACATGTTAGGTTCCCAATATGGAAAATAGACAATTACCCACACAAAGACAATGAAGGTAGGAATTAAATCACACTTTCTTATTAATGATATGGACACATTTATATAATGAGATGACCCTTGGGTTCGTATTCCTAAGGAATATCTAGGACTCCTTGATACTTTTCACATTCTACTATGACTCTTAACCTTAAATATATTAATGTTTCCAACAACCCCCCCCATAATCCGAAGGGGTTTATGTGAGTCCAAGAAAAGAGTACTAAATAAATGGAAGTGGAAAGCTACCAAAGGTTGACTCCATATCCGACTTAACAAACCAATTTTTCCAAGCAACCTAGCAGAAGCTAACATCTTCTACTAAATCTAAGTGCTCTCCAAATTGGTGGTTTTGGATGACCACAAACAAAAAGGGATAGAAGAAGAAACATAAGTTGATGTATTCTACTAAGTGGGTTGTTGAATGTTGACCAAAAACTCTCAAACTTGGAAACAACACTATTTCTCACTTAGAGATTCTCTTTGGAACTTGCTACGAAGGCTCAGTAGTTCCTATGGAAAATGGTGGTGAGGGTACCACCATCTAATGTCTAGAATAAGTTGAAGTCTTCTACTAAATTGGTATTTTTAGGATTACCACAAACTCCAGAGCTTAGTGGAACATGGATATGACTTTGGTTCAGGCTCACTTGTTCTCACTCACTTGTTTATAATGGTGCATCATTCCCCTCTATTGGGAACAAAGAAAGAAGTGAAAAATATCATTGTGGTTATGAGTGTTGAAACTAGAAAAAAATAACCACGATATAAAAAATTCTCTAGAGCATGGATCTCTTTTTGTCTTCTAGCTATAGTTTTGAATTTGGGATCTAAATATGGTCGTGGATCAAGCTCACTTGTTACAACTCGCTTGAAGAATATCATCACTACTTTTTTTTATGATGATAAGGATTAAGAACATGAATCTTAACTATCAATTCATGATGTACCCCCCTATCATGTACAAGATGAGAAGCAGGAAAATATTCTATTGCAAGTTGTGTTAGAACTCAAGACTCAGTTTTGTGATATGAACGAGATGTCTTCTTGGTTATTGTTTACCATTTCCAATAAGTAATCCAATGATATTTAATATTCAATCTTGTACATTTCTTCAGTGTCTAACATTTATATGAAGAATAGTTATGCTTCCCGCAATACTGACGATGATGGAGATCGAAGCACTACTCTTATGTGTGGCCAATTCACTGACAATGTTGGAACTAATGTTGAACTAGAACAAGTGAATATGAATCATCCTAAAGAAATCCACAACTCTAAAACTTGATTGGTATAGAATAATATGGAATATGAAAGATCACATCCATATCATATCCAATGCATATTTTGTGTTTGTTGATCCTGGTTTCTTCCCAAGGTCCAATGATGGACTTGGAAAGATTACGCTGGAAATAATAATGAGGGGATTAACATTATGACATTATTTCACTATATTGGTTGTGCATTGGAACTTGATAGGAATCATCTTCATATTCAAAGAGAGGTTTTTTCTGAATAAGAACTTGTTCATAATGTTGATTCTTTGTTGTACATCATCCTCTTTCGTTTTGAATTCTACAAATGAGTGATAATAGTTTTGAGAATTTATTTGTTGATTATGATTTAATGGCCTATAACGGTAAGTATTAGAGTGTTCAATAACTCTTATATTTCTTCAATTTGAGATATTATGAGGACCATGTGAGGCCTCCTTATGTAGGTAGGTACAAATTACAATTGACTCAACCATGGCTTCTTGCAACTCTTACCTTTAGTAAAAAATCGACAAGCTCAAACGCATAAGGGTGTCTTTATCAACCAATAATGCACTCATTTACAAACCTCTCAAATCATAAACAATTTGCACATATAAGTGAACTTACAAAAGTCACAGTTTGCAAGTTTCAATGTAAAATATGAAATTGAGTTGGTCTTTTAAGATATGAATGCTTTACCTAAGTGATCACAAACATTCCTATGGATTTGAATGTGCAAATATGTGGTGTGAATTTTACTAAGCAACAACTGCAATTTTTCTTGGATCCTTCAAATACTCCTTAACTTTGTCAACCATCATGAATAAGTGACTTTTCCAATGAGCACTGCTCCAACTGGAGAAATGCATCAAACCTACAATATTAATAGTGATTGGGAGACATGAAGGTGCATGTATACATCTATACTAGATTTTAAAATATATACTTTCAGTATTCTCTAAGACTGCATAAGAGAGTCAATTTCCCCTGAATATAATCAATTTTTGAATGTGTTTATCTTATGACAAGCTAAAAGACTGTGATAGCTCTTCAATAAAATAGTAGTAAACACCAATATGCATAAATGCATAGTCTTAAAATAGTACTTTTTTCTAAATATTAAGGTTTTTCACTGCATAAATATCCATTAAATAGTCATGAGATCATGGAAAACAGTAATTGTTTTCAACAGATGACCCAATAAAAACTAGTAAATAATATAAGGTCCAAAATCACCATTCAAATCCTTGAAAGTTGAATTTTCATTCTCAATGATATGTGGGTCCAAATATTCATAGTTTAGAGTGATCACAATGGACCAGTTGGAAAATCCATGCTCCAATGTTCTGGAAGAGATTAACATAGCTCCATGTTTCTCACATTATCATTGATAAAATCAGCTCCACACTCTCCAATGATCCTATGCTACAACATCTATGCTAGGTCACAATGGACTTCACTATGCATTTAAGGAGGAGATATAATAGTGTAGTAGTGAACAATAGAAAAATATTTACAAATACCAAACCAAAAATGCACTCCACTTTGCATTCAATGCATTCTCTAGAGGGAGTTCACTCTAGTCGCTAGTCTTCAACCAATGATACACAACTTTCATGGTGCAATATGTGGCAACATTCTACTCCAGCCAATGCAGCAATTTTCTACTCCAAAAGCTTATACTAATTTTCAAACAATGATACTAAAAAGATCCTTCATGAGGAGATATCAAGAGGATGTGATCATGGATTAATTTAGGGTTTATGTGCACATAGATTTTAAACTTGTCCTTTAAATACATGGAGACTCCAAGTCATGGGAAAATACAATCTAAAACATAGTTTGAAATGTAAGTTGAATTACACCTCCACGAAAGGAGGAAGGTCATGGAAGAATAGTTATTACACAGGTTGAGGAGAATAGTTGAGAGATACTTTTCCTAGGTTGTAGAGAACATATAAAAATTAGGTTTTCTCGATATGAGAGTTGGAAAGAGGTCGCATGTAGGATAATTAGGGTTACAAATGGTGAAACACAATAATAGAGGGAGATATACATTCGACTAATAGACTGTAACATACAGGAAGGACTACAGGACTAAGAAGAAAACCTAAAGAGAAGAGGGAAGACTGGACAACATACAAGAGTTATGGGTGCTCTGAAACCACAGTTAGATTCCCAACAGGGCATATAGGCAATTTCTCACACAAATACAATGAAGGTATGAATTAAAGCACACTTTCGCATTAATGATATGTAAACATGTATACAATTAGATGACCATTGGGTTCATATTCCCAAGGAATCTCTTGGAATCTTTGATACTTTTCACATTCTCCTACGACTCTTAACCCTAAATGGATTAAGGTTTCTAATAGTACAATATATGCACTGATTACATTTTTGAAACAATGAACAACAGTACACATAATAAAACATCATCACTAGTGCGTTTAGATATACAAATGCATTGGTGCTTTAAAAATATATATGAGGCACCAATGTGTTTAGGACAACCAACTGGTGTTGTTGCAATGTAATATATGCAGGTACATTGTGTGTGCATTTGATCTAGATGGAGATCGATGGCCACCAACCTATTCCACTAGCTCAAAACAATTGTCCATCTTGGCAATTTCCTAGTTATCTTTCTACGGTTTTCGGGTCTCAAACTTTCGGGGTCGTTTTGAGGCCTTAAACGACATTTTTTGGTGATTCATGGGGCCCATGATTTCCAATGACGTACAATTTTCCCCAAGTGGAATATGTAAATATTGGATATACCTTTTGAACGAGCTATCGATCACCCAAATCAGAGATTGTATGCAAACATTATGACCCCATGAAGGTGATTGTTCAACTAACCACCTTGGGGCAACAAAATTTATGACATTTCATCTTCTAGGGTTATGTTTTGGACCTTTAGGGTTCTCTCCCTTATGATTATTATAAGTAGGCCCCTTTCGTCTCATTTTGTATTCATCTTGGCACGGATGAGCGTAGCAACCACATCTTTTCTCAGAGATAGATACCACCATTCTAGTTGTTGTATTTTTATAGCCTGTTCAATTTCTTCCATTCAATAGAATATGTGTTTATTGTACCTTCGTTTTCTTTGCAATATGTTGGTGTTTATGGTTCTATATCTATTCTTCCATTTAATTCTCACATAAATCCAGATCAATGGTATCAGAGCAATATTCTCCATGATTGTTTCTTAGTGCATGTCCCTGACAAGGTTAGGGTATAGAGAGTTGGGTCTAGAACTAGTTTCACAAATATGGGTGAAGGGGATCCCCTTACATTTTTTTGTTGACTTTGACATCCAAAAGAACCTAATATCAGTAGAAATTATCAATAGATTAGAGCTTCTGACAACACCACGCCCACAACCATACAACAATGGTTAGCTAAGCCTAGGACGAGGTATCTGCATTAGTTAGAATTTATGCCTACCATATGGATTCAAACCTTTCAAAGACGAGGTATTATGTGATGTGGCCCCACTGGAATTATATGATGTTATTTTAGGAGAGCCATATATGTGGAAGTGTCATTTTGTATATGAATCACGATCTTGTAGTGTCATTTTCAATTTGGGAGGACAACTCTATCGGATACCAGACAGCTGCACCTGCCACAGTCTCGCATGGAAAGAAGATAATATCCCACACCAAGAAATTCTCCCTCTTCATAATTTCCTCTAAAGGAGAAAATTATATCATAGAGACCTCCACATCCTCTACACAGGGCCCCTCTCCTAAGAAGAAACAAGAATAACACAAATTCAATGTTCCCTAAACCATTCTAGTACCTCTACAATGTAAGGCCACGCATTCAAGGTTCTCATCTAGAAAGAAATATTTAAAACCATTTCATACAAAGGATAACACAACAACTATATTTTTTTAACATCTTGAGCGCATCCATCAGCAGCAATTACAACCCTCTCGGTATGTAAAAGAAAGGTAGCCTCTTCACTTTAGCAAATGCCGCACCAGGAGATCATCTCAACACACAGTTTGAGATATGATACAAGATTTAACATAATGGAGACTATTGCTTCCTAAGGGGGGAGCATTGATCCATATGGATGTTAGTGGCCACCCACATATTCCACTGGCTCAAAACAATTGTCCATTTTGGCAGTGTCCCAATTATTTTTCAACGATTTTTCGGGTCCCAAAATTTCGGTTTCGTTTTGATGTTGTAAATGATGTTTTTTGGTGATTGGGGGGGGGGGGTAAATGGTTTCCAACAACATGCATTTGTCGCATACAAAATACATAAGTCTCGGATAGAAATTTCCAATGTATTATCGAGCGCTTAAATCGAAGATCGTATGCAAAATGTATGAGCCCAAAAAGTTGATTGTTCAACTAACCATCGTTTGGGCCGCACACTTTATGATGGTTCATCTTTTAGGTTTATCTTTTGGAACTTTAAAATTCTCTCCCTTTTGATTATTATAAATAGGCCCCTTTGGCCTCATTTTATATCCATCTTTGCACGAATGAGCATAGAAAACATGCCTGTTCTTAGAGATAGCTACCACCATTGTAGTTTTTGTATTCTACAGTCTGTTCTATTTCCACCATCAAATAGAATTTGTGTTTACTATATCTCTATTTTATTTTCAATATGTCAGAATTTATGATTATATATATCTTCTTTCATTTTTTTCTCACATAAATACGGATCATCATTAAAACATATCGATCGGTGCATTGGAAATAAATTTACACACCGGTGCTGTCACTATAATGTATAAGAATCAATGTGTTTTATTGATAATATACATACTGATGTGTTTACATTGTGTTTATGTATAGGTGCACATTATATAAATATAAAGCACCAGATAAAAAATATCTACTAAAACCTTTGATCACCCAATTTTTTAGGTATAGTAAATATCCCTATAACCTTCACAAAAACCTCTGCAACCATAAATGAATGTTGTAGTGGAGGTTTTCTTTACAATTTTGGTCGATATTGTAACATTAAAAACCTCTTCTAGAAGGTGTTTTTCTTATAGTGGCTCGATGTCATTATTCTCGACTTCGACTCAAAAGATTATAAATAGCTCAAATATCAATACTAGCAAGTTCCTTTGTTCTTTTTTTAAGGTATATAAGTCATAGGGGGTTCTACAGAGCATTTTGCTCAATGCCCCTAGTTTGTAGGAAGGTTATAGTGAGTATTAATGGCCCCCTTTTTTGGTCAAACTTTTTGTTATTAACCTATTCTATGTCTAGCCTCTATGATACGGACAATCATTTTTTCCTTTTTGTTAAGACTATCACAACTTAGTTAAAATATTATATATTTTTAAACAGAAACATATAAAATTATATTTTAAAATTTTTTTACCAGTGGACTGATACAGAATTTCCAATATTTTTCCAAATTTAGAGGGTTTCAAATCCTATCCTATAAAATTCCAAAGTCTAACTTACTAAGCAAAATGTCTTCCACATAAAGTAAATTACTATACTTCTTGTGTTGTAGAAATGTGCATATTGACCTAGAAGGAGAGTGCAAAAAAACATCCAAAAGATCAAACACATGCCTATTGAATATGGATCAACTAAACTATTTCTATGATGATGCACTTCCTGGGATTATAGGATGATGCACTTCTTGGGAAGGTTGAATAATTGAATCCTCATCCATGTCCTTCAATTTGATAAAGGAAGAGGTTTGGCAGTGATTGCACTAGTTCATGTTCAATAATTTATTCAAGTCAGACCAAATCCCTTTAAGTTGACCTCCCTATTCACATAGGTTAGTTTTTGTATCTTCCATCCTTGTGTCTATATTTGAGGTGTAGTACGAAATATTCCTAAGGAACTCCAGAATACCTCCAATACAGACGTGGTCCACCCTCAACATGTGCTTGAAGTCACTTAGGTCAATTCTTATTATGCTAAAGAGTTCTCTCCAATTCAACATTTCCCCATATTGGTGACTAAATATAAGGGAAGTAGTTTCACCAATGGTCCTAGAACTATAGTTTCCACTGCGAGAAAGGATCCCAGCTGTAAGGGTAGAAATACAAGAGTATAAACTAACACCTTTAGAATCCTTAGAAAAAATATTCTACGAAGTTTCCTTTGTTAATATTTTAAAAGTTGTTATATCAAAAAAAAGGATCTTTGAAAAAATAACGAGCATAACAGAACAAAATATAATCCAAATATTTATCCTGGGAAGCCCTCGCGGGGAATAAAACCAGCAAAAATTCCTCTATATATACTTCAACCAAGTACAATGTAAGACCCAAAGAATAAGAGTAGACTACTTCCTCTCCTCCAAATGGACTATCTCTTCTCTCTCTAGCACAACTGCTTGAGTGTTCTACTTGTCCAAATGAGGGAATCGCCTCTCCTATTTATACTAATCAGATGAGAGGCCTAATAACCCAACTGGGATGACTTCTCCTTGCTTCCAGTGTCGACTTGCCTTGGAAGACTCAAAAATACATTTTAATAATACTTTTGTGGGTACTACTGACCCTACTTACAAAAGAGGTTTTCCCCCAAGCATTTACATGACCAAATACATCAGTGACATCCCTAATCAAAGGAACAACATTTATGGAAGGGGTAGTAACAATAATAATACAAAATAGAATATCTTCTAACACTCCCTCTTAACAAGGAAGGTATTCTATAATAAAACAACACGTCTGTACAACTAACTGGTGAATCTATATGTCATAAGAAGTTTTCACAATTATATCAGCATCATCATCATCTATGGTACATCATCATCACAGACATCTCTATCATCTGTTATTGTATCGAGCATCATCATCTCTGGTATCATCTCGAGCATCATCTCGAGTATCATCTCGAGCATCAAATTATATTTGGCATCATCTCTAGTATCATGTCAAGAATCATCTCGAGCATCATCATCTATGGCATCATCTCGAGCATCATCATCTCTGGAATCATCTCGAGAATAATCTATGGCATCATCTCGAGCATTATTATCTCTAGCATCATCTCGAGCATTATTCTCTCTAGCATCATCTCGAGTATTATTATCTCTAGCATCATCTCGAGCATTATTCTCTCTAGCATCATCTCGAGCATCATCATATCTGGAATCATCTCAAGCATCATCTTGAGCATCATCATCATCTCGAGCATCATCTCTTCAAGCATCAAAATCATCTCAAGTTTCATCATCATCTCAAGCATCAACATCATCTTGAGCATCATCTCTGGTATTATATTGAGCCTCGTCATCTATGGTACTGAATGCATGAACTTGTCTATAAATTAATGCAATACCACTCTCTAGAAGAGAGTATTATCGTCTACAGGACCATCCTTAGTTGGTAAGTGCTAGGACCACTCTCAACAGGAGAGTTTTCTTGTCCGCGTGATCATCCTCAAAGAGGATACTATCATTTGCAATTGAATGCATATCTCATCCGTAACTAAATGCTGGACTACTCAACATATGAGAGTATTTTCATCTGTAGGACCATCCTCAGCTAGTAACTGCTAGGACCATTCTCAACAAGAGAGTGTTCTTGTTCGTAGGACCATCCTCAAAGAGGATATTGTCATCTGCAATTGAATGCAGATCTCGTCCGCAACTAAATGCAATACCACCCATCATATGAGAGTACTATCATATGTAGTACCATCCTTAGCCAATAAATTATAGAACCACTCTCAACAAGAGATTTTTCTTGTCCACAGGACCATCCTACAAGTGAATGCAGGATCACTCTCTAGAAGAGAGTGCTATCATCTAGAGGACTATCCTTAGCTGGTAAGAGCTAGGAACACTCTCAATAAGAGAGTGTTATTTTCTGCAAGACCATCCTACAAGTGAACACAAGATCACTCTCCATAAGAGAGTACTATTGTCTGTAGGACCATCCTCAGATGGTAAGAGCTAGGACCACTCTCAACAATAGAATGTTCTTTTCCACAATACCATCCTAGAAGTGAATGTAGGATCACTCTCCAGAATAGAGTACTATCATCTGTAGGACCATCCTCATCCAGTAAGAGCTAGGACCACTCTCAACAAGAGAGTGTTCTTGTCCATAAGACCATCCTACAGGTGAATGTTGGATCACTCTCCAGAAGAAAGTACTATCGTCTGCAGGACCATCCTCATATGGTAAGATCTAGGAACACTCTCAAAAAGAGAGTGTTCTTATTCGCAAGACAATACTCAAGGAGGATACTATTGTCCACAAGTGAAGGTCGGATGCACACCAACATCTTCAGGAACACTGATAAACTTGACTGGACTTTTCTGTACTAGCGCATTGCTTCCATCTCATCATCACTCCCTCTTTCTAGGGAGTTCCTTTTCAACTAAACCAATATTTTCTCGAAAGTGTTCAAACCTTACACGAGATAGAGGCTTAGTCAACACATCAGCAACTTGATCCTCTATAGAAACATGCTGTAGCTTCACAACTAATTTCTGTACCATATCCCAAATGTAATGATACTTTATCTCTATATGGTTTGAATTATAATGAAACACCTGGTTCTTTGTTAACTTGATGCAACTCTAGTTGTCACAATAAATATCAGTTGCATCCATATCGGTATCGAACAATCCTGCAAATAGTTTGAGAAAACATACTTCTTCACTATAGGATGAGCATGCTGCAATGTACTTAGCTTCGGTTGTACTGAGGGAAACACTTGTTTTATTTATTCTAATCTATGAGATCACACCTGATCCCAAAATGAAACAAAATCCTAAAGTGCTCTTTCTATCTTTAGCACTTCCTGCCTAATCATAATCTGTATAGCCACACAATCTGAACTCACTGTTGGTTGTATATCTGAGGCCACAATCCAATATAACTTTTAGGTACCTCATCACATATTTTGTTGCAACTAGATGGACATGTGTGGGATCCACCTTATACTTACTCAAGGTGTTCACAACAAAACATATATCTAGTCTTGTATTTGTCAAATACATCAGTGAGCCAATAATATGTCTGTATAATGTGACATCTACTATTTTTGAAGAGTCATCATTTAGTAGCTTTAGTTTTGTCACCATCGGAGTGTTAATTTCTTTGCAATCTAATATCCCAAATCTCTTCAAAATTCTCTACTGCATATTTTCCCTGGTTTAGGAAAATCTTATCAGGAAACTGCCATACTTCAAGACCTAAGAAATAGTGCATTGTTCCAAGGTCTTTCATATCAAACTCTGTTGCAAGTTTCTTTTACATTCACTGATGAGATTCTCCTTTTCTATCAAAAATAGGTCATCTACATACAATATTAGTATCATGATCCCATCATTCTCAACCCTATAGTAAAGGTTGGAATAAGATTTACTTTTGGTAAATCCCAAATTCATTAGTAATCCATCAATTATTCCATACCATGCTTTGGGTGCTTGTTTTAACCCATATAGAGCTTTCTTTATTCTGCATATATGTGTTTCCTTATCTTGGTTTTCAAATCCTGGTGGCTATTCAATATATACTTCTTCTTCTATGACTCTATTTAGGAAAGTTGTTTTTACATCCATTTGATGTAGATTCCATTTTATCTTGGTTGCCAAGCCAAGGACAATTCTGATAGAAGTATATCTTCCTACCAGTGCAAAAGTTCCTTCATAATCAATTCCTTCCTTTTGTGAAAAACCTCGTACAACAAATCTTTCTTTAAACTTTACTACCATCTATTGAATGTTTTTTCTTTAAAATCCATTTTGAAGAAACTAGTGACTTGTACTTTGGTCTTGGAACCACATACCAAACATCATTATTTATTATTGATTGATATTCTTTGATCTTGGCCTGCATCCATTCCTTGTTATTCAAATATTCGTCATTTACAAGGTTTCTCATGTGGGTTCTTCATTTACAAGGTTGCTCATGTGGGTTCTTCATTTACAAGGTTGCTCAATAATGCCACATATTTTGAATAGATTATTTTTCTTTTTCTTTCTTCTGGTGCACCATATATTTTTTCTTCTTTGATTACAACACAAGCCCAAGTTAGTATTCTTTTGTTGAGATCATCTTCTGGGGTGTTTCCATGAGTCCTTGAGGTTCTGCTAGGTCATGATCTTCTTGTATAGGATCTTCTTCAATATCTCTAAATGGTGGTATGGTACCTTCTGTGGTTCTAGGAGCCTATGATCTTCATCTGCAAATATCTTTTTGTATTTGGTGAAGGATGCATGTTCAGCAAATGTAAGATCTCTATTGATCTTGATTTGGAAGAATCATGGAATATATATTCTATAATATTTTGAATGTTCATTGTATCCCACAAATATTTCCTTATTTCTTGAAGGGTCCAATTTTGATCTTTTATCCTTTAGAACATGTAAGTATATGGGAAAACTGAATATCTTTAGGTGGGTCACTTCCTACTTTTCACCAGTGAACATTTCTTTCAAGATTTTGTTTCCAAGATCACTATGAGATATTCTATTATGTACATAGAGTGCGGTTCTTGCTGCTCATTCCCATAAGTGTATAGGTAGATCTTGATCATGGATCATTGCTCTGACTACTTCCATGATGGATCTATTATTTAATTCTGCTATTCCATTTTGTTGTGGATTACAGGGTGTGGTAAGATCCCTCTTAATCCCAACTTCCTTACAAAAGTCCTTGAATTCATTTAAAGTGAATTCACCTCCATTATATGATATTAAGGTCTTGATCTTCTTTTCAGATATATTTTCCTCAAGAGCCTTAAATTCCTTGAATTTTCCAAATACTTGTCTTTTCATTTTAATAGTATATCCAATTCTGATGAGAGTAATCATTATTAAAGGAGACATAATATACATATCCGCTTAAGTAAGTGGTTGACATTGGTCTGCACACATATGAGTGTACAAATTCCAATATCTCTTTTTCTTTGTTGTTATTGCTTGGAAATGGATTCCTGGTGTTCTTTCCTTGATCACATCCTTTACATACTCCTTCAAGATCGATCTAGATATTTGGTAAATCTGTGACAACCTTGCTCACAATTTGCAATGCTTTGTAGTTTACATGAGAAAGTCTTATATGCCATAATTCACATGGACTGATGGTATTGGTTGTAAGGGATTAGTCTGTGTGTCCTTACAATTTGTAGAGTCCTCATTCTTAGACACCAATTACAGTAGCATCATCTATTGTTTTCCCTTTCGACCACATAATAACTTCACCATATACAAAGGAAACTTTAAACCATTTCTTATCTAGAGCTAAGATGGAAAGAATATTCTTCGTGAAACTTGGAACATATAATACTTATTTCATCTTCATGAAATTTCCATTTCTTAATTTGTAAGAGTCTTCTCCCATTCCTTTGATGGGGTACTGATAATCATCTCCACGTTGTATCTTATGTGAATAGTCTTTTTGGGTCAGATAAGAAAGTGAATCCTTATGTCATATCATATGTTTGTAAGAACCACTATCTATGAGCCAAGTGTCGCTTCCATGAGTGATTGAACCTATGAGAGATGAAATTAGGACATACTCTTCACTAGAGTCTTCATTTTTTGTGGTCCTTTCCTTGTCTAATTCATTTTCTTTAGCTGCGTGGGCATGGTACTTTCAGTTCTTCTTCTTGAATTGATATTTATTAAGAAGAAAATGTCTGAAAATATGTCCCATCTTATGACATGAATAACATTCAAAGGATGAATACTCCCTTCTAGGTTTCTTATTCTTCTTGAATTTTGGTGATCTTCTGGAAGATGAACCTTGAATCTTCCTTTTGATTTTTCCATTCTTGGTGTGTGTATCTAGAACCTGATCTTGGTTATCATTTAGTTTCTTTTCTATGTTTCATATCCTTCCTTATTCTTGTGCACATTCTTCCCATAGCTTGTTGAACTTGGTTAACTTTCTTCTATCACATATTCCTCTAATGAAGGAAACCAATTCTCTAGGGAGACCATTAAGGGTGGTCATTGCCACTTTTTCTTCTTCAACCATATAACCAATGGCTTATAATTGTTCTTTAATCTGGGATACTCTTGATAAATATTATTGTATGGTCTCTTCCTTTTGTACCTTCACACCCTTGAGTTGGTTCCTCAAGATCATTCTTATGTTGATGTTCTTACTTTCAAACATACTAGTTAGTGCATCAAACATTTCTTTTGGTGTATTCTTTGAAGATATCTGGGATATAAAATGATCCTTGATGGAATTATGTATGATCTTTTTTACTTTGATCATGTCCTTTCTGTTTTTGGACTTTTCCTCTTTTCCCTATGTTTCCTTGACCTCTTCTTTGATAAAGCCATCTAGGTCATGTTCTTCAAGGATGAGCATGATTTTGTACTTCCATGCTCTGAATTTCTCTACTTCGTCAAGATTTTTATCAAGCTTGGTGTTTTTTGTCATATTTAATGGATGAGAACTTAAAATGGAAATATAGGGGATAGAACGTACCAGTATGAGGATTGCTTTTGGAATCTGCTTCAGGGTGACTTAGGGTTTGACTGGAACACCCTAATTTTTCAACTGGGATCACTTGTAGAGACGATTGGAGTAAAATATGTGCCTCCCTAAGGAAAGCTATATTATACCTTTCTTTTCTAGAATCCGAGGATGGAATGTTGAAAAAATTGATGCCCTAGTTTCTCCCGACAGCAGTGGTAGGTCAAAAAGTGAAAATACTCAGAATGAAAAATGACTTTGAAAGAAATATGTTCCCTCCTAGGGAGAGTGGAATGGACCTTATTTTCCAGCTAATATATGGAGGGAGGTATCCAGAATAGTAAACCCTAGCTTGTCATATTGTAGGATAAGCTGCTGCAAAATGTCTTCTTTCAGGTTAGCTCAGATACCATGTTAATATTTTAAAAGTTGTTATATCAAAACAAAATGATCTATGAAAGAATAACAAGCATAATAGAACAAAAGAGAACACAAATATTTATCCTGGGAAACCCTCATGGGGAAGAAAACCCATCAAAATTTCCTCTGCATTGAGTTCAACCAAGTACAATGTAAGACCCAAATAATAAGACTAGACTGCTTCCTCTCCTCTAGATGGATTGTCTCTTCTCTCTCTAGCACAACTGCTTGAGTGTTCTACTTGTCCAAATGAGGGAAGCACCTCTCCTATTTATACTAATCAGTTGAGAGGATTAATAACCCAACTGGGCTGACTTCTCCTTGCTTCCAAGGCTGAATTTCTTTGGAAGACTCAAAAATACATTTTAATAATACTTTTTAAGGTACTACTGACCCGAATTACAATAGAGGTTTTCCCTCAATAATTTACATGATAAAATACATCAATGGTATCCCTAATCTGAGGAACGACATCTTCGAAAAGGGTAATAACAATAATAATACAAAATAGAATATCTTCTGTAATTACATTTCTTTAACATCCTTATCAATGCTACTAGGACAGAAGGTATCCCTACCCACTTTAAATCTCTCACCTAGACTAACTTCATTGAAGAGGAAATAGAGCTTTCCCTCATTCAAAATTTGTTGAGAAGGATTTTCTCATCCTAACTCAAATTTTCCAAGCCTAAAGAAATCCATAATATAAGGTTTCTCTTCCAAACCATAATTTGAGCTCTTCTCCTTAGAACCAAAGAAAAAACTATCAGGCATAAATTCTCCATTGATTTTCAGGGAAGAAATCCCCCCACTACCCTCATTTTGATGTATGATATATTAATATCCCTTTTGAGACCCAGGGAAAACATGAATGAGACATCAAGATTGTATGAGGGAGAATTTAAAACATTGGGACAGAGAGGAAAACTCTTCTAGGCCTTGTTCCCATCCTTGACATTCCATCCACCACCTTTGGAGCTAAGGATATTCTTCATGGACTAGGTCACCACACCAAATAAATACATGCATTTTTGCATGCCACCTTATATTCAATCAGCATATTTCATTCTTTTGTTTATCATGAAATCCATTTCCTTTGAGGAAAGCCCCTATTTTACATGATCATTCCTTGGGCTAACTTGACGTCTTAGTTATCCAAATTGTCATCCATTCTATTGTTGCTTCAACTTATATTAAAAAGTGAAAAGTTTCTAGGGATTATGAGAAGACTCAATATTCTTTGTTGCAAGCGTCCCAAAGTTGTGTCCCGACTTTTCATGTTTTTATGCATTTTGCGTATGATGATCATAGAATCTCGAAAATTATAAACCTTTGATATATTTAGGGAAGTGATTATCTTATATCCTTGAAAGAGTGCTAGCCATTCTACTTTTGATTTTTGTTCTTACAGCCTAATCCTAATGCGTAAGTTCCCAAAACATTCCCACCAAGATCAAATAGAACTCCGCCCCCCCCCCCCCNCATGGATATCACATATATTCTTCCCCTTGGGAGAAATTCAAGTTTGTTTTTATGTTATTTCTTTAGCTATATATCCATAGAAAATAAACTTTTAGTTTACCAAAAAAATGTTATATTGGTATTCATCATTTATTATTTATATATATGTATTGACATAACATGAAAAATGTTGAGAAAAGTGTTGTCATTGATTTCAAAGTGCAATGATGATGATGATGTATCATTAATTATGGTATAACAGATGATGTGGTAGATAAGTGAAAACAAGATGACAAAGTGCACCTACAAGAATTCTGAAACCAACACCTACAGGATTTCAATACTAATGAAGCAAGAATTACTAGTCAAGAAAATATTCCCACATAGGATAAGTAAATATTCCTGCATTAAATACACAACAAAATAAAAATGCTTGCACAAGGAAATTAAAATCCCCTCACAAGAAAAGAAAAATGTATGCACATCGCAATTAAGGTGCTTGCACAACACAAGTAAAATGTCTAACAACACAAGAAAAAGTCCCACATAGCACTAATTAAGATGTCCGCACAAGCCTAAGTAAAATGTATGCACACGCCTAAGCAAAATTCCTCCATGGCACTAGTAAATTTCCCATACAACAACAACAATATGACCACTAGACTCATAATATGCATGTTCAGTCTAAAATGCATGCATACATGGATAAATATTCCCACCAATCAAAGTGAAGTGCCATTTTTTATGATGGAAAGATAATGATGTGTCGTGATGAAGTGACATGAGGAAAAGTGAAGTGTCAAGCCATTAGGACAGGTCAATGTCAAATCCAAGTGAAGAGATATTGATGCATGAATAAGTAATTCTTCAAGTCAAGAAAAATTCTTAAAGCAATGTTGAAGTGTCATTAATCAAGTAAACGATGAAACCTTGAAGTACATTTGAAGAAGCCATGAAGAACCTTGAAGCAATATAGTGTTGAAGTGTTGAAAGGAGCCCTGAGGAATCCCTAAAGCAATCTGAATTTGAAGAATCCTTGAATTGTAACGTGGAAGAAGACTTGTAGTATATCACAATGTTTTGAAATGTCATGAGCAATATTGAAGTATCGTTATCAAATATTAATGCTAACCTTGAAGAAACGTTGAAGAATTGTTAAGAAACTTGGAACTTTGAAGTGTTAATAGTTTTCAATGCTAGCCTACACTAATTCGACCACCCTCACTTTTCATAAAAGCCTAAACATTGTTTTTGAAGGGGGAGATAAATGAGGCAAGGTTGAGCCAAATCAAAAGGGTGTGAGCTTGTACAAATAAATGTTAAAGTGCACAATTTAAAAAAAGATAGAGCAAAAAATAAAGCAATAAAGAGTAGACAAGGAGCAATACATGGGACCACAAAGGAGGATGCTCAAAGGGTAGAAATGAAGAGAACAAAAAAGGTTAAAGGAAGAACTGCTTGACTGTAGTTTTGGCCCATGGTGGGACAGATCTCAAGTTTTAAGGACTGTTTTGAAGTCCATTTGAAGGCATATTAGTAGATTGTTTAATAGGTGATTTTAAGGGCTAAAGTGAGGCAATCTTGGACAGTTTTAAAGAGACAATTTTGGACAGCTTAATCATTTTTTTAGAGGACCATGTTGTGCATATTTTTTAGATAATATGGAGCAAAATATTGATTGACTTTGAGGGCAGATGTAAATCCACTACGGGAAATCTAAAATGTTAATTTGGAGGGAATCATTTTAAGGTCTGATAGTGTTGTTTTGAAGAACATTTTGAGACAATATTAGGGACTATTTTACGACTAAGTCTTGATGAAGAAATGTTGAAAAAAGGTCATATTGTATGGTTTTGAGAGAAATATAGTTGCAACACTATAGTGAATGTAAGAGAATAGTATTTTAAGGTTGACAGATACGTAAAGGAAGTTTCATGAAGATCGTATTTTGAAGAAAGAACGAGTTGGTTCTCAAGAGGATTGGTTTCCTCATCCATTTGATAGGTTGGTTTTTGTAGAATTGATTTGGTTCTCAATAGGATTGGTTTCCTCATATATTGGGCAGGTCGGTGCCTAGTTTATGAGTTGGTGCTCATAAAAGGATTGGTGTCATCATCCCTTGAACAGGTTGGTTCTTGATGAATTGGTGCTCATAAAAAGGATTGGAGTCCCTGTCATGTTGGTGTGTAAAAAATTTGTGAGTGATTTCTCACACTATTATTAGATATTGGTGTCCCTTACAAATAATTATAATATTTGGTTTTATCAATTCATTAAATTGATTTTCCATATAAATATTCTATGTATTGTGCTTTGGTGTTGATGAATAATAATGTTACATTAATAATGAAGTTAAATTTGGTAAAAGTGTATGATACTGATTCACCACCACCTATCAGTATCACTATGTGTTCCACTAATTGGTATCAGAGCAGGTTCCTTTAGACAATTTCACCACTAGAAGTAAGATCCCTGGAACACATGGATTATCAATTGGGTTCCTGCATTAACAAATATCCCTTATTCAATGAGACAAAATTTGTAGCATGAGGAATAAGGATGCAAGCATTTCTAATGGAAGTTAGATTTGATGTTTGGAACTCAGTTTTTTCGAGTTACACCACTCCAAAGAGACCACCAAAATCTGCGTCAAAAAGGGAGTTGAAGAATAATAAAAAAATGGAAATGGATGCTATCCTATATGTATTATCTAATTATGTGAAAGACAAAATAGGAAAATGTACATAAGCTAAATATATCTTGGATAAATTAAAAAATATCCACACGGTTCAGAAAGTCATTGAAAGAAATGAAGAACTAGATGTACAAGGTGAAAGAAACTCATCTAATAAAAATGACTACAACCAAGGATGCCCTACTCATGGATAAGGATGAATTGTATAAAAATGAATAACACCTTGAAGAAAATGATGAATTCATTGAAAGAAAAATCAATGCTTCTAAAGATATAAAAGAATCAGAAACTAAAGGATAAGTGGATCTTGAAGGAGAACTCATCAGTGCTCTAAGTAATCTAAGTAAATCTAAAAGTGAGAATCAAGAACTAAGGGAACAACTACAAAAGAATCAAGATGAAAATCATGAAAACACCAAAGAGGTTGAAAAGACTATTATTGGTCTAATAGCACAAATTGGAAAGACACAACAAACCTTGACAAATCAATGAGAGCAGAAGTAACAAATATGCAAGAAGCAAGAAGCTGAAACTATCTCCATAAGAAAGGATTTAGAAGAAAAGGAAACCCAACTAAGAACAAACTTGAAGAGCACTATGATTAAAAAGGAACATACAAGAAAATTTGAATATAGGTTGACAAGGAAACTAGAAGAAATTCATAAGAACCATGAAGAGTCTGAAAATACCATTCTTGGTCTAAATAGTCAAATAGTAGAGGCTAAGAAAATTGAAGAATACCTAACAAGTCAACTTCAAGAGAAGAAAGAGTTTTGTCAAGTAAGAGAGATTGATATTGTTCCATTAAGAAAGGAATTGGAAAAGAACAAGTCATTGAAAGAGAAATTTTTACAAAGATTTAATTTGAAACATTGGTTAGAAGAACAAAACAAAAATGAAGAGATAATGTTAAACCAATTGTAGAACAAAGAAAAGGATTGTGAAAAAATTGAAGAAGAAAATGTTTCCCTAAGAAAGGAAATTGACAATATCACAACTCAAGTAAATAACAATATGAAATTTAAAAAGATCTCAACAATTTTAGACAATATCATCAACTATCAAAGGTCTCCACTTGAAAAGACTAGTATTGGTTATGGCATCAATCAAGAACGTGAAGGTGAAAATTACAAGCATTCAAAGAATAAATCTGAAGAGAAGCCTAGAAAGGCATGATCATGATGGATGAAACAATAGAAGAAAATATAATAATTAGAAAGGATGTGAATTTAGAAGGACTACACCCAAAAAAAAAACATTTTCTCCTAGGTATTGAATTTTTCTTCCTGGTTATTTTCATTTTTGCAACAATTTTGGACATAAGGCTATAGATTGTAGAGATTATGTAAGAAATGTTCACCCAAGAAATAGAAGTATCTACATGGATCCCTACAATATTGAATCTTACCAATGTCATAACTATGGACACACAATGGAAGAATGTAGAAGCAACATGGAAATACCTCTTAGACAAGGACAAACAAAAGTATGCAGAAAAAAACATGAAGATAAAAGAAAGTAAAAGCATGAGAACATTGCACATAAAGATGACAAAATTTCTCAAGGAAATAGAATACTAGAAGGAATTCCTGAGGAAGAATGTGAATTGGCTTTCATTACATAAAACTATGAAGTAATATAGAATGGTGATGATGGATTCTCAAAATACACAACATTAGACAAATTCAATAGTTCTTACATTAAAGACAGAAGATGATGTAGTTGATTGTTCTGTCAAAACAATAGAAAGATGCACAATCAACCTTGGAGATGAAGATACTACAGCAAAAAACTCCTTGCATGGAAAGGGAAACTCCTATAAAAAATGATTCCTAATTCTATAACATGAAGATGAAGTGAGAAGACATATAAAAGAGAACTCTGTTGATAGCAGTATTTCCTGAGGAATTGGTAGGCATAAATTCATGATAGTTGTACAAGTAGTGACATGTGAATAGATGGTAAGAATTGTTTTAAATTTTGATGGGAGTTTTTATGGCCAGCAAACAAATCAGAATTTATGGACATGAACAATCAACCTTGAATGATAGGCATGAGTTGAATTTATGTTGACAATGGTAGTTTTCATAAAATGTTGAATGGGATCATTGAAGAATAGATTTGTATTGACTTGTGGATAGAAATATTCATCTCAATTGAAAGGAAAAACATAGAAATTTTTGGCAGTAGTATTCATAGCATTATGGAAAGACTTCTGAGGAAACAATTTATAGTCATTGTGGAGATTATTCATAATATTTGTAAAGGTAGATCTCAACAGCAGCAAATGAAATTTTCTCTAGTATCTTGAGGTGGAATTATCATGAAGATTCATACACGATCTGTGACAACGATTGGCATAAAAATATAAGGGTATTTGAAAACTGTTCATGGCATACGCTAGGGATATTCCTAGAAACCAAAGGCTCATTCTGTGGAACATTGCATCTTATTTATGCTAAGCATATATGCTTAATTCCAACAGGTCTAAAAACATATTCAAGTAGCCCTCTACTAGCACTATAGAATGGATGCTTCAGTGAATTTGAGGACTATCTTAGGACCGGTTATAGAGAAAATCTAGAAAGAAGCATTGAAGGTGTGATTTCAGCCACAAACTTGTTCTTGTGATGAATTAACAGCAGTATGAAGTGATTTATTGAGGATGGAATCCTCCTATCAATATTGAGGGAGATGATGAAGAATATTGAGTTTGGAGGACATTGAAAAGTGGTCTAACAAAGTGAGTAGTCGTTCAGTGTTTTGGAGTAATTAGAGCATCTTTGGGCCATATTCACAACCCTCTCCATTCGTGACTTTAATCTACATATGTGGACCTTCCTACAACATTATATTTAGTGGATTGTAATGTTTTCATGGATTTTTAAGTGGCCAGAAATATAAGGAAACATAAATCCACCCAATGGACTATGTTGATCTCTCTTAGCAACCTAAAAAACCTCATGTACTAGCTCTTCCTAGAAGATCTGTTTTGAAGTGAGAATCTGGCTAATAAAAAACAAGATTGTAGCATATAGAGGGATACTTTTGTAGCGGAATTGTGGGGTCATTTAGTATACCTTTTGTTGATGTATTTGTAACTTCGGAAGATATTATGTTGTATATTATCATTGTATGTTGTTGTACCCCCATTGGAGATGTGTTTTCCTCCTTGTGAGACGTATTTATTGTGTCTAGACCTTGAGGTACAACCTGCATTGTAAGTTGGGGAAATAGTCCCCAGTGTGACATCATGTAATGTGTATTTGGAGTCTCCCTAAGAGAATTCAGCCATGTTAGTGAAATAGGTTAGCCCAGCAATGTGAAAGGTCAGTTACTTGATTAGTATAAATAGGGAGGATCCCTCCCTCATTTATACAGACCTCACACTCACTCAAGTTCACATGAGAGAGAGAGAGAGAGAGAAGGAAGGAGAGATATATAGTTGTTGAATACTTCTTATTACTAGGATTGATCATCTTATGACACAGTCTTTGTGACTGTACTATTCTGAGGAATTTTGTGGGGTCTTCTACTTTACGGTTTCCCTCGTGAAAATATTTTTTTCTTATGTATCTGTTATATCTTATGCATCTTGTTGTACTTGTTATTATTTCAGCCAAAGATCCTAATCAAGCTAATAATATCTAGAAAAACTAACATGGTATCAAAGCCTCTTTGAAAGAAGGCGTTGTGCAACTATAGAGACTAGGGCTTCCTAGTTCAAGGTGTTCTCTCTATAGATCATCAAGAAAAGAGGGCTATGCTAACTCGCCTCAGTAGGGTGCATATTTTGGTGGAAGAAGTTTCATGTTTGAAGAATTTTCACTTTTTACCTTGTCACTGGTGCCAAGAGAAACTGGGGCATCATGTTTCAGAGGCTTCCCACCACATTCTTCAGAAAGTGACCTTGCTCAGAAACTCGCCTTAAGGAAGCGCATCTTTCTATAAAAATAGAATTCCTACACTCCAATTTTAGAAAAAATAGGGGTTCTCTAACAAACCCTAGGTCATCCAAATCTAGAGCCAGGTCAGACACCTCAAATCAATAAGATCTAAATGTTTGTTATTTCCATTTGAGGTTCTCATTTGTAAATATGACTCACCATACTTAGCTTGAGGACAAGCTTATATGTGATTATAACTTTCGAGCATGGAAGTGAATAATCTCCCTGATCCTTGAAGAAAATGATTTGGATCAATACACCACTGAGGAGGTTCCAGAACCAGAGGGAGATGAGGCTAAGTTTTCTCATAAAAGATGCATGGCTAAGGTCAAGAGAATCATTGTATATTCTATTAAGGATCACCTCATCCCCCATGTGTCTTCATTCAAGACACTGAAGGACGTATATGATGCTTTGACAAATATTTTCGAAGGAAAGAACATCAACCAGAAGATGACTTTGAGGAACCAGTTGAAGAATGTGAAGATATAGAACTCCAAGAATATACATGAGTCTTGACAAGGGTTACTCAAATAAAAGAACAACTTGAAGCGGTTGAAGAGAATTTTAAAGAAGGAGAGATTGTAATGACTACCTTGAACAGTCTCCCTAGATCATTGGGCTCATTCATTCAAGGAATTTGTGCAAGAAAAAGGCCAGTATCTTTAAATATACTCTGAGAATAATGTGCATACGAAGAATCTCAACTTGTGACAAGAGAAGAGAATATGGGATAAACTAAATTTCAATCTCTCATAGTTCACACCAGGAAGAACTTCAAGAAGAAGGAGAAATTTCATCACAAGAAGAAGAAGGATAAGAAACAAAAGAAGACCAAGAGAGATCCTTCAAATGTTCGATGCTACACTTATGATAAAAAGGGACACTTTGCAAGAGATTGTCCCATTAGGAAAAGACGACACCCTGCTCATGTTGTTGAAGACGATGTGTTATCACTCCAGGAAACTCTTCTAGGTTGTAGCTCAAAGATGCCTGGTAACTTAACTATTTTCTCAATGACAGGTGGATAGTTGGATCAAAATGGAATGACTATCACAAGGTTTACTCAATCAAAACATGCATAGACATATTCATATGAACAAGGATTTTAGCCAACTCTATTCAGAGGATTCAATAAAGGTGAATGTGTGGACAGATCTTATAATATCAGCAGAAACATACATAAGCAATATATATGAATGGCCAATACAATAAGAAAAGAATACTTGTAAATATTAGTTTATCAGTGTAATGACAAGATGACAATTATCAGACACTAGATAAGCATAAGAAATGAAATCATTCAAATACAAGCATAGAATAGACAAGAGGTAAATATTAACATAATATGCAAAAGAAGCTTATATTATGATATTCTATGAGAAGTCTGGGAATATAAGCAATGTATAATCTCCAAAGTCGAACCTTTAGTCCCAAGACTGAATTCTCCCCCTTTACTTTGTCTGAAGTTCTTGGCTTTATAGCCCTTACAAAATAGTTCAAGATCCTATAAAACTGGATCAAATATGCCAAAAATAGATAGTCAAAACAAATTCATGAAAAATAGGAAAGGATCCTATTTAAGGGGGGAACCTCCATCTTGTTAGTCTTCATATCTTGGACAGCTGCAGCAATCTTTGACATGATCAACAATATTCAAGGTGATGACAAGACACTTAAAATATTCCTTTGACAGTTGGACAATATCTTGACTAAAAATAGAAAGGATTTTCAACCTTTATATCCTTTACATCAACTTAAAAAACTTAAAAGAGAGAGTGATCTCTATCCCTTTTAATTTTATCATTCATTTAGAATCTTCCTCAAATGATTTAGTAGCAAAAAAATTTGATCTGAGTGAAAATACCATTATTCTGCCTGTCTCTGTGCTTTCGGTGGTTTGTGAGCCAAAATTCTAACCTGTAAGCCACTGAAAAGGTAGGCTTTAGCGGACTTCTTCAAAGCTTCATCTAAATTTATTTTCAGGTTCAGAATAGATAATATATGAATTTTATCTCTGCGAGGAGACTCATAACCATAGAGAGCTTTTCATGTTGAACACACACTCTATACCTGTTAAGTTTTCCCTGAACCAGTGATGACACATTGGTGAATAGATCATGTAGAACATGACCAAGTGGTTTCTCCTTCTCTATTTGTTTCAAGAGCATTTGTATACACATGATACCTTGGCTTCCATACTCTAGTAGTCCCATTTTTTATGCCTGCCTGTGATTTTCTGCAGGCTCTTTGACACCTGCAAAATCATGTGTATCCAAGTAATTGAATATTGGCCTTGTCACATCTGAATTCATATGCATTACGAACCTTAGGGTATCTTCTTCTACTGATATATCATTTTGTTGTCACTGGGATCAAGAGATTTTTTTCACGAGTCAAGCAATCATGTTCTGGGCCATTTAAATCAAAACACAGTTATAAGCTTTGAGTGACTGAGATCATCATGAATAACCAGTGGCTTCACACAATCAGGACCCACCATCATTCACCCAATAGTTGACTATAAATGAAAATCCCTGGAGATATTTTATTATTATTAACATTTGCTAGCTTATACTTCCCAAGTCATGCACACATAGGCCGGCCATGGTCGTTGTAACCATTGTAGTAGCTTCCCTTTGATATTTGAGCAGCAATAATATCTATTTTGGAATTTTCTCATGGCTCTGCATCAATACCTGATGCCTTCAATCTATCAAATGCTTCAAAACCTAGCTATACTTACCATATGACAGGTGCGCACTCATTTTCTTCCTTCAAATCAAGCATTTGACAGTTATATGGATTTACGATTTGGCATGTGGATTTAGCTTGAGTTGAATGTGTTTGCTATGACTTGATATGTCAACCTGGGGATTGAATTATATCTTGACTCGTGGGCTCGGCTTAATGTGTCGACTTGGCATACAAATCAAAACTATGAGTTAACTCATGGATTTATAATCATAGCTACTCATATAAATTATTGACGAGGAATAAAATGATATGGTACTCAGCGCTCAACTTTGATGTATTGTGTGGCATGTGGCCTTGGCTTGTGTGTCAACTGATGGTTTAGTACTTGGCTTGGTTTAATGTGTAGCTAATATGTAGGCTAGGAATTTGGTATATATGATATGGTTTGTGCTAGACTCATAGAGTTGACANGGAGTTAATGGGAGCTTAGTGGAGAATTTTAAAAATATGGATTATGGGAAATGACCAAGGAAAAATGAAAAATTAAGCACGAATGAATGAAGCTCCTCAAAATTTACAAAACTATTTGAGGAGATAACATGATGAACCAACAAACAAAAGATTCAGAAGAGAGAAGGATGATTCAAATGAAGAGTATGTGATAATATCAGCACTTACTGGCACTATCTCACATGGAAGCAGTGATTGGATTGTGGATAATTGAGCTTCCAAACACACGAGTGGATACAAGGAATCATTCATTAATACTTTTAAACATGAATCACCTCACAAGGTCAAAATTGGGGATGATTACCAGTACCCCATAAAAGAAGTGGAGAAGCTTCATACAAGCTTGACTCTGGGAAATAATTAAAGATGAAGGATGTGCTATATGTTCCAGGATTGAAGAAGAATATTCTCTCCATCTATGCACTAGATGTAAAGGGAAATAGAGTTTCATTTATCGATGGCCAAGTTCTAATGTGGTCTAGAGGGAAGACAATAGAGGATGCAATAGTGATTGGATAAGAAGACGAAGGATTGTACAAGATAAAGGGACAGCCTAAACATGCATTGGTTCATGAGTCAATTTAACTAAGAAAACTATAGCACAGAAGGCTTGCACATGTGCACTACAAAGCACTACTGATGGCAAGCAAAGAAGTCTCTAGACTACCAAAGATATAGGAAAAGCATGAAGGAATTTGCAAAGGATGTGCAATGGGAAAGAATGAACAGATGACATTTCCCAGCAGTAAGAGAAAGGACAAAGGAATACTGGAGATAGTACACTCAGATGTATGGATTCTAGCTTATTAAGCAAGTATGTGTACTATGTTTCCTTTATAGATGATTTCTCATGTAATACTTGGATATATTTCTTGAAAGAGAAAAATGAATTTTTTAGTAAGTTCAAGGAATATAAATACCAATAGGAATATCAAGACTCTACGGTCATATAATGGTGGATAATTCACCTCAGAATAATTCAAGGAACTCTATAGAGAGTCCGGGATTAAGAGATATTTGAGCACTTCATACAATCCTTGGTAGAATGGGGTTGTGGAATGAAAAAAAGGAACCATAATGGAAGCAGCAAAAGAAATGTTGCATGACCAGGATCTTCCTATGCACCTTTGGGAAGTGGCAAAAAGGACAACTATGTATGTACAAAACTATACTCCTCATTGAGTACTTGACAACAAGACTCCTGAAGAGGATTTCGTAGCTGTGAAGCTAGAAGTCATACATTTGAGAATATTTGGTTTCCCAGTGTACATACATATCCCAAAGGAGAAAAGCATCAAATTTGATCCTTCTGGGAAGAAGGGTATATTCATAGGATACATTGATACATCAAAGGCCTACTGAATATACCTTCTAGGATTCAAGAAGATCAACATCAGTAGATATGTAACCTTTGATGAAGACTCGACATACTTCAAATCCACAAGAACACATATTCAAGAGGTCGAGGAAACTGAAGATACGAGAGCCTGATATATGGAAATTGGAGAAGCAATTCCATAAGATCATGAAGATCATGACATGGAAAAACCACAAGAGCTAGTAGAGACAATCCTTGACAAGGAAACCCACAAGAGGAAACCAACATGGGAACAAGATCCCATATGGGAAGTAGAAAGGTATGGTGCTCCATAAGGAATGCATAGAGAGATAAAAAGGGAAAATCCTTACAATATCTATGTGGCCCTGCTATGTGACGTCATTGACAGAGAACCTTCCACCTCTGAAGAGGCTGCAGAAAAAGAAAGAATAGAAGGATTCTATGATCGAGGAGTATCAATCGATCATGAAGAATGATGTCTAGGAGATAGTTCTAAGACCGAAAAAGAAGTATTTCATGACTTTGAAGTGGATCTACAAGATCAAGCATGTTTCATATGGAAACATCGAGTAATACAAGGCAAGGTTCGTATCATGAGGCTTCTTAGAGAAAGAAGGAATAGACTGCGAAGAGACATTTGAAACTATGGTGAGGTATACTTCTATTAGGACCATACTTTCATTGGCAGTAGTTATGAAATGGAAAATACACTAGATGCATGTCAAGATAGCTTTTGTGAATGGTGTAGTTGAGGAGGAAGTGTGCATGGAACATACACTGGGATTCAAGACACATGACAGGAAGACCCATGTGTGAAAACTGAAGAAGACTTTGTATGGATTGAAACAATCACCAAGGACATGGTACGACATGATGGATAGCTTCTTGACAAGACTAGGATTTACCAAGAGTAAATCGGATTCCAACCTTTACTTCAAGGTTCAATATGGAAGACCAGTGATCCTCTTGCTATATGTCGATGACTTATTTCTTACAGACAAAGAGGAACTCAATAAATACGAAAGGAGGAGACTTGCTACAAAGTTTGAGATGAAATACCTAGGTATGATGCACTACTTCTTAGGCATGGAGGTGTCGAAGAGTGCATATGGTATCTTCGTTGGTCAAGGAAAGTATGCAATGGATATTCTGAACATATTCATAATGTTGGCCTACAAGGAAATAGCCACACCTATGGCATCTAACTTTATGCATCTGAATGATGCTTCATCCGAGACAGTTGATGCCACGATGTATCATCAGATGATTGGCTCACTTATGTACCTAACGAATACGAGGAAAGACATATGCTTTGCGATGAACAACCTGATCCAGTTCCTAATGGATCTGATACATTTTCACCTGATAGCTACAAAGCATGTACTAAGGCACCTAAAATGTATAGTGGATTATGAGCTCAAATATGATGTTAATCAGAAGATTAACCTACATAGTTATGTTTATTCAAATTGGGCAAGTAGCACCGATGAAAGGAAGAGTGCCTCAAGTTGTTGCTTCAGTTTGGGATCTAGTATGATCTCTTGGTTCAGTAGGAATAAATCATGCATGGCATTGAGTACAGTTGAGGGAGAGTATGTTTATGCTTGCTTAGCTAGTTGTGAGGAAGTGTGGCTATAAAAGCTACTGTCTGACTTGTTTGATCTCCAGTTGGATTTGACTTGTATATTCTGTGACAATTAGAGTTGCGTGAAGCTGTCGAAAAACCATGTTTTCGATTCCAATTCAAAGCATATCAAGATCAAGTTCCATTATATCAAGGATATGGTGTAGAGAGGAGCAATGAAGCTCCAATATATGGAAATGGACGAGTAGATAGCTGATGTGTTGAATAATCCTATAGTGAGAATGAAGTTTAAGTACTTTAGATAAAGACTTGGTGTGATCTAGATCAAGACCCATCGAAAGAGGGAGTGATGTGTTCTAGCATAGCTAGAGAGACAGGTTGTCTAAGTGTAAAATCCTAGTGAAGATCGTAGGTTGCTCAGACATAATCAGTCCTGTAGGTTGTCCTTAGATGTAATAAGTCCTGGTGAAGATCAGAGGTTATCCTTGGATGTAATCAGTCCTGATATGATTCTATGCTAGAAATAGCGGATGCATAATATCTCACATGGGAAATGATACAGGTTATACGAGAAGGAAAAATATTGGTGAAGCAGGATGCTCAGATGTAATCAGTCCTATAGGTTTTCCTCATATGTCATCAGTCCTGGCGAAGCTCGTAAGCTATCCTTGGATGTAATCAGTCCTGAGACAGGTTATTCAACTGTAAATATGAGCCCTGGAATTGTACGTAGGTTACTCGAATGTAATAAGTCATGTGGGTTGTTCGAGTGTAAAAGGAGTCCTAGTGTAGTACGTATGTTACTCAAATGTAATACGCCTCGAAGGTTATCTGAACGAAAACTATCATGGACGTTGATTGTTCAGATGTAATAAGTCCTTGAGGTTGACCTAGAACGTAAAAGTCCTAATGTAGCAGGTTGTTTGGTCATAATTAGTCCTTACATATATATCTATATATGTGTGTGTTCCCATGTTGAGATATAGTTCATGTTGAATCACATGAGGTGTACCTAAGCGACTGTCCTTTACTGGTAGAACGCAGGTTGACCATGGATGCTTTGTGTGCTCTATTTTGTTTTGTGCAGTACAAAAGAGATGATCTAGATATGATGAGATAAAGGTAAAAGATGCATTTTATTGTCGTGGAAATGTAAAGAAGGTCCTGGACAGTCCCTATGAGATGGCCTACTCGAAGATGTGATGAAGACTTGGATAAGGACCAGGCCTACACCCAACATGAAAAAGGGTTGGCTCTGTAGAAACTTCTGATGACAAATAGTACCATTTGATGATCGATAAAAAGATGATGATGGAAACAACTATGATGATGACTCTATGACTCTGTGATGAATACTTGACCATATGTGTTGATGACTGTGGAAGAGAGAGAATACCATTTTAGTTAAGAGGGAGTGTTGATGTATTTGTAATTTCAGAAGATATTCTGATGTATATTATCATTGTATGTTGTTCTACCCCCATTGGAGATGTGTTTTCCTCCTTGCAAGATGTGTTTATTGTGTCTAGATCTTGAGGTACAACCTCCATTGTAAGTCATGGAAATAGTCCCCAATGTGACATCATCGAATGTGTACTTGGAGTCTCTCTAAGAGAAGTCAACCCTGTTAGTGAAAAAGGTCAGCCCAGTCATGTAAAAGGTCAGTCATTTTATTAGTATAAATAGGGAGGCACCCTCCCTCATTTATACACACCTCACACTAACTCAAGTTCACATGACAGAGAGAGAGAAAGACAAGGGAGGCAAGATAAATAGATGTTGAATACTTCTTATTACTTGGATTGATAATCTTATGACATAGTATTTGTGATTGTACTATTATGAGGAATTTTGTGCACATAGATCTGTGGACCAACACACAACTCACAAGATAGATCATATAATTTTACTCAGAAACTGAAGAATGAAATAGTGCAAAAATGGCTTGCAAATGTGAAAGATTTCATTAATCAAAAGTAATTAGATAATTAATTACAATGGATTACAATGGCTAAATAGCCTCATGCAATTCAAATCCATGTGAGGAAATTCAAATTGGTTTGACTCTACTTGATTGCATGGTTAACTGACCTTGTCTAAATCATTATGAAAGTTCAAAATCCCAACTCAAGTGTCTAATTCAGTGTTAACTAGTCTAACTGACTGAGGTAGGTGAGTAAATGCGCCTCACCTACATGCAGCCATGCAAATCTAGAACTGACTACGTAGAACTGAATTTAACAGACTAGAACTAAATGTAAGTGACTCCTAACTGAGCTTCACTAGTCACCAACTGAACTCAACTAATGGAGGTTGGTGTTGACACTACCAGTGGCTCCTAATTTGTAGGGATTGATCTAGGAGGATCCTAAAATGATGCATGTAAGTGAAATCAGTGGTAGTTGGCCTCAATTAGTGTTCCCCACACTTTAATAACCGGTACATGTGCCCCAATTATGCCAAGTGGACCCAATGGTGCTAATGACTAAATATAGGCTGAAAGGACTCCTAATTTAGACATAATTGACCAAATTGGACAAGGAATGATTATAATCCTAACACCCCCCTGAATGATAACTTGGAAATTTTTTTTTCCCTCGTAACTAATACCATAGGTTACCCATTACAGCAAGTAAAGTAACTGCTCAATACAAGGATATGGGGAAAAAATCCCCCCCTCTAACTAAGCAGATAGAATCATGATTCAAGTTTGAAAAACTTGAAAATATGTTGCTGCAACCTTCATATATGTGATGTAGGTAAGCAACATGCATGATTTTCTGTGCACAGGTATCCTAGGGCCTGACATGTAGACTTCTCCATCTTCTCCCAAAATGATGATGCAAGGAAGGAGGAATGTAACCTTTTCCTCTTTCTGGATGAAGAGGTGTATGATCCACTCTATTCTTCTGAAGGCAGTGTAACTGATCATACCTTGCCATGTAGCATCTCACATGGAGTTTTTTGCATCTCCCTGATGGAGGTAAGATTGCATGGCATAGCACAAGGTTTTTTGTCTTATGTGTGTCAGATGGTTTTCCAGTCATCTTCCTAGCTTCCCACTTAAGAGTAGGAACTAGATCTGGATCTGAATCACCGTGAATCTCAATCTCATAAATTGATACAGCTGGTTCTGCAATACTAGTGGAAACTACAAAAGAAGTAGATGGAATTTTTTTACCTTCCCTTTCAAGTGGCAGCTGAGAGTGCACTGGTTCTGAAAATGGCATGAAGTGTGAGAACTCATATGCCTTGGAGGCATGATTTGCAACACCCTTCTCTATGATGTTCCCAGTAGAGATATATGTGATATCCATTGATTCAGGACCAAATATCACTTTCTTTGGAGAGCCAGTATGAGTCCTCTGGTATACAGATAATAGATTTGCAGCTAAGGAGGGAGCATAAAGCACATATTTAAACTTTCCATGTTAAATCTTGATATAACCCTTCCCCTTGGATCGAATTTGACTATTATTACCCATCTAATTACTAGGACCATCAAAAGACTGTAAAGAAGATAATGATTCTCTGGATGCAACCATATGATTGGAAGCTCCAGAATCAATGAGGAAGGCATGTGTTGTTGAATAGCTAGCCTTCAGTGCATGGCATGTCTCTTCATGTTCTCTATTTTCTTCTCTATGGTCAGCCTTCCTTGCGCAAGTAGGTACATTAATGTTATTTTTCTTCAGAGAAAGGGCTTGTTCAGAAAAAGGGCCATTTCATCAATTGTTCTTCTCATAATAGGAGCTTTCTGGATGAAAGCCCCTTCCACAATAAAAACAAAGGGTCTTTCCTTTGCCATTATTCTTGCTTCTCTTTGAACATGAAGGCTCATTTGACAACTCTTTCTCCATAGGAGACTCATCCTTTTGCTTCCCCTTACCATTCACAACCTTAGGTCCTCCTACAACCAATTGTTGATCTCTGGAAGATTGAATGATCCCCATTTGGATCAACTTTTCATGCTCATGGGTGAGAGATTCAATGAAGGCATTAAGAGTGGGAAACCTCTAATTTGGAGTAGTGAGATTCCCTGCATGAAATGTTGATACAAAGACTCAGTATTTTGCACCAAGTTTTGAGAGGATGGAAAGGATGATTTTATCATCCTCCTTCTCAACCTTGCACAGGTTCAATTGGAACACTAGATGCTTGAATTTTGTGAAGAAATCATTAAGTGTTTCAAAATTGGCTAGAAAAAGAGAAATAAGCTCATTCTCTAGCTGATAGATCCTCAATTCATCCTTCTTAGCAAACAAGGAAGAAGGATTATCCCAAACCTCCTTGGGATTCTTCAATACATTGATGTGTAAGACAAGATCTCTAGATATTGAGAGGCACACACATGCATATGCTTCATCAAGCCTATTCTAGTATTTTTCTTTGTCAACATAATGAACTAGCTCTGCCTCTATCTCCATTGTGAGTCTAAAGAGTCTTTTGGAGCGAAGCTGCATCTCCATGTTCTCCTTCCACTGGTGGTAGTTGAAAGGACTGAGAAGCTCCATTGGAGGGGTCATTTCGAATGCAGTGAAGGAGACTGAGTTGTTGTGGTGAATGCAGTGAAGGAGACTGATAAAACTATAAATCACACAATCAAACAGACAAAATAAGGTTGAAATCATTCACTTTTGGAATTTTCTTCACACCCAACATAGTTGATCAAGAAATCTTGATCAACAATTCCTTTGCTTGGGATATTAAGTGGTAAATTCTCTACTTCTGGTGCAGTACTGGAAGGAGCAATTTTGCTCAATTTTTTTTTTTGATTCAAGTAAGAATCTATAGTAGGAGAAGTGTCTCATCCTACCAAGGCTCTCATACCATTTTAAATTGAGCACATATATCTATGTACCAACATGCAACTCACAAGATAGATCATACAATTTTACTCAGAAATTGAAGAATGAAATAGTACAAAAATGGCTTGCAACTATTAAAGCTTTCATTAATCAAAAGTAATTAGATAATTAATTAAAATGGAGTACAATGGATAAATAGCCTCATGTAATTCGAATCCATGTGAGTAAATTCGAATTGTTTTGACTCTACTTGACTGCATGGTTAACTGACCTTGTCTAAATCATTATCGAAGTTCAAAATCCCAACTCAAGTGTCTAATTCAGTGTTAACTAGTCTAACTAACTAAGGTAGGTGAGTAAATGTGCCTCACCTACATGCATCCATGCAAAGCTAGCTCTAACTAAGTAGAACTGAATGTAACAGACTAGAACTAAATGTAACTAACTCCTAACTGAGCTTGACTAGTCTCCAACTAAACTCAACTAATGGAGGTTGGTGTCGGCACTCCCAGTGGCTCCTAATTTGTAGGGATTAATCTAGGAGGATCCTAAACTAATGCATGCAAGTGAAATCAATGGTAGTTGGCCTTAATTAGTGTTCCTCACACTTTAGTAACTAGTACATGTGTCCCAATTAGGCCAAGTGGACCCAATGGTGCTAGTGACTAAATATAGATTGAAAGGAATCATGATTTAGACATAATTGACCAAATTGGACAATGGAGGATAATAATCCTAACAAATTTATTCGGGACTCTATGAGGAAAACTCCAAAAACTTTTCTATTCATGCACATTTCTTGATGTACACGGGTATTGGCTAAAACGATGCGTGTACATGCGGATATTTCTTTAAAAGTCGCGTATACACATAAACAAGTGTTTTTTGGGGAATTTATTGGGACATCAAAGTATAATATGAGCAAAGGGAGTCCAAGGATCATGCAAAGGGACATGGGAGGACATAAATATGTGATCTACCAAGTGTGGTAAAATTAGCTATAGCAAATGCCCCCTAATGTGTGAGGTCAGAAGGGTAACATGATGGCTGAAATGCATTTTATCCATCCCAGAAGTGGAGTAATGAAGACCCAGGTCGAAGAACCAGCTACTCATCAGTATAATACAATGATAAATATTTGCATATGGCTACAAATATACATATAGTAGTCCCAGATACATAAGAGTACAATGTCCATGAATAGGTAGGATATACAAATGTCATGAGTGGTCATCGCCATGGACAATATACAATGGACAAGATCTCCATAGTGGATGAAGATATCTGATAATATACTCAAATATGTTCATGAGAGATGACATCTCATGAATACTAGCATGATCAAGGAGGTAGCATATGTGCAATGCCACCAATATCGTAGGTATTCTATGTAAATCGCTACGAGTACATGTCCCATCATACGAATAAAGGTGTCGATGTCGAACATGATGGTCCATCATCTGATTATCGATCATTGATGTATACTATTAACAGATGTGAGATATCCCATCGATAATGATAATGGGAATCAAGGTACAGAGTACAATCTAACAAGTGTTAATAGATGTGTTGAGGTTGAACAATTGAAAGACTCCATCGATCAAGGGACATTGATTTATTCCCAAAACTATCAATGGTGAGAGAACCTACCACTGATGACTGTAACTCTCAAGGAACTCAAATGGAATCTAGACTCCTATTCCATGATAAATGATCTGAAATCAATGAAATGGAATCCCCTAGAAGGAAGGAGTTAGGGCATCCCCCATCAACCAACATGAGGTACTCAGTAACGCTGGATAATGTGGAAGAACTCAAACAAATAAGATGTGCATGAACCAGTAACTGTACTGGGAATGGCCGACATGCAAAGTCAATATAACTGAGGAATGGTAGACTCAAGATAAAGTTCCTTCAAACAAGAGAATAAGTAAAAACGGTGACTAAAGGTAGGCAGCATAGAATCGATATGCAAATTGGGACATATCTACGACATAGGAGGCATCAACAGAGGCTCCATAGGGACTAGAAGCATAACCAATTGGTGGAGAAAAATTAGATTAACAAGTATAGCTCCTAAATTCATAATAACAACCCAACCAATGAATGTGATATATAGTGCTCTGTTTGAAAGAGACAAGACTTGATAGCTACCAAAGATAATATCATTTCCTGTCCGGATTTTTATGTTTTTTTTTTTTGGACTTTTTCAGATTTGAAAAGCTTGAAAAAGAATAAAAGTGTTTATAGTATACAGCTAGGAGGAGATGAGTGTCCATCCAAGAAAACTAGTTTCAAGAAGTGGAACATACCTATTCTCAATGCAAGGAAGCATGTGCAGGATAAGGACACTCGGGGGAAGGTCTCAAGGGATGATCAAGCTGCAAAGGATATGTAAAAAGGATATGCTTGGCTAGGATCGAGACAAGCTCAGGTTACGTGTCTTATAACGTTGAAGCAAGGATCTAGCGTAAAGCTCAATAAGGCAAGCAAAACTCATGAAATGTAATTACAACTTGATATACAAGGGAGTCCCTATGGGAGATGGCCAGCATAAATTTCAAGAGGAGTATGAAGCTCTTGCTCAAGGGCATGGCAGGACTATAAGGGATTCCCAAACCTAGAGGAGGAATCTCAGCATGGGTACCAAACTGCAAAGCGGGATCTAATTAGGGCACCCACCAATAGGAAAGCTCTACCACTTACATAATGTCACTTCTAATAGCAGTATGAAGGTTCTATGACATCACCAAGTGGGTTTGTACCTAGAGTTCAGGTGAAATGGTCATAATTCAATGCATAATGCAAGCGGATATGGATTCCTAACCTATATTCTAGTTCAAAATTATACCTGTCATGGGCACGAACGAGTCAAGTCCTCGGAGAGAGTGTACAAAAAATGGATCCTACATGATAACAATATTAGTAAAAAACAACTGGAAACAATCATTACAGATTCAAAACTATAGGGTATAGGGAGGACTGATCATGACAACTACATTCAAAAGAAACAATGTGGTGGATGATGGGACATAAGAAGGAATGTAAGGTGAAGACCCAATGTTCACGTATCCACTACCACCCATGTGAGGGTGAACCCTAGTGTTAAGACTGGACAAAGGGAGTGAAAATCCTCCGCAAATGGAGTAGAGGATGGAATATGACCACTTTTGAATCTATGAGCAAGGTAAGGGGATGTGGTTCCCCCCAGTCCAACACCAGGGTCTGCACTAGGACCTAAAGCGGGTGACTAGAAACTAGTAGTGATATCAGGCATGTCGAATATAAAAGGGCCCGAACTGAAGAGAACATAAATATACTCAAGTAACTGCAATCCATAAATCCAACTACTGCACAAAGAGCATACTCCTAAGAAAATATACAGCCATATGCAGACAATCCAGAGGGAGCATAAATGAGCTCTTAAATGTATAAGGTATGCCTCACCTATGAGAGTCTTGAAACTCCAATAAAATACAAGTGGAGGTGTGTAACCAATTATAGTGGCCCTTAGCTTCAATTCCTAATTCGACTGTGTTTTCCGACCCCTGCCCGGCTAGGCCACTTACAAAATAAGTAAGTAAACTAAGGTCACCCCAATATAACCAATGCTCAGGAAGACAGTCATAGGTGGGATCTACCGTATGGGAAGGGTAGCAAAGCCCGAAGCTCGAAGGCACCAAACAGTACCTCAAAATCCCCCAGATATGAATAAAATCCTGGAAATATCTCTAGAACTACATAAAGAGAAGCAAGGGGCTATCCCCACCACAAACATGTACGCTTCCTCATGCTTAAATATGAAGTAATGGGTATTCCACTACATGAAATGCATAAATATTCATTCCCTTCCGAATGCCAATGCAATCCTTCCTATATGAAATCCTAAACACAACTCTCATCCAAGAAATCCAATGCAAGTACGTCCTTAAATCCATATGTGAGATGCAATCCATATGAGATGAAAGTAAGAATGCAACTATAGGATTATTTTGTATTTTCAATATAAAAGAATTAAAATGCAATAAAATTCATTAAAATTATCAGTCTCTGCAGCAAGCATCAACCACAAGCCAAGCAAGACACCAAGATAAAAATACTAATGAACTAATGGAAAAACAAAAAAAGGAGATAAATGACTAGAACTACTTTCAAAGAAAAATCAATGAAAAAGTGGTCTCTGGTCATGAAAGAAGTAGTCAACAGACAACATCAGTACCCAAGAAGACCCAACCACACTCACAACCCACCCAACAACTTCCCACGTCAAAGTCAACCAAAAAAGGGAGGATGTATGTGATTGTTCAAAGAATAGTAGCATATGTACACAACTTTTGGCCAAAAACCTGCATGTATATGCGACTTTTAGCCAAAAAAATGCATGTATATGCAACGTTTGCCTAAAAACATGTGTATGTACACAAATTTTAGCCAAAAACCTGCATAAACATAGAAGAAAGTGGTAAAAATAAGGCCAAGGGTCAAATAAATCTAGGGGAGTGTCAATGGATGAACATATTACTAAATGCAACACATAAACGGGGAGAAACGGAGAGAAAGTCAAGAACATTCTTCCCCTAATCCCCAAAGAAAAACAAGGAACTTCCCCAATGGATTCACCAATTCTGTTACAGAGAGAAACTTCCTATGGCTTGGGGTATACCATAATAGCCTTAATGACACCACAAATCAATCCATTCCAATATGCAAGAGAAATAAAGACATCCAACACTAAGTAATATGAAGCGTACCTTATTTCAGAGGGTTGATGTAGATCCCTGTTGAGCTTTTCCAACACGCTTGTATTCACAATTTGCTATCAACAACAACAAATAAGACAGGCATGCTATATATCAAAGTGTTATACCTACTCTTTCATATATAAACCATCATGTATAGGCAAATAAATACATCCATGGATACAATATTCATATTTATGCACATGTATTGGACAGGAAATGGATATTTCTATTAATAAAACAGAGGTAGAACAGTGACAAAATTTGTCAGCACTTCTTCGAACTGGATTAACTGAGTCCTCCACCTGGGCCTCCACCACTTCAATCCTCCATCAAAATGGAAATATTACAAATCAAAGGAAAGCTTGGGAAGAGCAGCACTGTGTGCTCCAAAGGGACAAAGGGATGCAGACTCAAGCATAAACAAGTGAGGCAACAATTGTTAGATTTTTATCATTTAAGCTAGCATTATTTTAGGATCTTAACTGAGAGAATAACATGCACAACAATAAACACAAGAGACAAGAGACACAAAGAATTTTCCTCGGGGAAACCATATAGGAGAAAACCCTGCAACTTCCTCAAAGATAAAATGAGCACCAATGGCAGCAGTAAAGCCCGAAAACATAAAAGATGATCTCCACAGCTTGTTCTCTCTCTCACACTTGAGAGAGCTTATCCTGTCTCACTCATGCACCCCAGTGGGTGAGTGTGTGTGTGATAAATAGAGAGGCTCACTCTCTATTTATATTCTTTCATTCACTTGATGTCCACTTCAACATGTCAGCCCCACTTAACAATTACTTACTAGGGCCGACATCTCTAGGAGAGTCTAATAACCCTAGTGCCCCACAACTTGTGGGGACTTTGCCCCTCCAATCAACAAGGATGGTTAACCTTAACACAATGGTGGGGACTATTTCCCCAACTTACAATAACTCACCTAGGGTCAACTTCTCTAGGATAGTCTAATAACCCTAGGGCCCCATAACTGCAGGGAATTTAACCCTTGATCAATAAGAGGGTTACCCACAATGACTTTACATGACTTGTTTACATTATTGAATCTCCCGATAGGAACATCGGGATATGACATGACTCAATTACATTATAGATTCTTCCCAGAATAAACATCGGGGTACAATACATAAAATATACAAGTGAATACATTCCGAAGTTACAATTACATCAACAACAATGAACTATAGTTTCCTTGCTCTCCAAATTCGCCTCCTTCAATGTATCCAAGAGGCTCAATATATAGCACTCCAAATAGGAAACAGAGGGTCGAGTCCGAGTGTTATCAAGGCTTATGGAAGACCAAGAGTCAAGTTATTCGGAACTCTATGACGAAAACTCCCAAAAAAAAAATCTTGATGCACATTTCTTGATGTATGCGAGTATTGGTTGAAAAGCTGCGTGTACACGTGGATATTGCTTTAAAATTCGCTTATACACATAAACATGTGTTTTGGGGGGACTTTCTTGGGAAATCAAAGTATAATATGAGCAAAGGTGGTCCAAGGAGCCTGCAGAGGGACATGGGAGGTCATAAAGATGTGATCTACCAAGTGTGGTAAAATCAACTATAACACTTGAAACAGACAAAACGAGGTCATTTATAAAAAATCATCACTGAGGATGCAATGTTCAATAATGATGAACACTAACTCCTCTACAAGATACATCATATGATATGAGCTATAGGGCCATGCATGATTTACAAAGGTGGATCATAGCCACATAAGTACAATGCTAGATATTCAATTGTTGGAAAAAGTGTCACCAAGCATGGAACAATCTTGCACAACTTAGGTTATATAGGCTGTAAACCTAAGGTCTTCATCCAAATCCATAGAAACCATTACAAATATTACCATGTGAATATGTTGATTGAATTCAAACATGGAAAGATACCATCAAAATATCAATTAAAAGGTTATATTGACAACCAATGCAAAGAATCCCACTAAGATGTGAAGTGGATTTTGAGGTACTAAGTTGAACTCTAGGTCTTCTTCTTATAGAAGGTGCAAATCAAAATCCATCTGTGAAGAGGAAGGCAGTGAATCCTTCAACATGTCATCAGATTAACTGGTAGATTGGACAAGGGAATATGTAAATAGAATAATATCATAGCTAAAACTGATAGGGATCAAGGTGAACATACAGAGGCTAGGTATCCTTGAACAATGAGAATTAAATAGAGATGACCCAAGGAAAATTTAAACTTCAAGGGTAACAACCAAACCAATATGCAATGTAGAAGACATTAACATATTCCCCATGTACTTAGAAGAAGTAAACAATGGAGGATTAATGACTTAAAGGACTGAGTTAACCTGGGAAGTGAAAGACTAAAACATGGGTGACGGGAGACTCAAACTAGTTCTTTGTTCTAGGGACATGCTTCCATACCACGTACAAAAGAGTGTGTTTCCTTCCTTCCTTTATTTTAAGGTTTTAACGAGTTCAAGAAATTAAACTTGACTCTTTCTACTTTTTTTAGAAAGCTTGAAGAAAAAGAGAGAATATTTCTTGATATAAAACTGATTCAGGATTTTGCGAGCTCAAATTAGTGAATTCTCATCGGTTTTTTCATGGTTTTGAGAGTCTGAAAACTCCAAAAAAGACTCTAGGGAGGTGATTTTTCATAAAGTTAGTCTCCTAAGTCTGAAAACGTATAAAACAATCCAAAGGATAACTCTCTTACCTTCCGAAGAACTAAGGTATACCTTTTTTCATACTTAGTCGGCAAGGTCCAAAAAGGGGTAAACTGTCACCAAACTGACGCTCCTTCAAAAGCAAAAATATAGCCTTAGTTTTACGAGTGTGAAGGAAGGAAACATCACTCAAAATGTTCCATTTATTTATGAGAATGGGACAAACAATAATAAACTCAATGCTTTGTACTAAAGTTTAACGAGCATGACAATGACATAAAGAATGCTCAGAATATTTTTCATATTTAAATCCAAAGCACATAAAAGAAAAAGTGAGCCTGAATAGGTTCATTTTTCATAAATCTAGTCCTATAGGCCCGAAAAAGAGATAAACATATACCTGAAGATACTCTTCTAGTCACGGTGAACTAGAGTATTCCTTTTTCATAAGTAATCCATATGGTCTAGAAAAGGGTTAAACGTATACCGATATGGATTATCCTTCATTTCCTTTAACTAGTTTGAAAGAACAAGTAACTCGGTTATCTAGTCATTTTTAAGGAGTTAGACTAGGGCTTGAAGATAACTCCATATGACAGGACAGAGGGTAGTCAACTAGAGAGAGAGAGTATGAAGCTCATTTTTGTGTAAAAAAAACTATGAAGGCTCATGTCACCTAAAAACATGTGGCATGGGAATAATTATTGACAAGAACTGTTCTATCTAGGGTTGCCCATGTTCAGAAATTCCTAATCCATGGAAGAACAACGATGTGTGAAGAAAAAAGAAGGTTGCAAATCACAGTCCATGGATAACAAAGGAGATCCTAGGGTTCGCAAAGGGATAAGGTATCGATATAAAATGCAAGGGGAGCCTAACCCTATGCTATTATCTGGTATAATATACTCCAAATTTACTTGTCAACTGCAAAACCAGGTAAAAAACAACCAATATTAGTCAAAATAATGAAATTAACCAAACTATATCAAAGTGGGTAAAAATTTAATTTTTTACTATAAATAGTTTATTTGGTTTATTGAAAAAACAACACATTTGGTTTTTTACCTTGTATACTGCAGAATTTCCTTCAACTTCAAACGCTTCGTACGAGCCAACCGATGAATGAAATCACCAACCATAAGTTGCAGGTATACCACATCTTCCATAGCTTTCATTTCATGCCATTCATTTCAGATTTTTATGCAAATTTGGGTCTTTTAGTGAGATTGTAAGGGAACCACAGGTATCCCATTGCAAACTCATAAATTCAAGAAGTATTCATGGGTATGCAATAGGTAGCCCATGAATGGTATGCAATGTTATAACTAGATAGTTGTGTCTTTTGCGGATAGCATGTTTTACCTCTCTAATGGCCAAAAATTGATGTTTTGCAGGCACAATGGTGTTAGAATGGAGGGAGACAGAGCATGAGGATATGGATAGAGTGGGATTAAGAGATCCATTGACCTTAAATTCCATTTGAATATGTGGTTTGTTGAATTTCTTTCGCACCGCAAACATGCATGCTCAAGTTCGATTGTTGGAGTCTTTGGTACAACTATGGGATCCTGAGCAGTATGTGTTCGGGATCCAAGGTGAAACACTTGAAATAACTATCAAAGACACATATTTTATCACTGGTTTTTCTCATAAAGGGGATACCAATGAGCTTGAGTCGCACTGGACATGGGGCTGACCCACTCTGTGTGCAAGACTACATGAACACCTATTTCCTTCTAGGTACACAGAAGTCAGGTACGCAAATACCAATTGCCTAGATATCAAGTTTCCCACTAAAATTTATTGTGAGTACCATCATCAAAGGGGAGGGTACATCTTCATTACACTTGACCACGCAGAACGACATGCATCTAGCAGTGGAATGTCTACATAGTGTGGTTTTTTACTGGTGCACTGGGCTAGTCACGAACATGAAGAAACAGTTATATGACTACAAGTTGGGAAAGAATATTTTTTTGGATATTATAGCATCCTCACATATTTATTCTTTGAGCAGATTCCCTCTTTGAAACCCATGGTGATACTTTCAGCAGCTCATCCATGTGAGCCTAGGCTCACACAATGGGGTGATGTGTTCCTTCGTCAGGGTTGTGGTGAGATCCAGGATGGGTTTGATGATGACTTCTATGCATGGTGAGGTAGGAAAGTACCTGTCTTCGATTCATTTCCCTATGCAAGTCTATATTTATGTCGCAATCCAGAGCTGATTCTTCCTCCAAGAGATGCATGGGGAGAGATGGGTGATTTTTTATTTTCATGTTCTTAAATTTTTATGAAAATTTTGTTTATAAGTGTATATATACATATGTTTATACAAGTCTAAGTCATACTTTATGATGTAGATATTGGGCATGTTTGGCCAGATGGTCACCCTAGGACCTACAGACGACCAAGAGATAGAAATGACAGTGAAGCTATGCTTCAAGTTATGGAGGGAAAGCTAGCTATGCTTACCCATGATGTCCCTACATTGAGGATGGAGAGGATCCCCATTTCCATGAAGAATCATGTAGTGGGGGTACCTCCTTCTTGGATATGCCTCCTATGGAGGGTGTCTAGGGATGTTTTATGTTACCAAGAGGTTGTGGTAGAGGAAACCGAGGCTGTAGAGCCTCTGTAGTTTCTAACATCATGATGGAATTTGATCCTATTTTGTATTTTTATATAATTATTATTGGATATTTCGACCAGGACTCGATGTATATGGACATATTTTACTTATATATATATATATATATATATATATATGGACNAATGTATGTGATATGTGCCAATCTAAGATGTAATTAGCATATGCATTAGTAATTGCATTTTGGTTCCTTGGAATGTGATTGTATGAAATGTGTTCAAAATGTCTTTCAAGTAGCCTTATTCCTAAAAACTGACATAAAAGAGAAGGATGCATCACCTGATAAAATCCATTAAGCTGAGAGACCACTAATTGGGATTCAAGTTTTACCTCTAGACATGTAATACCATGCACAATAACACCCCTCAATAGCTAAATAACAACACTGTATTCGACCACATTGTTAGTTGTAGGACCTAAACAAGCACCTCCTGAGGCAACTAGTTGTCCTGTGGGTGCATAAATGACCCAAGCTACTGAAGCCAAGTTGCAAGTGTGACATCTTGCACCATTAGTGAATCCTACGAACCATTCCATAGACATATGAAAGAAAATAGGTCTACATAAGAAACATTAATCAAGTAATAACTATTTACAAAGTTATACAACTATATACAAGAAAATGCATAAGCACTAGGCGTAGTACTTTTTCAGGTAGAGTCGGTTTCAAGGATCAGAAAGCTTGTTGTCATCATAATCAATCAATTCATAAGAACCTTTATTTAATACCTTAGACACAATGTACGTTCCTAACCACATCTATTTGAATTTTCCTACTCCCATGGGTTCCTTATCCTAGTCATAAACCAAGACAAGTACTCCTTAAAAAAAAAACCCTAGGTTTGATCGCGTTGTCGTATTGGTTTTTGACTTGTGCTTTATGTGCTTAGTTTGTTTGTTAATGCATCTATTTTTTGTTCATATAAATGTTCTATATGCAGCAATCGTTCTTCTATGTCTGAAGTGCCAGGTAGCACATGGATTTCAATCTTGAGAGACGATATCTCACATTCAACTGGGGTAACTGCTTCCATTCCATGAATGAGTTGGAAACGGGATAACCCTGTGGTAGTCTTGACCATCATTCAATATTCCCAAAGTGAGAGATACAACATAATATGCCAATTTGACCTACTTGCATTAATACTCTAATTTAGAATGGTATTTAATGTTTTATTAACAGCTTCTACCTACCCATTCTCCTGCAAGTAAAAGGAATACGAGTGGTCTTATTTAAATCCTAGAAAAGTGGTCAACCCAGTCATCATTCTAGTTTGAAAGTGAATACCATGTTCTGTGACAACCTACTTTGGGATACCAAATCTAGTAATAATTTGGTTAAAAATGAAATATGTTGACATCTCACCATCGTCTTTAAAGGTAGGAATTACCTCCTCCCACTTAGAAAATTAGTTTACAATGACAATGATGTATTTATGCTCCCTAGCAGATACTGGGTTGAAGGTCATGAAATATACCCCCCACTTGGTAAAGGGTCTTATCGCAATGATGGGATGTAAAGAAGTGGGGTGTGTCTGCATCTTCCTGGTGTAAAGCTGACATGGATGACAACGTTTTGTAGCCTCCAGATAATACTTAAATATGGTGGGCTAGAAATATCTGGCACGTAAAATATTTTGGTTCAATGTTAACCCAAATAAATGACCCCCACATTCTCCGCTATGAGAATCATTCAAGACAAACTCTTCCTCCTCATGAGTGAGACAATGATGTAGAATAGAATCTACCTATAACACCCTGGTTTTGACCCTGTTTGCATTAAATATATATGATGTAAATATTGTAATTAATCATGGTGTGGAGCTAAAGGCAAAATCCCCACCATTGATTTAGATTTTTATGTTTCGGCAATTAAAATTGATACTGATGGTATTTTGTGCTAGCCGACGCACTATAATTTTGGACATCATATAAATTTGCAATTTAATTAAAAACCCACAACCATCTATGTCGATGCAACAAATAATGAGATGGGGGCATGATTTCCTTATGATAAGGGGGGGGAATGTTTAACCTTGAGCCATTGGGGGAAAATCCATGTGTCAAAATAAAACACCCAAAAATGTATGTGCATTCCCTCATGCATTCACGTTTTCACCTTCCTTCGCGTTTCGGGGAGGGGTCAGACATTTTTTATCATCCATCCTTCATGTTTTTAGTTTTACCTCATGGTGCATGCCCAGTCCATCATCTAGCTCTCACTGAAACATTGTGGTACATTCTGATCATTCTCTATTCCATTTTTTTCATGCATGTTGTGTGTTGGTCCTACTTGCAGAACCCTGTTTTATTTGGGTTGTTTGCCTATTGTTACCATCCTCAGTGTTGTTGTGCAATGGTATCCTCTTTCACATAGTGAGTGGGATCCTATTTTGCTGTGTTGGAATTGTTGTTTGCTATGTGTGCATATTTTGTCTTGGTATGAACTGGTTTGGAGTGGAATTGGGTCTGAACTAGCTTGATAAACCTAGTGTAGGAAGGAACCTCACAAATAGATCTAGAGGGGTTGGTTTTCCTCTTTGCACACCTTCAACAGAACTGGAATGGAAGGCATAGCCTGAGGGACTATGTAGCAAAGAATAGGATGATTCCTTGTGTTGGGTGTGTAGATGTTTTAGGATCCAAATCTGATCTAGTGCAGGTGTCCATAGCTTGGTGGTTGAGCTCACTAGCTTAGTAGTTCAAGCTTTCCAGATTCTTTGCATCTTGATAAACCCATCTGTTAGTTGGCTTGGCTGGTTCTTAGTGTGAATGTTGGCATGACTAAGTGTAGTCTGGTAAACCTAGTAGTGAGATGGCTTGGATGTGTGACCTGATAAACCCATATGTTAGTTGTCTTGTTTAAGTAACCTGATAAACCCAACTGTTAGCTGGCTTAGCTGATTAGCATGATAAACCCAACAATATCTTGGCTTGTTTGTTTGCAGCCTGATAAAAAAAACTGTGTTGGCTTGGATGATTTTTGTTGTATCCTTGGCTATGTGTGAGCCTGTTCGTGTTCCTTATTCCTTGTGGGAATCATGCCCAAATCGGGGGTGGAAGTGTTGCTGAGAGATTGATGTGCGCACTGGCCTATGGTTGGGTGGAATGTTGCAGCGAAGTATCTAGTTGCAGGACGAGCTTCTTTCAAAGATAAGTATCTATGTGTTAATCTATGCATTTGAATTTGCTTGATGCAATATGATGAACATGTTTAATGTGTTGAATGGATGAATTGCTTTAGCCGTATAATTGCAATTGTATGCATCTGTGTATGTTTCTTTCAATGCATTTTTTAATTACGTTATGGGGCTTAGATTGCCCGGATTACTGATGGCCTGGATGATCAAATCTGTCCAAGACTTCTGTTAACATGTTAAATTTCCTTCCACAACTCTTCTTTCACAACTTGTAGGATGTGGAAACATCCTTCTGTAAATTCTTTTCCCCGTATATTTCCTTCTGCAACTCTCCTTTCCGCAACTTGCAGGATGCAGGATGCAGGATGTGACTTCACAATCTCTATCTCTGCAACGAACTATATCCGCAATGGTCTATTCTGCATGTGGGATGCAGGATCACAATTTCCCCACAGATCTCCATCTGCAACTCTCCTTTACACAATGGTATATTCCACATGTGGGATGCAAGATGTGGGATGCGGGATCGTAATCTCCATATTTATCGATTCTGTAAACTCAATCTTTCCGCACCGTTGATTCTTGCGGGTTGATTCTCAGTCATTGATATGTTTCCAGATGTAGAACAGATTGTGATCGTCAATTTTTGTCATGGTTTTTCTTTGTCGTTCGATCTCCTCTGATATATTTATTCATAGATCATCGACTTGATCACTGACAAGATAAATTCTCTACTATTGGGAAGTTAGATAATTTATAGTTAGACTTGAATAGAGTGAATGGAAGATGAATTCATGCCTCTATAGATTTCTACAAAAGTCAGGAATCCATCAAAATACATACATTATTCAATTAAATTCAAGTTGGATGCTCCTGCAACAATCAAAGCGAGCAGTTATGATCACGTTCCCTCTCTGATGGACGGGAGGGGACGCAACACTACCCCTCTTCTATACAAGGTATCTACGATAATGAGGTAGTTTTTCGCATTTAGTCAAAACTTTTATCGCTCCTATTGTGAGAAGCTAGCTGGACATTTCAAAATCTAGAGATATATCACAATATATCTGTACTAGGGGTCATCATTTGAAATTAGGAAGATGTGTTCGTCAGACAACAATTCCTCTTCTGTCCTTATAATTTCATCACTAGGGAAATTGGAGATAAGTTCTGTGAGTACTAAATACTTTTTTGATTTAGCGGGATGGAAACCTAAATCAAACTCCTAGAGTATGAAAATCCATTTGTTGAACTTTCCTCTGACAATTCATCAGGATAAAACATATTGAAAAGGATTAACATCTTATATGACAGTAGTTTCCTTAAGTAATATGTAGTGACGCAACCTCTGAATGACATACATTGTTTCCATGCCAACTTCTCGACATGTGAATATCTTAGTTTAGGTCTAGCCAAATCCTGACTGAGATAATATATGACGTGTTGCCGTAGCTTTTCATCCTCCTGAACCAGCACTACCCCAACCATAGAGTCTGATGAGTCCAGATACAATATAAAATCCTTTGCGTAATCTAGTGGTCGCAACAATGGGGCTAAAATTAATGCTTTATTCAATGCCTCAAAATAATTTTGAGTGGATTCATCCCATATAAATGAGGTGTCTTGCTTCAGAAAGCACATGAAACCCTTCATTGTATTAGCATAATTTACTATGAACTATCTTAGAAAGTTAGACTTACCATGTATACTTTGAAGTTGTTGAATATTTCGAGGAGACACATTGATAATCGCCTCAACATTTTACGGATCAACCCTAATACCTTTATTGGATACTATGAAACCTAACAATCACCCTGAATCAACACAAAAGACACGCTTATGGGGGTTTAAGTGAATCTTGTAATGTCGGCATATTTCAAACACCAAACACAGATGTTCCATATGATTTATTCTTTTTCTAGAATGAGTCGGAAGGTCATCCAAGTAAGGTTCGAAAATATGCTTTATATCATGAAAAGAAAAATCCATAGCCCTTTGAAAAGTGTCCCTGACATTCTTCAAACCAAACAGTATATTCTTATACACAAAAGTACCCCAGAGGAAGATGAAGGGAGTCTTATGTTGGTCCTTGGGTTTAATTTGGATTTGATTATATCCCGAGAAACCATCCATAAAATAAAGACTTCACTACCATCACATGTGTCAATTCTATGATCTATGAAAGGTGTGGGGTAGTTATATTTAGGACATGCCTTGTTTAAGTCCCTAAAATCTATGCAAACATGTATAGTTCCTTGCTTCTTGTCTAACGGGAATGGGTTGGATACCCATTCTATTAAATATATGGGGTATATGAAACCCGCTTTCAATAATTTTTCCACTTCAGACTTGACAGCTTCTCCTTTTCACGAATTCACTGGGCACATATTTTTTCAAATAGGTCTGACATTAGGGTATGTTCATATTTCATGCTCTACTATATATGGATCGATGTATGACATCTCCTCATAAGACCAGGAAAAGACATCACGAAACTCCTTAAACAAGGCTCTATAAGTGGAAATTTCTTTAGGTGAAGAACTTGTCAGGCAATGTAAACATTTTCCACGAGATATGGTTTAGTGGAGATGTTGACGGGTATGTTTGCAGATATGTTGGCCATGTTTCCTTCAGCGAACACTCCTTCCTTGGTTAAAGGATTTACGAGTTGATCAACACATTCACTCAATCTCACATGGAACTCAGAACTTTCAATTACACTCAGCTCTGGTAGGAAATAGGAATTGTGATGTAAGTCTTCACATACTTTATATGGTCCTATCATTTCCTCCAAAATGGCTTCATCAGATGGTAAAACCATGTCTAATAAATCACATGAATAGGTTGAGTTCACTTCCCATGCAGGTACATAGGATTCTTCTGGCTCCTATGAGATGGAAGGAGTCAGAAGGGAGTCAGTAGTAGCATCAACTGAAGCTTGGTAAGATATTTTTGTTGTTGACAAGGGCACATTAGGCTCAGCTTTTGAAGGGAGAATTCATGGATCAGTTTAATCTATGACTGTACAAACAATTTTTGCTACAATATTTAATCCTAGAAAATTAATAGGAGCAGACAAATCAAAAGTGCCCATCAACAATGTATACATCCCGACTCCTAAGATTTCATTTGCCGAATGTGATTGATCGATCAAAGGAACATTAGACTTCGATGTGTTTGTATGAATTTTCCATGTGTAAGACAATTAGTCAATAGTCACTAACTTCCATTCATGGGGGAAAATAAGAACATGGAAGACAGATGATGGAATAACACACATGGCATATGTCCAACTCCTCCCCAAGACTAAATTGTAGTCCAGAGGGGCGTCAACAACCTCATCTTCTACTAAAACCATTTTTCCTTCCAATTCAATATCAAAAGAAGGAAGTATACCATGAGGGAAGAAATACCTTCCATCCAAAGTGGTCACTAAGGTGTTTGACGAGACCAACTCAAGGGAACCCAAATCTTTCCAACACGAAACAACCATCACGTGTGTAGATGCACCTTCATATATAATAGTTCATTAAATAGTTTTACCACCATGGACTACTTTGATTTGGAAGGCTACGTGATAGGGTAAGCGAGGATTGACACCAGATAAGTCAAACTTGATTGTTAAGTTCACAAAATTAGTACTAGCGATCGCTTCCAGAAGTGCATTACGTTGAGATACATAGCTTTGCAACACTTCCAAGGCAGACATAGCACAAGGATTTTGGGATATATCCTCCAAAACCAAATAGTTGGGAGCAGCCCTCACATTAGGGTTATGGTATGTGTTCTTGAAAAAACCTTTCGGTATCTTCATCATAGTTTGAGGAGGTTTTTCAATCAAAAGAGGAGTTGATGTCTCAGCAGGTTGCTTGTCTTTCTGTGAAGACTTTGATTTGTAATTCTTGGCTCGGGTTTGTAACAATGTTTGGTATCGGACCATGTTGATGTAAGATTCATATACAAAGGGAGTATTATGGGTTCCCTGACATTCTTCTAATCACTCGAAGTTCTTCCTTGTGGAAAAGGATCCTTAAGGACAACAGGTTGCTACTTCAACAACTTCAAAGCTTGTTCCATTAAGGGAATTGATAGGTTAAGTGATCCTCATGACAAATTTTGCAGGGGAATTTTACCTTTTTCTTTTCTTTCCTGCCCCCCTCAGCATTATTTGTGGGATTTTGTTTGTTTTTGGTTTCCCTCCTCTTTTTTCCCTTTTTTCTTCCCACCAGACAGTTGAGTTCCCTTCGGGGTGTATTGTGCATTAAAAACTTATTCATTTTTAGGGGAGGATGTTGCAACCTTCATTGCATCCACTTCAAATTTCTTCACTGATAATTCATGGATTTATTTTTCCAATGATTCTACTGTGGGTGATTGCACTAAACCAACAATTCCATCGACATGAGGTTTTGGATTTGGTTTTGCAAAGTCAATATTATACCTTAGCGCATCCAATATAATTTCACAGAGAATCCTAGACTAAGAATAGATCAGATCAAGCTAATGGGATCTAAGAATGGTCTCTTCTTTGGTTGTTACTCATGAATTTGACACGTCCTTTGAAATATATGGAAACACGGATTTCAAGAACCATTCCAACAGAAATTCAGGAGGAATATTAGCCTTTATCAACCTCTTCCTTCTTCACCATTCCTGAATGTGATCAAATATGTGACTGGATTTGTTCTGCCAAAAATTCAACAAAAGGTCAATACCAGCATCATACAGGACCGGAAGTTGAATGTGGTTGAGTAAAACAGTGGCTAAGTCAAGAAAATTATCATAAGTAGTAGACAAAAGTTAGATATACCATTTATATGTTACACTCATCAAATTCCTTTAGAATATCCTTAACTGAATTGAATCATCATTCAATCAGTTAGAAGAGAACCATAGATGGAAAGTTATGACATGGTCACCAGGGTCCTCTCCAGTCTTCCCTTCAATTTCGGGATATCGAAAGGGAGTTTGATAGGGACTGGTGGCCAAGTTGGATCATGGCACACATGGTCGTTAATTAATTTCAAGAGGTATGACAAGTTCAAATTTGTCATAAAAGGAAGTCAAGTTCAAGTCGAGGATTGATATTGGGGAACTTGGTGTGAGGAACTTCCTGTACCAATGTTCCCATAATGTTGGTCGAGGTTTCCCCCAGTCGTCGGTTGTGAAGAAGTGACAATATTATGGAAAGGATTCCATCCAAAAGCTAAGGGGTTATTGACTTGAGGTGTTTTGTACTAAGTTGGTCTGGTCCGCCTGAGACAGGTGTCATTGATACTGAAGCTATTGACCTTCCACCAAACAATGAAAAAGTAGATCTTCCAATCAACGTGATTGAGACCTGACTTGAGGTTTGAAAGTTGATTCATGAGAAAGGATTCAATCTTCCAAAAGACACACTTGCAAAAGTAGATGTGGGGCCTATATATGGGAAGGATGGAGGGATGTGTCCTCCATACCAGGGATACCCTTGGATGAGAGGAGTGGAACCACTAGGATTGTTCTAAAAATTTTGGAATAGGGGAGAGGATGTAAAAAGGAATACTAGGTATGCCAGTAACCACCACATTAATTGAAATGGTAGTAGGGATTGTGGGTACTGAAAAGATAACCACTCTAGTACTCAGACATAAAGGAGTAGATGGAGTAAAATTTAAAGATACTATCAATGCATTAGGTATGTTCGATAGTGGCACACTCACATGTGGAGGAGATACTCTATCTCTTGACATGGTTGAAGTAGGGGTATGGATATCCTCAGATCCTTATCTAATATTTGACATGACATGACTTGATGAAACACTAAGACCAGATTAACTTAAAGTACTAACTTGGACAAGCACAAGATCTCGCAAATTAGTAAGGGGTGAATTATAGTTCCTTGCAAACTCTTCAGCCTGCAAGTATTCATTTTCTATTGAAGGATGATCAAGTTGATTGTACCTAAGTTCAGGCTCCCTTGGAATTTCACTAATACCAATCGGTTCAAAAGAACCGCTTGTATTGATTCTCCACCTTCTAGGTGACGGTGGAGGATCCATAGCTAAAGGTGGTGGAAGGCCTTAGAACCTTCATGATATACGAGGATGTTAATCCTCCACGGCTAAATTTTTTAAATCACACACCTAATATTTCAGACTATATCACAAGAAATCCAAAAAGCACACCACTAAAAAATTCCCTAAGTATCACAACCAATCAGGTGAAGATGTACCTTCCAAAGGAATGTCTGGGATGATGAGGGCCCAAAACAGACTAGTGAAGAGCTGAAGAACAGTTACTCAGGGTATCGATACAATTTTTATGAGTGCAAGCAGTTGAATCACCACCCACCATCCCAAATTATTGCTTGAGGTTTCCTCCCACATCTTCCCTAGGTACAATGGAAATATCCTTCCACCGTCACTTATGTAGAAACCCTATGTTAAGATACTATGGTTACTAGATCTACAAGAGAGTTTCGCTGGAATATTCTTCGGTCTGACAGATGTGCATGGGAATGGTAACAATCTCAAATCTCAAGCAGCACCAACACCACACAGGGCCAAAAGGTGGTACTGAATGAACCCTCATACGCACAGTAATCTTGGTTTATGCTTCACTAAGTCTTGGAGGGGTATATCTGCAACTCAAGCTTCACGTGACCTCATTCTTAACTCCTATGTTAGAGGAGCTTTCTCGCTTACCTTCCTATGGAAATGGGTTTCCTAAGCGATCGACCACTATGTCTAAAAGTTTTGGATAGTTGTAGATCATCCTAATCCGAAACTCTAGCCTAACCTAGTTAGTGATGTCCCTAAAAATAAAAATGTTACTAATTATTTTTAAATATTATCATTATTTTTAAGGCTTCTTCTTACTCAGGGTGGTGACCGTGCAACTTATGATGTTTTTGGACTTGACTAGAAAGCAAAAAATACGGTGTAAATTGATTTAAATTAACATTTCCATTTCATTTTCTCTTTTCCTTTTTCAAAAACTAATGAAACTCTAACTACTGAACTTTGAAAATCAAATGAAAAAAATTCTTTTCTTTTTGGAAAATTCAAAGGAATGTACATTAATCCTACTTAAGACTAAACCTGCACCTAAAATTCTTTGTTTTTTTTTCAAAAATCAAAGTGACAAATGCAACTTATGCACATATATAAGCTATATCTATGAACATATGTATTAGCAAGACTCACAAACAGACCTCACAAACAAAAAATTTGAAGGCTTTGCAAAGCTTGACAATTCCCTAGTTGGACTAAACTACATACATCTTAAAGAAAACAGAGTTGTTCAAAAATTTGGGAGAAGTAACACCAGATAAACTACTCAATCAATCTGACTACAAGCATAAGAAATCATTAACATATGTTAAAATATCAAAAACTACTCATATTCCAACCAAAATTTCCCAAGAGGAGAGACCTAAAATCCTTAAACACACACTCAACCTAACTAACCCAAAGAAAATATTACAAAAGCAAACCAAAAATACTTGCAACAAGTCACAGACTGATGAACCTTCAGGATGAAGCCCCAAAAGCAATCAAACATTAGAATAAAACTCAAAGAAAAGAAACCCTAAGCTTCTAGACATTTATCTATAGGAAAATCCGACTTTGTAGTGACAGTCCCATGTACCACTCATGACTCTACTTCAGGAAACCTGCAAATTCTCTAGGAAAACGTGACTGTAAGAATAGGAAACCCATGAATGCCTCAAAACGTTTTCAAAAAAAATTAAAATTGGGGCAAAACGCAACAAAGGTTCAAAGAGACAGACTGAAAATATATTGTTACAAGCCTTAAGAGGGACCAAGAAAGACAAAAAAAAAATGGAAAAAGACTTCAACTTGAGAAATCCCAAAACAAAATAGACTCTCCAGCTGAGTCGCCAATTATTTTTTTAGGGATAATCTACCTTATGGATGGGGTTTAGAGGCCACCAACTTACTGATTGTTCTACTTGCAGACAACTAGGGTTTTACAAGCATAAATCATAGAATGAGAGAAAGAGAATGTGTACCTTGTTTTAGACGGTTGATCCTAGCTTTCTTCTTCTTCTCCAATGCTTATTTACTTCCAATCTTCAGTACCTACAAAAAATATTTGCCCTTCCTCAAAGTATATTCTATTGTTATACAAGATGAGATATGAACATATAATGATTCCATTAAACTAAATGACAACCTATATCAATACTTGAAACATTAGAAGCATACATCTAGACATTAATGGAAGGAAAAACATTCTTAAATATTAACAAATATTTGGAAAAACTACATCGCGTCCTATCTAACCAAGATCCTATGCAAACCAAGACCTAAGTCCTCTTTCTCCTCTCCTTAATGGAATCCTCCAGCATAATTGTTCCTTCAAAGTTGGTCCCCTTTCCTCATATCCTTCCCATCTTTTTATAGTTTCATGTGAGGAACGAATTCAAGGCTTAGAATGGTTGGGGAATTTGGGTAAGTTTCCAAACCGAGCCCAACTACCCCTACTTAATCATATTTTTATTTTTTTTAACAATTGTTAATGCAATTGGCAGGTTCATATGCAGCATCTCATGAATGACTTGCAGGTTTCCTTAAGGAAACTCATGAATTTTGATAATAAGTAGGTTGCACATGACAGACCCGCGAATGGCGTGTGACTTGCTCAAAGGAAAGTCACGAATACATGATGAGTCCAAAATAAAAAACGATTAATTCTGGAGTGATGAAGGTGTATTAAGGATCCAAATAATCTATAGGATTCAGGCTACTTCAATACTTGATTTATTTTTTGTAATGACATATTTTATGTCATTACTCACATGGAGAAGTGTTGTTTCACAGTATAACAATCTTGGGGACTGTTACCCTAACTTACAATGGAGGGTTTACCTCAATGACCATATACAAAGTTCCTTGAATTCTTCCGAGGGGAATTCTCCACCATTATATGACCGTAGAGTCTTGATATTCCTTTCAATGTGATTTTCGACCAAGGCTTTTAACTCCTTGAACTTGTTGAATACTTCATTTTTCCCTTTCGAGAAATATATCCAAGTATTACGAGAGAAATCATCTATAAAGGAAATATAGTATCAATACCCACTTAGTGAGTTGGATGACATAGGTCTGAAGACATCTGAGTGAACTATGTCCAATATTCCTTTTTCTTTGCTTTCATTACTGGGAAATGTCTCCTTTACGTTATTTCCTTGTGTGCATCCCTTGAAAATTCCTTCATGTTTTGTCTGGATTGCTGGAAGTCCTGAAAATGTTTTCCTTGCAATCAGTAGTGCTCTATAGTGCACATGTGAAATCCTTCTATACCATAGTTCACTGGGTTCTATGAATTCATTAACTAATGCTTGTTCAGGTTGTCCCTTCAACTTGTACAAGCCTCCCTCTTGCTCTCCAATTCCTGTTGCATCATATATTAAATTTCCCTTTTTCCACATTAGGACTTGGCCATCAACTAATGCAACCCTTATTCCCTTTTCATCTAGTGCAGAGATGGAGAGAATCTTCTTCTTCAATCCTGGAACATATAGCACATCTTTCATCTGCAAAAATTTCTCAAATATTGGCTTGTAGGAATCTTCTCCACTCCTTTTATGGGGTATTGATAATAATCAACAAGTTTCACATTGTGAGGTGATTCATGCTCATATAGATTGATGAATGATTCTTTGTATACTGTCATATGTTTGTATGCCCCACTATCTACAATCCAATCCCTAGTTCCATGTGAGATAGTTCCCGTGAGTGCTGATATTAGGACATATTTTTCATTGCTTGAAGAACCAATTTCTTCTCTGAATCTCTTTGTTGTTGGTTCATCATCTTCAATGGTGTGAGCATGGATTTTTTTTATTTGACTTCTTGTTGAATGATCCTATGTTTCTGGGACAATCTCTAGAGAAATATCCCTTCTCATTAGAAGAGTATGTCATGTCCCCATCTCAATGAGACTACTAGTTGACAATGTTTCACCCACCTACTAGGTCCTTAGGTTGGGGAGGAGGCATTAAATATTGCAATAAGGGAGCTATGGGAGTCGAGAGAACTTTATTTTGTCATTTAAACATTAAATTGGGTCATACAAATAATAAATATGGAGAAAATAAAGTGGAATTTATTCATAAGGACATTTGGAGGTTGATGGAAACCTTGGGTGACTAGATTCTTACTTACACATGTCATGGCTTAACCCCAAATTCTAAAATATAAGTAATGGAGAAGTATTGTAAGTTGAATAGGTTTCAAGTGACATATCATGAGCCCAAGTATTTGAAGTGGCGAAGAGGAGTAACTCCCCATATAAGAGGAAGATGCTAGGAAGAAACTAGGTGCCACTTGGAGAGAGATTCATTGCGTTTTATGACAACAATGATTGAAGTTTCTACAACAAGTCAGACATTTTTGAATACCTGATTGCATACCTATAACAATATTACATGTCAGGGCTAAAAATATCTTCCAAGAGGGCGCATTTTGGTTTTGGTGGCAGCCATTTGAATTTGGAGAAAGATGAAGGGTTGAGAAGAAGGACAAGTGTCATGGAGGTCACTAAACATAAAGGATGAGTTGGAGGAAGCCTATGGGAGTGAATTAGACCTTTTATGACCTTAAGAAGGATATAAAAAGATATCATGAATAATTATAATGTATTTTTATCATTTTATCATTTGTCTTTGGCATTTTGGACAGCACTAGCTTGTCCATTGCACGGTGAGTGCTCGCTTACCCTGCTAGTGAGCCAATTTCGAGAGAGTGAGATTCTCATCCAAGTTATCTGTGGGAGAGGCCACCATGAACTCTAATTTGGATCTTAATTTATTTTTTTTACTACATATAGGATTCTTATACTGTTCTTGACCCATCTTTCCTCCCATTCTCTCAATCCTCACTTCAATATTTCCATATTTCTCTATGATGGTGCACTTGTGTGAATGGTGGTTGTGTCCCATTGAGTCTAGTTGATTCCCAAGAATGGATGAATAATTTATGGCTCTTTAATATTCTCCCCATACTCTCTGTAATTATAAATCGGCGTAAATACATATGCAAATGTCCACATTTCCAAGCTTCGTTGTAACTAGTTTCCATGTTTTGATTTCCCATTTCAATGGAGTTGTATATCTGATGTATGTTGCGACTTGGATCTGATGCTATATGATTTTAGTGAGATATTTCCATGATTTTAATGTTATATATTCATTTATCTATGTTCTGAACCATTATTTACACCATTTGTGAGTCAAAGTTGAGCATTTACATGTCATTTCTCTTAAGCCAATATCATTGAATTTATGCATTTGAATATGAAGATTTAAACCTCTGTTGTAGAAGAATTAATGATATAAAATGAAATTAAATTAAGTCTCATAACAGTCCCCATACTCTTTTTGAAATTTTTTTAGGGTCGCATAAGATTTGGAGAGTCGTTTCTGCCCATACCCTAGGTGGAATTGCACCATTAATTACTAGTAATTTTACCATTTTTACCATTGTTCCCAAATTGACCTGTAGATGTCTATAAACTGCCATAAATTTATCAAACAGTCCATTTATTGTTCCTAATACTCGCCATATAATTCCCTACCCAATTCGATACCCTCTTGTTCCATTCAAATCCCCTAGAGTCAAGACTAGTCAAGGGAAATTTTCCCCAAATTCTGCCTTTGTTAGGAATTTTCAAATTGGGTCATTACAGTGGTATCAAAGCATGATCTTAGCACCTTTTAGGATCATATATTCATGTTTCAAAATTATTACCTTCCTCCATTATACACTTATACTAGAGACATTAACAGTGAAAGGGAAGGAAATGGAGAAGCTAGTTCCTTTTACAAGAGATTAAGAAAAAACTAGGACTGTGAGATATGGATGAAAAAAGAAAATAATGAGGACTTTAAGACATTCATTAAATCATATATTTAAGGGATGACCAAACATTTTATGCAAGTATCCGAATTGTTTTCTAGCCAACTTGGGGGCAAGTCAACACCCGGGAGTAGTAGTATTTCACCTCAAGTTGAGAAGAAGACCAATGGGGAAGCCATTTTTTCGAAGACTGGACCTCATAACCAACCCCATGAGTTCAATACTCAGAATGGACCTGAAATACCTAAGTTTTTAGAGTCCAAATAATTCCATTACACTACTTATGATGTGACGGAAGCAACAAATGATTGGAAACAACTAAGTGATGAATGTAGGAAAGTCCTACCTTTCGATAAGTTCATTAAATCCTCTCTTAAGTTTAAGCAAGGAGGAAGTGGGAATAGGGAAACTCCTCTTAATAATGAATTAAAATACACCATGGGAAAAGTAACTATTCCTTCCTTGTATGGTTCCTCACAAATGTCTGCTAGTGCTCGGTTGCAAAAATTAAGTGTGTATTTTCAGTTAAATACTATAGTTGAAGAAGATGCATTAAAAATGGTCATTTTACATTGTGAGGGGGAAGCTAGTCATTGGTGGTTCCATGGTATTATAAACTTGGGACATGATCATATTTTATCTTATGAAGGTTTATCCAATGCAATAATGGAGAGTTTTGATAGGAAACACCCTAGTCTTCCTTTCAAAGAACTAGCACAATTGAAGCAAGTTGGAACTCCTTAAGCATATATGTTAGATTTGAAAATATTTCAGTAATGGTTTCTGATATACCTATGGACAGGTTCATTTTGTTTTTAACTTAATGATTCATGGAACCTTTGAGAGGGATTGTGAAATCCCACAAGCCATCTACATTGAAGGATGCCATGAATTGGACAAGAGATTTTCAGAATGTGGTGCCAAGAACCAAATACCCCCCCCCCCCCNAATTAGAAGAAAGAAGCTATGTTTCACATGCCAACAACCTTGGGTTCTGATACATAAGTGTGCAAAGGGGAAGGAAAACTACATTCAAGTTTTCTCTAAAGATGAAGAAGAGGGATGGAGGAGGAGGAAAAACTTGCAGCCCAATAAGAGGGGCATGAAACAGCAGAAGAAGAACACCCCACTCCTAAGACAGGAAAAATTTCAGCACTCTAAGATGTACCTATACTCCACACCTTGAGGCTCAAGGGTAACATACAAGGCCAAAAGGTCACGGTTCTAGTGGATGGAGGAGCCACTCATAACTTCATAGATGCAGCCTTGGTGGAGAGGAGAAATATACAATATGAAACTTTGTATGGTTTCACAGTCATCATTCCAGGTAACAATTCTATGTATTGCATTAAATGGATTCCAAAGCTTCAAGTTACTATAGGAAATCATACTGTTGCTGACAATTTTAATGTAGTGAATGTGGCTGATACAAATGTGGCTTTGGGAATACAATGGTTGTATTATTTAGGGGAGCATATACTGAACTACCAAGTCCCTAAAATAAGGTTCAAATATTCAGAAGGGAAACCCATCTTGTTGAGGGGAATGCACACTTACCCAAATCAAGTGGTGTCCTCTCATAGTATGAGGTCTATATTTAAGCATGGAGATATAGAATGGGCTGCTAAATGCTTAATTACATATCCTAAACCTCACTTGAAGGTTTCCAAGAATCCTAAAGAGATAGAGCAATTATTGAGTAAGTATGAGAAGCATTTTGGAGACCTTCCCCCAGGAAGACAACCAAACATAGGGGTGGAGCATATAATTGAGTTAGATATAGGAACACAACCTATCAAAATGCATCCCTATAGACACCCAAAAAAGATTCAAGATTATATTGAGGAGGTCATTAAATAACTCATGGAGATGGGTATCATAAGTCCTAGTTCCATCCCATATGCGTCTTCAGTTGTTATGGTAAAGAAAAAGGATGGAACTTTGAGGATGTGCATTGATTTTAGAGCATTGAATAACACGAAACTAAAGAATATATATCACATCCCAAGGATTGATGATCTCATGGATGAGCTCGATGGAGCCAAGTTCTTCTCAAATATTGACCTTAGATCTAGTTATCATCAAATTCGAATGAGGGAAGAAGACATACCAATGACTGCTTTCAAATGCCACTATGGTCACTTTGAGTTTATTTCCGTTCCCTTTGGCTTGACAAATGAACCTGCCACAATCCAATCATGCATGAACAATATTTTCCACAAGAAAATTCATAATTTTTTACTAGTTTTCTTTGTTGACATTCTTATTTACAGTAAAACGTGGAAGGAACATTTGCATCATCTAGAAGAGGTATTAAAAATTATGCATGATCAATATTTGTTTGCTAAGTTGTCAAAATGTGTGTTTGGTTTGATAGAGCTCTTGTATATTGGAAACATTATTGGTCAAGATGATGTGAAGGTGGATATGGAGAAAATAAGATACATTATAGAATGGCCTCATGCAAAAAATATCATTGAATTGAGAGGATTCATTGGAATTTGCACCTATTGTAGAAAGTTTGTGAAGGGGTTCTCCCAACTCAATTCACCTCTCACTAATTTAACAAAGAAAGATGCTTTTAAATGGCATGAAGGGTATGAAAATATTTCCAAAGAATGAAAGAGGTAATAATCAATTGTCCTATTCTAGCCTTGCCTGATTTTTCTAAACCATTTGTCTTGGAATGTGATGCATCAGGAGAAGGCATTGGAGCAGTCCTAAAACAAGGACAACACCCAATATATTTTGAGAGTAGGAATCTACAGCCACATGAGAATATTTACTCCATTTATGATAATTAAATGTTAGCCATCATGCATTATTTGATCAATTTTAGACAATACTTGGTGGGAAACAAATTTGTGGTCAAAACTGACCATAAAAGCTTAAGGTACTTCCTCACTCAAAAGGATATAAATGAAAGGCATCAAAAGTGGTTGAGAAAGATTAAAGCATTTGAATTCGATATTGAATATGTGAAGGGCAAAAATAATGTGGTAGATGATGCCTTTTCTAGAACACCTTCTATTTCTCTAATGGATGTAGCAGAAAATTGGAAAGCCACAATAGAAGTAGAATATGCCAAGGATAAGTTTTCTTGTGAAAATTTTGATGGGAATAACCATGATTATAGGTATAATATGTTGGAATTAATAATCTAATACAAATATAGAATCTATTTCATCCCTAGTTCAAGTTTGAAGGAGGAAATTTTATAGAAATCTCATGATTCTCCTCTAGCAGGTCACCCAAGTTTCTTCGAAACATACTAAATGTTGAGGGAAATATTCTAATGGAAAGGGTTGAAGGCTGATATTATAAAATATGTTAATGAATAGCACACATGTCATCAAAATAAACTGGAGCACACTCATCCATCTGGCCTCTTACATCCCTTGCCTATTCCAAAACAAAAATGAGAGAGCATTTCCATGGACTTCATCACTGGTTTGCCAAGGTATTTGGTAAGGATTGCATATTTGTGGTGGTGCATAGGATCACTAAATTTGCTCATTTATTTTTTTCCACTACCAATTTTACTACTGCACGAGTGGTTGAACTATTTTTTAAAGAATTTTTCAGATTGCATGGGATTCATAAGAGCATTGTTAGTGACAAAGATAGAATATTTTTTAGTGCATTTTGGCAAAAACTCTTCAAAATGGTGGGGACCAATTTGACACCTAGAACAAGATATCATCCACAAAATGATGGCCAAATAGAGATGGTGAATCAATGGTTGGAAGGCTACTTGAGGAACTATGTTAGTGGGAAGCAAAAAACATGGATAAAATGGTTGCATTTGGGTGAGTTTTATTACAATACTACTTTTCATATGTCCATTGGCATGTCTCCTTTCAAATCACTTTATGGTTATGATGAATCCACTTTTATTGACCAAATTTTTTTCTATACTATAGCTCCAAAGGATAAATATTGGATTGAAGAAATTCAAGAAATTTTGAACGCTTTGAAAGATAACTTACAGATTGCCCAAAATCAACAAAAACAATATGCAGACCAACATAGAGTGGAGAGGCACCTCCAAGTGAATGACTTGGTGTATTTGATGTTTCTACCCTACAAACAAACCACCACAAAGGGTAATGGTTTAGAAAAACTCAAACCAAGGTTTTATGGTTCCTACAAAGTGATTCGAAAGGTTGGAGAACTGGCCTATGAATTGGTGCTTCCCATGGGAAGTAAAATTCATAATGTATTTAATGTTTCATGTATAAATAAGGTTATAGGTTAGCATATATCCATTTCATATACTTTACCTCCTTTGGATGATGAAGTACAACTTGTTATCATTCCAGACAAAATATTGAAAGCAAGGGAGAGGAGATTAAGAAGTAGAACAATAAAAGAATACTTGGTACAATGGAAGGATTTTCCTAATGAGGAAGCCACTTGGGAAGAGGAAAAAACCTTGCATCATCCAAAATTGGAATTTCTTGAGCACAATAAATATTGGGTGGGTATGATTGTCATGTCCCCATCTCAATGAGACTACTAGTTGACAATGTTTCACCCAACTACTAGTTCCCTAGGTTGGGGAGGAGGCATTAAATATTGCAATAAGGTATCTATGGGACCCAATAGAACCTTATTTTGTCATTTTAACATTAAATTGGTTCATAAAAATAATAAATATGGATAAAATAAAGTGGCATTTCTTCATAAGGACATTTGGAGGTTCGTGGAGACCTTGGATGACTAGATTCTTCCTTACACATGTCATGACTTAACCCCAAATTCAAAATTATGAGTAATGGAGCACTCTTGGAAGGTGAAGAGGTGTCAAGTGACATTTCATGATACCAAGGATTCGAATTGGTGAAGAGGAGAAACTCCCCATAGAATAGGAAGAGGCTAGGAAGAAACTAGGTGCCATTGGGAGAGAGATTCCTTGTGTTTTATGACAACAATGATGAAAGATTCTATGATAAGTCAGACATTATTGCAGACCTGATTGCAGAACTATGACAATATAATATTTCAGGGCTAAAATTATCCTCCAATAGGGTGCATTTTTTGTTTGGTGGTAGCCATTCGAATTTGGAGGAAGATGAAGGGTTCAGGAGAAAGACAAGTGTCATGGAGGTTACTAAACATCAAGGATGAGTTGGAGGAATACTATGGGAGTGAATTCGACCTTGTATAAAATTAGGAAGGTTATAAAATATTTCATGAGGAATGAGAATGGATTTTGATCATTTTCCTTTGGCATTTTGGAAATCACTATCTTGTCCATTGCACGATGAGTGCTCACTTACCCTGCTAGTGAGCCAATTTAGACAGAGTGAGATTCTCATCCAAGTTGGATATGGGAGAGAAAACCATGAAATATAATTTGGAGCTTAATGAATTTTTTTTACTGCATATAGGATGTTGATACTATTCGTGACCCATATTTCCTCCCATTCTCTCAATCCCCACTTCAATATTTCCATATTTCTCTATGATGGAGCACTTGTGTGAATGGTGGTTGCATCCCATCGAGTCCAGTTGATTCCCAAGAATGGGTGAATGCTATATGGATATTTAATATGTTCCCCATCCTTTTTGTAAGTCTAAATCAATATAAATACATATGCAAATGTCCACATTTCCAAGCTTTGTTGTAACTAGTTTCCATGTGTTGATTTCTCATTTCAATGGAGTTATATATCTTATGTATGTTGCGAATTGGATCTGATGTTATATGTTGTTAGTGTGATATTTCCATGATTATAATGGTATATATTCATTTTTCTCTATTCTGAACCATTATTTTCACCATTTGTGAGTCAAAGTTTAGCATTTACATGTCATTTCCCTTAAGCAAATACCACTGAATGTATGCATTTGAATATGAAGCTTTAAACCTTTGTTGTAGAAATATTAACCATATCAAATGATATTAAATTAATTCTAATAAAATTATCCATACTCTATTTGACAATTTTGGAGGGACTTATATGTGTTGGAGAGTCATTTCTTCCCATACCCTAGGGGGAATTGCACCATAAATTACTAGTAATTTGACCATTTTTACCAATGTTCCCAAATAGAGTTTTGGATGTCTATAAAATGCAATAAAGTTATCATATATTCCATTGAGTGTTCATAATACTCCCCATATCATTCCCTAACCAATTAGATACCCTATTGTGCCATTCGAATCCCCTAGAGTCAAGACTAGTCAAGGCAATTTTTCCCCAAATTATGCCTTTGTTGGGAATTTTTGAATTGGGTCATTGCAGAGTAGCATCAAATATTGGAAGGATCTCTTCTGAATTTTTTTTGTCTTATGTGATGATTTTCCTCCATTTTGTTGTGATGGTGATACTCCTTCTTCCTATGATTTCTTCTGGTGTGAACTCTGAGAGCTTGATCTTCGGTTTCTCTCGTATTCTCTTCTCTTGTTAAGAGTTGAGCTTATTCTTGTGTGCACTATTCCTAGAGTCTATTGAAACTAATCAACTTCCTTCTAGCGCATATTCCTTGCATGAATTAATCCCATGATCTTGGGAGACCATTCAATGTGGTCATAACAATCTCTCCTTTTTCTACATTATCTTCAACTGCTTCAAGTTGTTACTTGATTTGAGAAACCCTTGTGAAGCAGGATTTCATGGTCTCTAGGTTTTTTATTTTCACATTCTTTATTTGGTTCCTCAATCTCATCTTTCATTTGATGTTCTTTCCTTGGAACAACTTCATCAAAGCATCAAAAACTTCCTCTGGTGTCTTCAAGGATGACATATGGGGGATGAGATGATCCTTAATAGAATATGCAATGATTCTCTTTTCCTTGACTAACTTATTCTTATGGATAGCCTTAATCTCATCTCTCTCTAGTTGTAGAACTTCCTTATTGATGTACTGGTCCAAATCATTTTCTTCAAGTATCGGGGAGATCCTATACTTCCATGCTCAGAATTCGTCAGCTCCCCCAAGCTTATCCTCAAGTTGGGTGTGATGAGTAATTTTGAAATGAGAACCTCAAATGGAAATAACATAAATTTAAATCTTACCAATTTTAGGATCCCGACCTGATTCTAGAATTGACTGGCCTAGGGAAACCCTAATTTTCCAAACTTGGAATTTTGGAATTCTATATAGATAGAAAGATGTGCCTCCTTGACTCGAGTTTCTCAATAAGGTCCTTTTCTAAAAACTGTGGTGGGAAGAATCTGAAACATGATGCCCTAGTTTCTTCCCACAGTGTCCCGCAATCAAAAATTGAGACTTCTCCAAATTTTATTTTGCTTCTACCAAAAGATACACCCTCCTAGGGAGAGTTAGCTTAGCCATCTTTTCTTGATGATCTGTGGAGAGAAGACCTTGAACTAGGAATCCCTAGTTTCTATTGATGCACAATTCCTTCTTTCATAGAGGCTCTTATACCATGTTATTTTTTCTAATCTAATTCAAATTGATTAGGATCTTTATCTGAAAGAATAACAAGCACAACAAGATACATAAGATAGAGAATATACACAAGATGCAAATATTTTCCTTGGGGAAACCATAAAGGAGAAAACCCCACAAACTTCCTCAACATAGTTACATCACTAATACAATACCACAAGATGGAAAAACACAAGAATAAGAAGTCTTCTACAGCTCTATCTCTCTTTCCTCCTTGTCCTATCTCTCGCCTCATACGAACTTGAGTTAGTGATTATGTGTCTAAATGAGGGAGGGAACCTCCCTATTTATACACATCAAGTGGCTGACCTAAAACATGACTAAGAAGACCTCTTAACCTAGAAGGGATCACTTCACCTAGGGATACTCAAAAATACATATTATTATATTCATCTTGGGGACTATTTCCCCGACATAGAAGAGAGGGTTTACCTCAATGACCATACATAATAATGACATCTCGAACGAAGGGAAACACGTCTCTGACGGGAATACAACAATACGCAATGATAATATACATTAGAATATCTTTTGAAGTTACAAATACAACAACATAGAGGAAGAATTGCTTGATTGTAATTTCATCCCAGGGTGGCATATATTTCAAGTCTTAAGGATTACTTTAAAGTCCTTTTGAAGGAAGTCTAGTATTTTTAAGAGGTGATTTTGAGGGTCGAAGTAAGGTATTCTTGGACAATTTTAAAGAGACTTTTTTGGACATCTTAATCACGTTTTTTAGGACTATGTTGGGAAGCTTTGTTGGATAAGCTTGAGGACAATCTTGATTGACTCTAAGGGAATATGTAAAGCCACTAAGGGCAAGATTAAAGGACAATTTTGAGGTCAACCTTTTAAGGTATGCTAGAGATGTTTTGAACGAAATTTTGGGACAATATTAGGGCCTACTTGAGGACTAAGTCTTGATGAAGAAATTTTGACAAAAGGTTAGATTGTATGGTTTTTGAGATAAATATATATGTACTGCTATAGTGAGTGTAAGAGAATAGTATTTCAAGGTTGACATAGATGTGAATCCAGTGTCATGAAGATCAAATTTTAAAGAAAGATTGAGTTGTTGATCAATAGGATTGGTGTGCTCATCCATTTGAAAAGTTAGTTCTTTTACAATTGAGTTGGTGCTCAAGAATATTTGTGTCCTCATCCATTTGACAGGTTGGTGTTTGGTTTATGAGTTATTGTTAATAATAGGATTGGTGCCCTCATCCCTTGAACATGATGGTTCTTAATGAGTTGGTGGTCATAAGAGTGATTGGTGTGTAATTTACCAAATTTTTCATTGGGTCACAATGTCCAAGTCACACTTTCCATATTCATGCAAGTTGTCAAATTGATGCTAAAGGTCAAATAATTGCTAAGGAGGAAAATCACTAGTTTCCTAGGTTGTGGGTGATAGCTTTGAGATTTGGAATAAGGGGGACAATAAATGATGTTTTAACATTATACTAGCATAAATATTTAATAAAGGATATAAATAAATAAATACAAGGGAAAATCAAAGTGGAAACTGATCATGAGGACACATGGAGGATGTGGGACCCACACTAGTTAGAATTCCTATGTTAAATGGCATCCACCTCTTGCAATCTAAAATATATGGAAAGCCTAATGTTTTGGATGGATTATAAGGTCAATATAATTTTCCATATACTTCATAGGTCGAATTTGGGATGAAGTGTAACTTACATGAGCAAGGAAGAGCCAAATGGGATGTTTCTTGGACACTTGGCCAGATTCCCCTTACACTTATGACATCTATGACACCAATGATGGAGATTCGATGAAAGTTATGACACAAGTGAGATATGAAGGATTAAATCTGACATCTCTGACATATCAGGTCGAAATAGAGCATCCAATAGAGCTCTTGTGTGATTTGGAGAAGCCTAATGGGTTCCTACTCAATTTAGGAGAAGATGGAAGGTGAAGAGAGAGGCCACATGGCATAGCATGAGAAGCCAAACCAATTAGACTTGTATTTGGTTTATGGATGTATTTGGAAGTTTAGGATACCATTAATGTTTATAAAATTCAGGGATCAGCCATGAGAAGGATATTTTTGATCAGTTGTGAAATTTGTTGTTGTGAAGAGAGAGAGCTAGTGAGTGACTAGTTCATGCTTGAGCCAATTTTGAGGGTGAAAGATTACCATCCTAATTGGTGATTGGAGAGGCCACTCAGGTATTTAAATGAGATTAAATGGATTTATAATATACATTTTCATATATAGTAGCTCTTGGCCACTTCAGGATTCATCTCATTCACCCTCCCATCCCACATTCTTTCACCATATTTCAGCTCGGTGGAGTGAGGCGCGCTTGGTGAGCCATTTATCTTTTTGAGGTAGCTCCTCCTGATACAGAATTTGGTATTATTATTTTCATACTATTCTCTCTCTATTAATAAATTTATCAGTTCAAAATTCCAAGATATTTTATGTATTATTGATCAATAATAAAGAAACATTTCCATTTCCCACTTCCTTGTTGCAAACTCTTATAATATTGGTAGATTTGAATGGATATGTAAAATATTGATTATTAATTCATGAATATACTATAAATGAAGCATATTTTTGGTTTCATATGCATTAACTGATATTTTGTGGCCATTGGGTCGAATTCCATAACCATTGGATTAAATTGCATCTCATTTCCCCAAGGGTTCAAAACTAGTTTTTATATATCAAATTGAAGGAAGTGATAATAACCATGTGATTTCGATTGGTTTAGAATATGAGTCCCTGTTGATGTTTTTACAACATCCCCTTCCTTAATTTTAGAATTCAAGTGGGTTTCTATACATTTGGGAGGCCATTCCAGCAATTACCCCGGGGGGATTTGAGCCCCAAAATTGCTAGTTAAAGCATCTATCTTATTCAGAATTTGATATAGAATTGCAGAAGTAATTGGAAGGACATAATACATCCCTGAACATTAAAATTAATTTATTATATCACTCATACACCTTCTGGTACAATTCGGTAGCATTTGGAGCTATTTGGAGTCATCTACTATTGGGGGTTGGAACCTCAAAACTACTAGTAAATTCATGGAGTTCTCTTGAATACCTATTTGACCAAAAAACCAAATATGATTATGTAATTATAATTTAATTAATTATTTATAACATATCCAATTATCATACCCACCATTAGTGAATTTTGTACAATGCTTGGAAGAGATTTGTTCCAAGACCGAGGGGGGATTTCTACCTCCCAAATTGACTAGTCTTGTCCCAAAACTTCTTCCCTTGAAAATTGCAGAGAATGGTTGGGTATATAAGTTGATTATATGTCTAATATATCTTATAATATTTCCCATCACCCATCAGGACCTTCCTCACCAATTTTGAAAGCAATTGGAGGAATTTTGGGATCAATTGAATCAATTTAACTAGAGTTGTAAGAAGTTGAATTTGAGTACATTGTGAAATAATTGAAGAATTGGTATTTTGATAAAATTTCAAAAAATGGGACATTACAGTGGTATCATAGCATGGTATTGTCACCTATTGAATTTATGGATGGTAAATATGAATTGAAGAAAGTCATTAAGTCAAATGGTGAGGAGATGACCAGGCAGGTTGAGCAAGCATTCGAATTGATGGCTAGCCAATTTATGGGTCGTAGAAGTTTCCAAAATGAAGAGACACATAATACCATCCATTTTGAAAACCTTAATGATTGGTTGAAGGAAGTTATGAAAAATAATTCAAATAAGAACTCATAAGGAATAATCATCAATGCACAAGTAGGGAGGAGACCAAGGAGCCACAAATTTATGTGGGTGGTGAAGAAGAAAAAGAATTACATCAATAGGATCGAAAATCACTCCCCAATGAATTTCAAAAATATGATGAAACATCACACGAGAAGGAATACAAGTACCTTGAAACTATTGAATATCATTCTGAAACAAATTATACTATGGACATGGACCAAAGGGAATCTACTGATGGATGTTTGAACTATGAAGGAGTACCTAATGATGGGTGCTCACAACTCTATGTTGGTGATATAGATATCAGATCTAAAAATGTTTTTTCAATACAAATTTCTCATGATCATAAAGATGAAGACTCTGTAGAAGAAAAGGAATAACCAAGATCAAATTCCCCATCACCACTTGAGCTTCAAGGAGTTGATCAAATCTAGAATGAATAAGAAGAGGAGGTTCACTCCCATGAACCATCCTTCATTGAAGGATCCTTGAAGATGAGTGAAATGGATATCCAAGAATCCCTTAGCATAATCCATGACACTCAAGCATTGGTACCAAATTGCTTTTGGAGAGCCACTTCCTTGGAGGAGCCATCATTCCTTGAAGACATGGAGAAGATTCAAAGAGCGATGTGCAACATTGAAGATTGCCAAATGGTATATTGTTTGGAGGATTCTCATTACATGGAGGATCATGAGATATGTGGAAATTTGAATGTGCTTGATTTGTTTTAAGTTGAACTTGAATAGATTCAAACACTTGATGTGGTGGAAGATGGACTTGAATTGTCTCTTGATGAAGGTTATGCAAATTTTAAAGAAGAGCATGATTACTCTACATTGGAACCAATCTATGACAAAGGTTTCACACGTTTGAAATATTTGCATGATACTACCCATATGGATCCTTACCATGATGAAACTTGTGAAATTTTTTATCATTTGGGTGAGTTAGTTCATTCTCCTACATCCTACAATTCCATATTTTGAAGCATTCATCCTAGTGAAGTATGGGTGAAAGGTTTCTTTTTATGGTGGCACATGAATAGTATGTACATTCTATTCCTCCTTTTGATGATGGAATTATTAGAGCACCATATTATTTATATTTTCATCAGAATCCTTATTTACATTATGATTATACGCATCTCCATGGATGCACATATGATGTTCACTTGAGTCACTTGGAGACTCATGACTTTCCTTGCTCCTTTCCTAGTCTACTTGAAGTTGAAGGAACTTCATCCCACACTTGGGTGAATAGTTATGTGATTGAAGAACACTATTGTTGGCAGCAACATCCTCTGATTTTACATGATGATATGCATATTCATGAGTGTATTGATGAGACTTCTTTGAGCCACTTGAAGTATTCATGTTTTCCTTGCTCCTTATTTTGTTCATATTTTGGTGGAGGTTCTCCATTCACTTATGGGATGAAAGAACACATAGATGATTATATTGATGCACATTACATATCATTTGGAGAACATTTTTATTCACATTTGCAGCAGCATTCCTTGTTACTTTCTGATGATGCACATCTACATGGATGCACCTATGATATGCATTTGAGTCACTTGAAGGCTCATGGTTTTTCTTGCTGAACACTTGGTTCATTTGATGTTGGAGGAACTTCATCCAACACTGGGGTGAATAGATTTATGATTGGAGAACATTTTTGTTACCATCCACATACATTGTTATATCTTTATGATTCACTCATTCATGGATGTATTGGTGAGAATTCTTTGAGTCATTTTAATTATCCTTGTTTTTCTTGCTCATTATTTGGTTCATATTTGAGTGGAGATTCTTCATCCACTTCTTGGATGAAAGAATACATGGCTGAATATTTTGATGCATATCACAAACTTTTGGAGAAGCATTATAGGACATGGGATCCTCACCTATTTCATTGGAGCATATTTGATTGGTCACTTGAAGCATGTATGCACTTGGAAAATGGTAGTCTACTCACTTGGAGGTATAAGCACTTTCATGATTTTTTGGTGAGGCACCTCCTTGATGTACATTTTTATTATGTTGTTATGTACTTTTATGATATATATTATGTACTCATGATGTTTGGAAGAATTCATACAATAAAATGGGATCCAAGAATTCTCTTTCCTAATGCTAGGGGTTGGAGAGCACATTTAATTGTTGGAGTGCAATGCAAGCAATGGGACCCTAGGATAGTTTTTAGTCACATTGATTTCAAATTATTTGGGAAACAAGCAGTGTGGGAGATGAATTACCCACTTAATAAGGTGATGTTAATCAGATTAGTGCAGCAGAAAGAATGGTGGTTCCTCTCTAAAATATTCATGGAATCTCAAGGACTCAAAGTGGACAGCTCAGTGGCAACTTCAAAGAATCATATAGAAAGGAGTTTCTTCAACAACCATGTTTGAAATTGCTTGAGGAACAGTAATATTGGGAAGGGAGAATTTGTAATGTCCCAAATTTTTCATTGGGTCACAAGGGCCAAATCACACTTTCCATATTCATGAAATTTGTCAAATTGATGCTAAAGGTCAAATAATTGCCAAAGAGGGAAATCACTAGTTTCCTTGGTTGGGGGTGGAAGATTTGAGATTTGGAATGAGGGGGAAAATTAATGATGTTTTAACCTTTTACTATCATAAATATTTAATAAATGAGATAAATAAATAAATACAAGGTAAAATCAAAGTGGAAAATGATCATGAGGACACATGGAGGATGTGGGACCCACACTAGCTAGCATTCCTATGTTAAATGGCATCCACATCTTGCAATCTAAAATATATGGAAAGACTAATGTTTTGGATGGATTATAAGGTCAATATACTTGTACACATAATTCATAGGTTGAATTTGGGATGAAGTGTAACTTACTGAACAAGGAAGAGCCAAATGGGGAGTTTCATGGACACTTAGCTAGGTTCCCCTTACACTTATGACATCTATGACACCAATGATGGATATTCTATGACAGTTATGACACAAGTCAGATATGAAAGATGAAATATGACATCAATGACATATAATTTTGAAATATAGCATCCAATAGAGCTCTCATGTGATTTGTAGAATCCCAATGGGTTCCTACTCAATTTAGGAGAAGATGGAAGGTGAAGAGAGAGGCCACATGGCATAGCATGAGAAGCCACACCAATTCGAATTGGATTTGGTTTATGGATATATTTGGAATTTGAGGAGACCATTAATGTTTATAAAATTTAGGGAGAATCCATGATAATTATCTTTTGTATCAGTTGTGAAATTTGTTGTTGTGAAGAGAGAGAGCTAGTGAGTGACTAGTTCATGCTTGAGCCAATTTTGAGGGTGAAAGATTCCCATCCTAATTGGTGATTGGAGAGGCCACTGAGGTACTTCAAGGAGATTAAATGGATTTATAATATACATGTTCAACTACAGAATCTCGTGGAAACTTCAAGATTCAGCTCATTCCCCCTCCCATCTCACATTCTTTCACCATATTTCAGCCCGGTGGAGTGAGGCGTGCTTGGTGAGCCATTTATCTTTTTGAGGGAGATCCTATTGCTCCAGAATTTGGTATTCTGATGCAAATACTCTGCTGTATTTCTTAAAAAATTTATCATTTCTAAATTCCAATATATTTTATGTATTATTGATCAGTAATAAAGAAACTGTGTCATTTCCCACTTCCTTGTTGCAAACTCTTATAATATTGGTAGATTTGAATGGCTGTGTAAACTACTGATTAATTATGCATGAATGGAATGTAAATTAAGAATATTTTAGGTTTAATATTCATTAACTGATTTTTTTTTACATTGGGCCGAATTCCATAACCATTGGATTAAATTGCATCTCATTTCCCCAAGGGTTCAAAACTAGTTTTTATATATTGTATTGAAGGAAATGATGATAACCATGGGAGTTTGATTGTTTCAGAATATGATTCCCTATTGATGTCCTATACACATACCCTGCATCAATTTTATAATTTGAGTGAGTTTATGTACTTTCGGGAGGCCATTCCGACAATTACTCGAGGGGGATTTGAGCCCCAAAATTGCTAGTTAAAGCATCTATCTTATTCATAATTTGATATAGACTTTCAGAAGTTCTTTTAAGGCTATAATAAATACCTAAACATTATAATTAATTTATTATATCACTCATACACCTTATGGTACAATTCGATAGAATTTGGAGCTATTTGGAGTCATCTACCATTGGTGGGTTGGAACCTCAAAACTACTAGTAAATTCAAGGAGTTCTATTGAATACCTATTCGACCCCAAAAAAACATATGATTCTGTAAATATAATTTAATTAATTTATTATAATATATCCAAGTATCATACCCACCATTATTAAAGTTTGTAGAGTGAATGGAAGAGATGTTTTCCAGGACCCAGGGGGGATTTCCACCTCCCAAATTGACTAGTCTTGTCCCGAAACTTCTTCCCTTGAAAATTGCAGACCATGGTTGGGTATATAAGTTGATTATATTTCTAAAATATGTTCTCATATTTCCCATCACCCCTAAGGACCTTCCTCACCAAGTTTGAAAGCAATTGGAGGAATTTTGGGACCAATTGAATCCATTTAACTAAAGTTGTAAGAGGTTGAATTTGAGTACATTGTGAAATAATTGAAGAATTGATATTTTGATAAAATTTCCAAAAATGGGACATTACAGTGTTATCATATCATGGTATTGGAACCTAGTGAAGTTATGCATGGTATAGCTGAATTGAAGAAATTCATTAAGTCATGTGGTGAGGAGATGACCAGGCAGGTTAAGCAAGCATTCGAATTGATGGGTAGCCAATTTATAGGTAGTATAAGTTTCCATAATGAAGAGACACATAATACCATCCATTTTGAAAACCTTAATGATTGGTTGAAGGAAGTTATTAAAATAATTCAAATAAGAACTCATTAAGGAATAATCATCAATGCGCAAGTAGGGAGGAGACCAAGGAGCTACAAATTTCTGTGGGTGGTGAAGAAGAAAAAACATTACATCAAGAGGATAGAAATTCACTCCAAAATGAATTTGAAAAATATGATGAAACATCACATGATAAGGAATAAGAGTACCTTGAAACTATTTAATATCATTCTGAAACAAATTACACTATGGACATGGACCAAAGGGCATCTACTGATGGATGTTTGAACTATGAAGGAGTACCTAATGATGGGTGCTCACAACTCTATGTTGGTGACATAGAGATCAAATCTGAAAATGTCCTTGTAATCCAAATTTCACATGAGCATAAATAGTAAGACCTTGTAGAAACAAAGGAAGAAGCAAGATCAACTTCCCCATCACCACTTGAGCTTCAAGGAGTTGATCAAATCCAGAATGAAGAAGAAGAGAAGGTTCACTCCCATGAACCATCCTTAATTGAAGGAAACTTGAATATGAGTGAAAGAGATATCTAAGAATCACTTAGAATACTCCATGACACTCAAGAATTGGTATCAAATTCTTGTTGGAGAGCCGCTTCCTTTGAGGAGCCATCATTCCTTGAATACATGGAGAAGATTCAACAAGCAATGTGCAACATCGAAGATTGTCAAATGGTAGATTGTTTGGAGGATTCTCTTGACATGGAGGATCATGAGAGATGTGGAAATTTGAATGTGCTTGATGCATTTGAAGTTTAACTTGAAGATATTCAAACACTTGATGTGGTGGAAGAGGAACTTGAATTGTCTCTTGATGAAGGTTATGCAAATTTTAAAGAAGAGCATGATTCCTCTATATTGGAACCAATCTATGACAAAGGTTTCACACTTTTGAAAGAGATGTATGATACTACCCATAGGGATCCTTACCATGATGAAACTTCTGCACTTTTTGAACATTTGGGTGAGTTAGTTCATTCTCCTACATCCTACAATTCCATATTTTGCAGCATTCATCTTAATGAAGTATGGGTGAAAGGTTTCTTTTTTATGGTGGAACATGAAGAGTATGTACATTCTATTCCTCCTTTTGATGATGGAATTTTTAGAGAACCATCTTATTTACATTTGCATCAGCATCCTTATTTACATTATTATTATACACATCTCCATGGATGCACCTATGATGTTCACTTGAGTTACTTGGAGACTCGTGACTTTCCTTGCTCCTTTCCTAGTCTACTTGAAGTTGGAGGAACTTCATACCACACTTGGGTGAAGAGTTATATGATTGAAGAACATTATTATTGGCAGAAAATTCCTCTGATGTTACATGATGATATACATATTCATGAGTGTACTGATGAGACTTCTTTTAGCCACTTGAAGTCTTCATGTTTTCCTTGCTCCTTATTTTGTTCAAATTTTGGTGGAGGTTCTCCATTCACTTATGGGATGAAAGAATAGATAGATGATTATATTGATGCACATTACATATCATTTGGAGCACATTATTATTCACATTTTCAGCAGAATTCCTTGTTACTTTCTTATGATTCACATCTACATGGATGCACCTATGATATGCATTTGAGTCACTTGAAGATTCCCGGTTTTTCTTTCTCAACACTTGGTTCATTTGATGTTGGAGGAACTTCATCCAACACTGGGGTGAATAGATTTATGATGAGAGAACATTTTTTTTATCAGCCACATACATTGTTATCTCTTTATGATTCACTCATTCATGGATGTATGGGTGAGGCTTATTTGAGTCATTTGAAGTCTCATTGTTTTTCTTGCTCATTATTTAGTTCAGATTTGAGTGAAGATTCTTCATCCACTTCTTGGATGAAAGAATACATGGCTGAATATTTTGATGTAGATCACAACCTTTTGGAGAAGCATTATATGACATGGGATCCTCACCTATGTCATTGGAGCAGATTTTTTTGGTCACTTGAAGCATGTATGCACTTGGCAAATGGTAGTCTACTCACTTGGATGTATAAGCACTTTCATGATTTTTTGGTGAGGCACCTCCTTGATGTACATTTTTATTATTTTGTTATGTACTTTGATGATATATATTATGTACTCATGATGTTTGGAAGAATGAATACAAGAAAATGGGATCCAATAATTCTCTTTCCTAATGGTAGGGGTGTTATACCTAAATCTCGTCATCAACATGTGATAAGATCCCAAACTTCAGTGTTGCCCTCAATCCCAAATTGTGAAGCCAAGAAAATTGGTCCTAACATCAAATTTTTATATGAAAATCCAGCACTACTTCTACCCTTTAGTCAAAAATGGGTACCTTCTTCAGCACCGCCTGTAATGTGTTGGTAGTAAACGGTGGCACCGCCTTTACCCTTTAAGAAAGGCATGGTTCTTCCCAAAACCACTCTGTCATGGTGAACAAAGAAAGGTTCCCTTGGTAAAAAGTGAAAAAGAGAGATTCTTATGAAGCTTCTCGAAAGAAGGCTTCATGGCACCCTTATCCCTGATCACTAGGGTCAGTTGGGCTCGGGATCCATCCTTGTAGGACCTCCTAGCCACCTCACCCATCAATTTCTCAACCATCCCTATCCATTCCAAGCCTATAAAAGCAGGATCAATTCCCATGGTTGAGGAGAGAGTAATTTTATGTTGTTGATTTGATAATCTGGCCTAAGTCATTCAAGAGAGCTTGAGGGAGCAAGTTGGAGCTGTAGGGGACAAGATATTGGTTTTGTGAGAGAGCATATCAACACTAAGGCGTAGGTTGTAAAATATTTCTTCATTTTATTAATGTAAATTTGGTTCCTTTCCCATATACTTGTTATGTTATAATATTACATGTTATTGTCAAATTCCTTAGTCACTGACATATATCTATAGATGATGTTCTGGTATCTTTGATCTCTTGTGTGTTTGATGTGTTTATGCAGTTATTTCATCGGAGACCTTTTGTCATAAAGAGAAGAACCATATCACTCCATCAAAGATTGTATTCCAGGTGTATATAGCTTCTAGGAAAAGTCTTCCAACCTTATTGTGAACCATTTGTTCTGGATATGAACCATTCATACCAGAGGAACAACTTCAGTCAGCAGAAGGTGTAACAAAATTCCTAGCAACAAATCTGGTGACTCTACTGGAGAAGAGCTTCAGCTGATTTTATCTTTATTAGTCTTTTCAAAACACTTGTCTGAAATCCAAGCTCTCGTTCTTCATTAGTTCAATCAAATCCACTAGCTGATCTAGTGGTTATTGGTTGGGTATCTTCATATCTGTTTAGATCTTTGTTTTGTGAGCTTATGTGCTCTAAAATACTGTTAGTTTTGTATTTTAATGCCAGTTGCACAGTGATCTAACTTTTATTTTTCACCATTTTTTTTGTTTTGTATATCTACAGGGAACAGCGCATGGACAGTAGGCAGGGAGTGGTGCCACCACCTGTAAGCAGAAATCAAGAAGTGATGCTCGAGAAGAACCACTCTATCAGTAAACCTATGGAAGCAGTGCCAGGTAGATCTTTCCAAACTTGTTTTTTCATAGTTTTTTGCAAAAAATTTGGTTATCTTGATTTCAATTCTGAGTGTCTGGGTTTGTATTGAATAAATCTGAGTGCTTGATTATTGAATTTGGTGTGGTTAAAGGCTTGTTTTGTCGAAATCAAAGAGATAGGATAGATCCATCTTTCCATTGGCTTGCTTCCTTGGTTTTGAGTTTTTCGAAAGGAATGTTGTTTGAGAGCTTAGCATCAGTTAGATCTCAGTATTATTGATTAGACAAATCTAAAAAGAAAGACTTGCTTGATTGATAGCTTATTTCATTTTTCATTAAAAGTTTGTGAAGGACTTTCTTTTTATTTGAAAAAAGAATTTTTTTTGTTGAGAGTTGTTTATATTTTTGTTGGAGAACGAACTATTGGACCTCTGATTAGCCTCATCAGCTTTCATATTTCCATCTTTCTTCTCTTTATTTTATAGGTTGATCTCATCAAAAGAAAAATATTAGTGCTTTTAAGTTAGATCTTTGTTTGCTTTCAAAATTGGTTTGAAGTTTGTTGTTTGTTCTCTTTCTCGAAAAGAAAATTGGTTCAGTGTAGTGGTTTGGGAAATTTTTGGTTTCAAAAATGAAAAAAATAAAAAGACTCTCTCCTTCCCATAGGTAGGCATGTGTTGAAAAGTAAAGTGAAATTATCTGCATCTCAAATTTGCATGGCTTTACATTTCAGTCAAAATCTCATGCATTCACCTAACCACTCAAGATAAAATTAACAGTAGTTATAGGTCTAAAATTGTATATAAATTTGAGTGATAAGTTAGTGACATGTTCAGGTGTCGTAAAACATAGGAGCTTTCGTTAATTTGTCCGCACTACAACCTGAGACTTGCGCAGTTCTTCCACGTACCATCGGTATATCGAACAGCCTTTCATGTACCATTGAGGTATATAGAAAGGTACTTCATGTTAGGATATTTAGACACTTAGGAGTTAGTTAAGATCAACTTGTGTAATATATCCATTAGGTAAAAGTGTGTTATTTTAGTATGCATTAGTATGCATTTGTAAATATTCTAATCCGACAGTCACGATATGTTCTAGACATAGAGTGATCCGATGGTTCAACTTCTCTTAGATAATACCTACCATTGATCCATGGCTTAACACCCGATTAGTCTATAATCTCTATTTAAAGAGCATAGAGAGTCCTTGGCTAGTTGATCAATTATGAGAATCTCATGTAACTTTCTTTCTTTTGTATAATAAATTGCTCCAAGTAGCTATTTGGCTGGGGCCGTGGACTGTTTCCCTCTCGAGGGTTTTAACCACGTGACAAACATCGGTGTGTTGATCTATGATCTGTCTATGTGAAGCAGTATCTGAAGGTGTTCAGTCTTTTGGGAGTACCTTATGTACCCGATCATGGTATCAGAGCTTTTATGAAGAGCCGCTTTTGGTTTTGATCAAGATCTGGAACCGGTGTTGCCGAAACTTTGAAAGGGTTTCTGGTTCTATATTTTCTATGAATTTTTGGCCTATGGGGGATGTTCCATTGCGTCTGGAGTGTCGTTTCCATTTGGAAATAGTTTTCATTTCACCGAAAACCGTTTCCGTTTGCTCCAGAAACACCCATTTCGACAAATCTGAAGGTATAATGTTACAATGATGGTTTTGTTTTTTTTTAAATCTCTCATATTTTATCAGTTTATTATTAGATATTTTATGTTTTAGTCTCAGACTGTTGTTTTCCCTGATTACGTATGCTCTTTGTCGTGCACCTTGCGCGATCACGACGAATCAGAAACAGGAAGGGAAAGTTTTTTTCTTGTCTTCTCGGCTACGTATGCTCTTTGTCGTGCACCTTGTGCGATCACGGCAAATCAGAAACAGCGAGAAAACTTGAAAACGTAGAATTTTTGGGTAAGCTAACCAAGATCTAACCCCATTGTGTGGAAAAAGTTTTTTTTTATTTTTTCGTTTTTTTTGTGATTTGCAGGAAAAGAAAGCAAGCACAGAAAACGAGAGAGAAGAGTACAAAAAAAAAAAAGCCCCCTTCCTCTTTCCATAGTTTTATGTACCTTTTAAACTTAACTCACTTGGTCCAAAGTTGCTTTACACCTTGATAAGTCTTGAGTTCAAATCTTATCAAGCTACTTTTTTGTGCATGCAATTTCTATTTTCAAGTTACTTTATTGTAAAAGTGCATCTCACATTAATAAAATAAAATAAAAGTGAGTCACTTAAGTCTTTTAATTTATTGACGCACTATTTAAAAGTCACATTATTGTAAAAGTGAACATCACTTATTCTACAAAAGTGATTCACTTCAAAGCAACTTTGTTGTAAAAGTGATTGTCAAAGGTTGATCTTGGGAAGAGGGGGCTTCCTTTTTTATAGTTGGTCAAGTTAATATCTGCCACGTCACTATTGGGAACATCTTCAACATTTTCTTTGATCAAGCATAACTTCATCATCCAGAATCCATTTTAAGTGTCGTTTTTTTTAAACCGCATATTTTTTCGAGCTCTTTGCATCCAGAGAGTTAGTTTCTATTCTTTCAGCCATTATTTTACAGTATGGACACCCCTTGTGATATTATACTTACAAGTTCTAACTATTTCTCATGGAAATATCGTATGGAGGATGTTCTGCGAAGTAGGGGACTTTTCAGGATAACCTCAGAGAAAGAAACAGAACCCACTGATGATGATAAGAAAATTAAATGGGTAAATAGATGTGATGAAGCTCATGGATTAATTGGGATGTCAATCTCTACTGATTTGCGATTCCACATATCTGGAATTAATGAACCTGATAAAGCTTGGGAAAAGTTGGAATCTGTGTTTGGTAAACACAATAAAATTCAGGGTCATCAACTTGAGAATGAGTTGCTTTCCTTGAATCCAAATGATTTTTCATGCATTCAAGACTATTTATCTAAGTATAAAACTCTTAAACTCTTATGTGCAGAATGCAAGATTAAGAAAGAAGACAAACAATGTATTTATCGTATTCTTTCCAAACTTGGACCTGCATATTCTGTTTTTGTATCTACATTCTATTCCATGAAAGAATCATTGACTGTAGCTAGCTATCAAGAGCCTAGTCTTGAATCCTTTTGTGATTCATTAATTAGAGAGCAAGATAAGCTCATTCATCTTGGAATAATTAACAATGTAGATACATCTGGGAAATCCTTATTGTCCCAACAAAAAGAAAAGTCCAAGCCTCCCAAGAAACAGAATTTTTGCAATAATAAGCAAAACATCAAGGGTCCCAAACCCTCTCAGTCAGCTCCTCCTTTAAAAAATGACAAAGGATCCAAGCAAAAAGGAAAGAAGACTGAGCATCATTGCAATTTTTGTGGGAAAGATAATCATGATGAATCTAAATGTTTTAAGAAGATGGCAGTCTTGGAAGCAGCAATGAAGAAGCACCACATCAGCCTAGATTCATCTTCAGAATCTAACTCTCATGGACATGCACTTTGTGCTTCTGGTTACTCTTATACTGCATCTTCTTCTTCTACTTCAAAGGAATGGCTCATTGATTCTGGAGCATCTTATCATATGGCTAAGGATCAAGCCATCTTTTCTACTATGCATGAATGTAACACCAAACAAATATTTGTTGGTGATGATAGATCTCTAAGTGTTGTAGGATCTGGAACAATTCCAGTAGAAAATGGTCATTTCAGTGATGTACTGCGTGTTCCAAAAAATTTCTACAATTTGTTATCAGTTTATCAAATTACTCATTCAGGTGAAGGTAAAACTGTGATGTTTACACCTCACCAAGTTGTAATCAAGGATTTTAAAAATCCTCAAAATGTCCTTGCTACTGGAACTATTGATGATATTACCAGGTTGTACAAATTTAACAACTTTGGGTCATCACCTTTTCCTTCAGTTTTTGTTGTTCATAGTGATAACTTGGGAAAACTTTGGCATGAGCGATTTGGTCACTTAAATTATCACTCATTGCAACAACTATGTAAAGATAATATGGTGACTGGTCTTCCGCTGGTATCTTGCAAGGATGGTGTTTGTTCTGGTTGTGTACTAAGAAAACATCGTCGGGACAGTTTTGACAAACATGCCTCTTAGCACGCCTCGGTCCCCTTGGAGCTTGTGCATAGTGACTTGTGTGGCCCTCTTCCATCTGATTCCTTTTCTGGTTTCAAATATTTCTTAACTTTCATTGATGACTACTCCAGATGCACTTGGGTTTACTTCTAAAAACTTAAGAGCAAAGTATTTAACATGTTCTTGGCCTACAAGGCCCTTGTTGAAAAACAATCTGGTCATCAAATTATTAAGTTAAGATCTGACAATGGAGGAGAATATATGTTAACAACAAGTTCACTACTTTTTGCACTGAACAAGGAATCCAACAGCAGCACATTGTTCCATACACACCATAGCAAAATGGTGTGGCTGAACGAAAGAACTACACTTTAAAAGAAATGGCTAATTGGATGATCCAATCTAAAGGACTAAGTCTTCAATATTGGGCTGAGGCCATAAATTGTGCAAATTACATAATTAATCGCACACCCACTAAAGTTTTGCAAGGTATAACACCAGAAGAAGCATGGAGTAAAATTAAACCAGATGTAAGTCACTTTCGTGTGTTTGGTTGTGAAGCATGGGCTCACATTCCGGATGAAAAACGGAAAGCATTGCAGCCTAAAAGTGAAAAGTGCATATTTGTTGGATATTCTGAAAATGTAAAAGGTTATAGACTTCTTTAGCCACATTCTCATGATATAATCATTAGAAGAGATGTTAAATTTGATGAAAATCTCTTGGCCTGCGAGCCTAACTTGGTGGGTGTTCCCTCTTTGGCCTGCGAGCCTGATTCGGCGATTGTGCCTTCTTCTTCTTCTTCTTCCAAATTCCTTGACAAGTTTCCAACTCCAGTTTTTGATGATGATAGTGAGGATAAAAATCCACCTCCGCCTGCTAATGTTCCTCCAATTGCACCAACACCAATACTTCCTCGATGGGTCTGTTCAACATGTGAAGCAGCTGGTGATCTTTCCGATGATCCTAGAGATCAACGTCGAACACGTTCTTAGTTTCAGTGAGCCTCTTCTCTTTTGGCTCAAGTTTCTGAGAATCATGATCCAGAAACTTTTACAGAAGCTTCAGGAAATCCAGATTGGGATGCAGCTATGGATGAAG
>LPNX010368471.1:139831-196274 GCA_001517045.1 Pseudotsuga menziesii
TTCCCGGTCTAAGTATTCTTGTGACCTTCTTCGTCGCTTCCACATGGAAGATTGTAAACCAGCCCCTTCTCCCTTCCAGTCTAGAGTCAAACTTTCTGCCACTTGTACTTCCCATGAAGTAGATGCCACCTTGTATCGTCAGCTTGTTGGTAGTCTTTTATACTTGACTCATTCCCATCCTGACCTTTCCTTTGCCGTTGGTTGTGTTTCCCGTTATATGCAAACTCCTCATGAAAGTCACTAGAAAGCAGCAAAAAGAATACTTTGATATATTTGAGGTACAATTCATTTTGGAATTCATTACAGTACAGGGGGGAAACCTTTGTTGGCTGGTTTCACTGATTCAAATTGGGCCGGTGATCCTGATGATCAAAAGTCTACTGCAGGTTATGTTTTCAGTCTGGGATCTGGACCTGTCACTTGGGCTTGTAAGAAACAACAAGCTCTTGCTCTTTCTTCAGCAGAAGCAGAATATCGAGCCATAGTTAATGCCAGTCAAGAAGCTTTATGGCTTTGACAGATCCTTTCAGATTTTGGATTCGAGCAGTAGCAGCCTACTCCACTTTGGTGTGACAATCAAAGTGCCATCAAACATGCCAAATATCCAGCTCTACATTAGCGCAGCAAACACATTGACCTACACATGCACTTCATCAGAAATCTTGTTCATGATAGTGTTATTGAAGTTCTCTATTGCCCTATAGATGATCAAGTTGCAGACATCTTCACCAAGTCTCTTACAGAAGCAAATTTTTTTAAACTTCGGTCTATGTTAGGAGTTCAGGAATGTGTCCTTAAGGGGGGATAGGCTCTAATGCCCCCTTCCTTCTCCTAATAGTGTCACTTTTGTAAATCCTTCAATCCTATCCCAAGTTGTTCTTAAGGGGGGATGTTAGGATATTTAGACACTTAGGAGTTAGTTAAGATCAACTTGTGTAATATATCCGTTAGGTAAAAGTGTGTTTCTTTAGTATGAATTAGTATGCATTTGTAAATATTCTAATCCGACGGTCACGATATGTTCTAGACATAGAGTGATCTGATGGTTCAACTTCTCTTAGATCATACCTACCATTGATCCATGGCTTAACACCCGATTGGTCTACAATATCTATTTAAATAGCATAGAGGGTCCTTGGCTAATTGATCGATTATGAGAAGCTCATGTAAATTTCTTTCTTTTGCATAATAAATTTCTCCAAGTAGCTATTTGGCTAGGGCCATGGACTGTTTCCCTCTCGAGGGTTTTAACCATGTGACAAATATCGGTGTGTTGATCTGTGATATGTCTGTGTGAAGCGGTATCTGAAGATGTTCGGTCTTTTGAGAGTACCCTGTGTACCCGAACACTTCACATACTCGATTGTATATCAGAAGGCCCCTTGTCACATGGTTGTGCATTAGACAACACTACTACCGATTTGAGCTCCCATGCAGGGATAATTTTAGGGGAAAAATTCATCCCATGGGCTATTTTTAGGGGTTTTTCTCCAAAAAAAGATTTGCCATTTTGCATTTTTTGAATCCCTATTTCTCCCAATTTTGATGGGGTAAACTTTTTTCACCCTAAAAAATCACCAAATTATTATATAAACGGTATAAAATCCTTGGAAATTAAAATATTTTTTGAAAAATATCGCCAAACATTTTATAGTTGGTGTTTTAAGAACTGGTAAGGTTCACCGACATTTATACACTTTTAAATAAGTATGGTTCCTTAAAATCATCCCTGCTCCCACATACCTTGCGTATATCAGGAGACCCTAGTAGGATTCCTTATCCAACTGAGAAAAACCCTTTGGTTGTCTTGTTTGGAGTAATACACCAAGAATAGCACTCAGGGAGATTACTACGCATGTACCTTGAGTATATCGTGAGTTGCATCTGCTTGACATTTTTGGTGAGAGACCAACTATTTTGATCTCATCCTATCACTTAAGTTTACTTGTGTCCTGTAGCTTGAGTAGGAAAAATTTGTGTTTGATTTTTCTTGGTTTTGATACCCTAGGTTAGTTTAGTGACTGATACAATCTGGTTGAGTTTCAATTGAGATGATCCAGAAGGAATGAGGGCTTACCACCCGATTTTCCTCTTGTTACAGGAGAAAGTCCAATGGAAGCCATCTACCAAGGAGCTGCAACTAGTTTCCATGAGGAAGAAAATCTAGTTGTAGAAAGTGGAGACCAATTCACTTCTTATATTAATCCCTTGGCTCAATAGCCTCCTATGGCTGATACTTCCTTTCATCCTCATATGGAAGGTCGTACAGATAGTCCTGATGCACCTGAGTATGACCCTGATGCTCCATTTTGGAGAACTTCTATGGGTCAGTCCATTTCCTCATTTGGGGTTAATAGAACCTCTCCTGAACAAAATTCTCTAGGTGAAGAAGAATATAGACAAATCCAAGCATCTATTGACTGTGCACGAGATTTTCAAAAGAGAATGCATAGGATAGACAACGTTTTGGATGCACCTGCACCTCATAATGAATCTATATCAACTAGATTACCCCGTAATATATATCCTTGGACTGTGGCTGAAATTAGAGCTTCCATTGATGGTCATCTGGCATATGGTGATACTTCTCACAATCCAGATCAAACCTCTAATTCAGCTCCTGCAATTTTGAATTCTAGGTCTGTCTCTAGTCACACTATACTTTCTATGGTTGGGGGGAAACCTTCAATTCTAGTAGTGTCTGTACCTTCTAACGACAGGGGGTAACCCGCGGTGTGACCTACGTTACCCACTAGTGGAATTGTTACTAATAATAGACAGGAATCTATTGCAGGACAATCTACAGTATATGTTCCTCCCATCAATACAAATATGGTAAACCCTCCTTTAAGTTCAGGTCATCCCTTAGCAGCACAACCTGCAGTTAATCAACCCTCATGGGGTTATGGTTACCTAGCGAATCAAGTACCTGTGTGGAATATGAATTATCAACCTACCCCTATAGGAATGCCTTACACTAGAATTCCTCACCCTGGAATACTTTTACTCCGTGGGAAAACCCAATTGGTCTTACATTCCAACAATAGGAGGAATACCTATTCATACTGTTGGAGGCGTAGGAGAACCACGTTATGGAGGTCTTGGAGGTCCTCCTCCTAGTGTTCCTGGAGGTCCTAGTGGTCTTGGAGTTCCTAGAGGTCCTCCTCCTAGTGGTCCTGGAGGTCTTGGAGGTCCTCCTCCTAGTGGTCCTGAAGGTCTTGGCAGTCCTCCTCCTGGAGGTCCTGAAAATCCTCCTCTTGGAGGTCCTCCTCCTGGTGGTCCTGGTGGTCCCGGTGGGCCAGATGGTCCTAGGGTTCTAGGAGGACCAAGTGGTCTTGGTGGCCCTGGTGGACCTAACCCTGACAGTCAACCCCATTTAGGAGGATCTTCGAGAAGTTCATCTCATTAGTTATTTCAACAACCTGTATACCAGTCAACATATGGTCCTACTGGTGGATACATTCCTTATCAATACTACCAGTATGTGGAACCCAATGGTTAGTTACCTTTCGTAGCAACTTTGGACTTACTTGATTTGTCCAAATTGATAAATGACCCCTTTCAACACAACCCTTTGTGGCCCACGATTCCGGTAAAGTTTCCATCGAACATTCCAAAATTTGATGGAAAGCAGGGAAATGATCCCAAAAATCATGTTATGACCTTCCATTTGTGGTGTTCCTTGAACTCCCTGATGGATGATTCTATTCATTTAAGACTCTTATAGTGCACATTAACTGATACGACTGCGAAATGATACATTCAACTTCGACAACATTCGTTTATGGACTTTAGCTGTATGGAAATTGTTTTCCTTACACACTTTCAGCTACCCATTCGTTATGAAATGGGTACGGATCTTTTAAACTCACTCCGTCAGAACACCTCCACACACATATCATATCATATCCACGAGTGAAGAAGGTGGAGAAGACTCATTAAATCTCCCATCCCAGACTAAGTCCTAGCTTATTGGTTCAGTAAGTCATTATTTCCTCCTATTTCTCAAGATGTGGCTATGGGTGGTGTTGTTACTTAAGATCAAGCTATCAGTCGCGCTCAGTATCTGGATATGGTCTATTCCCAATCCAGAAGGTTGTATGACCTAATTCCGCAAGCTCCTCACCCCAGCACAAATCTCGCTAAGCCACCAGCAGAGACTCTTGTTGATGGGGTGGTTGGTTCAATCCAACCCTCATCGATAACCAAAACTGCCAAGCAAACAAATGCTTCTACCGCTGCTCCTTTGACTCCTACAGTTTCCACTGAGGTGAATTCTATTCAAAGTTCACAGGCACCCAGCAATAAGAAAAAGGGAAAAGGTAAAAACAAGAAACCTGGGAACCAACAAGAGAATCCTAAACTAACGACCAATGAGAATGATAAAGGGAAGAGGAAATACAAATATCCCTGCTTATTGTGTGGAGAAGATCACTTCACAAAATAATGTCCTCATCGTGACGAGATCAATAAATTTTTGAAAAGTAACCCCACACCAATAGTTCTTACTGATCCTTTTCCCTCTCAACAACAATTGATAGGCCACATGTCTAATTAGGGAACCTCCAATTACACGGAAGAAATCAGAATGATGTCTTCAAAGACTATTAGTTTTAGTACTCATAGTCAATATTATGACAAGCCAGTAGAGAAAAAGGACGAAAATCCTTGTTCTGAAAAATCTCCTTCTACTAGTTATCCCCCATCTTCGTCTAATGGCCCTCTCGTGATCGAAAAACCTAATCTTGATTTAATTTTACGACCACCTAAGGCTACCCTCAGGAAGTCTATTTTCAATCCCAATGCCCAAGCTGCACAATTCTATAATGTTGTTGAAGATCTAGCTCAGGCACCTTGTGCAATGTCTACCCTTGAGGTACTCCAAAGTTGTCTAACGCAACGTAAACACCTACTAACAACTTTGGGGGAATTAGACCTAGATAATACCAATTTGATCCATTTCAACGTAGAGAACTATAAATCTAGACTGCTTCACCAACTCGTGTTTCAGATTGCTTCTAAAGTAGTTGGGAGAAAGGTCCATCAGACCATCCTAGGTGAAGGAGCTTCGACATCATCCTTGTCTATATCTTGTTGGAGAGCCATTCGTTCTCCTGAGGTTATGAAATCACCTACTACCTTGAAATATTTTGACAAATGAGGTTTTCAGCCCCATGGTCTATTGCCAGCATTATCTGTCGAGCTTAGGGGCAAGGCTGTTTCCATTCAGGTGGAAGTAGTCGATGCCCCGTTAGATTACAATATTCTATTGGGGAGGAATTGGTTTTACGCTATGACTGTTGCTGCTTCAACAGTATTTAGAACTCTCCAATTTCTGCATATGGGGAAGATTGTGATTATCGATCAATATGATTATTGCATGCCAGATGTTACAAGCCCCATGGTGAATAACATCCCAATGCTAGGTCAGTCCCGTCCTCCTTATCAATCAATTGGGATAGGTATGCTAAAATACTCCACCCTCATTGGTGTGTTTTCATCAGCCCCTCCTAGTACAGAAATAGCGACAATAAATATGATTTCCATGACTGGATTTAGTGCTAAGGGCAAAGAAATTGTTGATTCACCCTCGCTTGGCCTGCATGAAGCAATGTATGATGCTATCCAATCCATTTCCGATGACCATGTTGATGACCTTCACCTCGTGGCTTCGGATCCTTACCACCTACCTTATTGGTTGGAACCTTCTCTTCCCACTCTAGATTATCTTACACAAACTTTTCCTTCAGATGAGTCCATCATGGAGATTATGAGTGAGAGCAAAGCCGTATGGGAAGATCATCATCATCGATCTTCATTTCTTCCCAATGCCACTTCGGTAGGTTTTGACCTTGAATCACTTATCAATACTGATATTGTCACCCATCTACAAACGCCTGTATTGTTGCAAAATACGGAATCTAAAGGAAACCTATGCAACATTACTAAAACAGTCCCAATTGACATATCAGTCAAAACTGGAACCATTGAGCATGTTAACGTAGCAAAAACTGATCAATAGAATAAAATGAAGCATATAGAGCATTATTCAAAGAATTCTGGGATATTTTTTTCCTAGACATATGAAGAGATGCCTAGGATAGACTCGTCTATCATGGTTCATGAAATTAAAACCTATCTCACAGCAAAACTTGTTAGGCAGAAATTACGTCGAGTCCATCCCCAGAAGGCTATGACTATTAAAGACGAAGTAGAGAAACTTCTGAAGGTATGATTTATTTGTCCTGTACCCTTGACATAATGGGTATCGAACATTGTCCCTATCAACAAAAATTAGGGCACCATTAGAGTCTTCATCGATTTCTGAGACCTAAACAAAGCTTGTCCCAAAGACAATTTTCCGACTCTACATATTGATCAGATTATCGACAACCATGCTGCAAGTGTCATCTTCTCGTTCATGGATGGATTTTCTGGCTATAATCAAATTGAGATATTTCCTGCTGATCAGGACAAAACGGCATTTATATGCTCATGAGGAACTTTTTCCTATAAGAAGTTACCATTTGGCCTCAAGAACATTGGAGCTACATTCCAACATGCCATGTCCTATGCGTTTCATGATATTAAAAACATTGTGGAGTCGTACCTTAACGATCTCCTAGTGCATTCACAGCAATGGGAAGACCACCCTGGGCATCTTAGAGACATTTTTTTGAGATGTCGTCATTATAACATACGACTCAATCCACACAAATATATTTTTTGCGTCCAGACGGGACGTCTCTTTGGCTTTGTCATTTCTAAGGATGACATCCGGATTGATCCACTGAAGATTGCTACTATATTGGCCCTACCTGCCCCATCGAATCTTGTTGAACTCCAAATTTTTCACAGGAAGGCAAACTTTCTTTGCCATTTCATTTGCAATTTTGTCAAGAAAACACATGGTTATATGCGTCTCCTGAAGAAGAACACTCCATTCTTCTGGGATGACCAGGCCTAATGAGCCTTTGATAATCTCAAGCATGCTCTGACACATTCACCCATGATACACACCCAGATTATTCAAAGGATTTTCTCTTCTATGTTGCTTCCTCCACTACTATCATTGGAATGGTTTTAGCGCAGGAAGATCCCAATGGTCAGGACCACGTGATATATTACGCCAGTAAGAATATTATCGATTCTGAAACCCAATACTCATTTGTGGAGAAGTTAGCATTGGATACTGTCATTGCTGTTCATAAATTCCATCATTACATCATGCTTCACACTACCATGGTACTTGCAGATCAGAACCCTATGTACTACATCCTCACTCGTCAAGTGCTAGGGGGAAAATATTCCTGTTGGATTGTCATCCTACAGGAATTCGACCTTGATTTTTCCAAGGTCACTTCAAAGAAATCCTTGGTCTTTGCAGAACTTATCTGTGATCTTCTTTGTGCTTTGATGGATATTGATCCCAGTGATTCATTTCCAGATGAATTCTTGTTCTTGATAAGCACAACCGACCCATGGTATGAACATTTAATCATTTATCTCTAAACTCAAATATTTCATCCCAATATATCCCGTGATGATCGTCGTCGTATCCGTCACCACGTGAAGTAATACCTTATCTTAAATGATACATTCTATAGACTTGGTATCGATTCCATTCTTCAACGATTCCTTACGCATGAAGAGGTTGAATAGGTACTTAAGGATTTCCACTCCGGAGCATGTGGCGGTCATCTTTCTGGGATGGCTACGACCTAGAAAATCCTTTGCGCTGGCTATTTATGGCCTTCAATCTTCAAAGACTATCATGAGGCTGTTAAGAAATGCCCACCCTGCCAACATTTCTATCTGAAAAAGCACACCCACCTTGCTCCTTTACACCCCATCATTGCAGTTGGCCCTTTTTCCAAATGGGGAATTGACTTTATGCATTGTAAGCCTACCTCAACCAGGGGGCATGGTTACATCATCACAGCCATAAATTATTTCACAAAATGGGATGAGGCTATGCCTACGTATGCATAGGATGGTAAGACTACTTCCCTCTTCTTATTTAATCACGTGATAGCTAGGTTTCGAGTCCCACAGTCTATTGTCACTGACCACGGATCATGTTTTCGGAATCAGATGATGACCGAGTTGAGTACCAAGTTGGGTTTTCGCCATGAAAACTCAACACCTTACTATCTGCAGGCTAATGGTCAAGTCGAGGCCATTAACAAATTTTTAAAAACCATGCTGCGGAGGATGGTTGGAGATCATAAATCCAACTGGCACTTGACTCTATTTTTCACCCTTTAGGATTACAAGACTTTAGTAAAAAACAACAACTGGTTTCACACCATTCCAGTTAGTTTACGAACTAGAAGTTGTCCTTCCTATCCAATGCCAGATTCCGTCACTAAAACTTGCAGTAGAACTTCTTCCAAACACTTCCACCGAGGAAGAGAGATTTCTATACCTGTCTAATATTGACGAAACTAGAAGAGATGTCTCCTTAGATAATGAGGCACTTACGAAACGCGTCAAGGCCCAGTACGATAAACATGTTCATCCTCGGGTTTTCAATGAAGGTGACCTAGTTCTAAGCTATGATCAAAGACACGATAAACCAGGTAAAGGGAATTTCGAGTCAATGTGGTATGATCCCTTTGTCGTTAGCAAATTTTTAGAGAAAGGATCTTACAAGCTCGTAGATTATGATGGGATACCCTTCGGGAAACCTCGCAATGGGTTGTACCTGAAGAGGTACTATGCTTAAATCATTTTTGTATGGTACCTTGTATATATGTATATTATTGACTTTCAGTGTGTTTTGTCTTGATTTAGTATGGTGTTGAGTTTAGTGTCCAAACTATTTATACCATTTTTTGGTTATGCAGATCAGATGGATTTTTATGGATTTGCTGATGGTGCTTGCCGTCATACCCTGAACCTTGCTTCAGCTACTTGGGTTCTCTATTCCCCGGATCATGACTTGATCAGTTTAGGAGCGGTTTGCATTGGTCCCGCTACCAACAACATAGTCTAGTATCAGGAGGTAATAGGTCTACTAACTAAGGCAGCATCTCGAAACATTTATGACTTGGTAGTGTTTTTGGATTCACAATTAGTGGTTCGTCATCAAAACCATGTTTATGCCATCAGAAACCCTGTACTCCTTCGTTTATTTCGAAGAGTACGTTTATTAGAAAGGTCATTCGAGTGCATTACTTACAGGCATGTCCCTAGGTCAGATAATATGGTTGTTGATTCATTAGCAAACTACATCCTAGAATAGTATATTGCCCATTCATAACTTGTAAAATAAACATGGTTCATTGTAAAATAAACTATAAATGACACATAAAACTCATGTAAATATGATTTCCATTTGAGACATATAAACACCAATAATAAGTCTGTATATATATAAAAAGTGTTTTTACAAAAATGTAGTCACGAGAACTTGTCTGAAGCACTGTGTCTTTCAGGAAATACAAAATCATACAAAAAACCCCGAACCTAGTAAGCTTTTAGTAGTACACCATGCAGTCCACTATCTAGTGATGCTCATGATAACACATGATAGCATGTGCTACCCTGTGAAGAATTTGGTTGAAATGGCCTAGCACCCCTGCAGTATGTCTCGGATACCTCATAGGGAGTTCATCTATCGCTGCGTCAGGGATGTATAGAGTCAACCACTCTAAGTTATCCTCCAACTCAGTAAGGTGATCATCACCCTTATGAACGAATTGAGCCCCAGCTCATCTATCCATAGGGGAAGATCCTCCAGGTCGTGCACCACCAACATCTGCATGTAAACATTATGTCTTGTCGCTACACATAAAAAACATAAAATATAAAAAAACATAAAAACATGATCACCATTTTAGGGTTTTGTTTCTTACCAATATCCCCCCACTGGGCACCAAGTGGTAGTGGTAGATCAGGGTCACCTCTGAAATCTATCCATGCGTAGGTGTAATCCTCTACCATGAGGATCTAATCTCGCAGCCAATGGAAGAAAGCAGCCTCAAATTTCACCTTGGTTTTGCCACCACCTATATGAGCCATGACCTCAACCCACCTCAGCATGCAAGGCTCTCTATCCCTAAGCTCAGTAAAGATCACCTAGGGTCTCATGAGAGGTACCCTCTCAAAGAAGAAACAAGCTAAAATGCACCCAAAACCAAACTACTTTAGCTCTCCCTGCGGACATTTTGTCAGCTGATCTTTGAAGACAAAAAGAAGTGCTTCTGCCTAGTTGTAAACCGTAGGAGCCATAGCTTCCAGGTCATATAGCATGTATTCCCGGGATTCCTAATGAGGTCCTTGGTTTCCAACCAACATCTGCATGATGAACAAAAGTGTGTGAAGTGGCATATCCACCACAACACTAATCAGAATCTTCTTACATGGCATTTTCATGCCAGGATGACAGTGACAATTGATTAGCTCCTGAGTAGTCACAGTCCCTCCTTGGGAACCAGTAAGAGAGATAGGGGCCCCCCATCTGGACAAACCTGTCAGGAAGTAGATGTCCTCTACCTCTATGGTCAAAACATGAACCCTACCTCAAAATATTGTTGCTCCAGGTTCGACATTTGAAGGATATTTTCCAGCAAGCGGGGGTGGGAAATCATGCTCGGGGTTCGAAAGAACTTCAGAAGGCCACAACCCCATAGGGAAGCCACATAACCTGCATCTCTTGCAGTAGTAGCATCATCCAGGTCATGTTTACTTTCTTTCCATATAACCATTTTCTGATCCAACAAACGTGCCAAAAACAATTTAAGAGCCATTTAGAAACATTTCTCATCATTGAAATTACCTTTAAAATGTTATCTTGGCTGGTCTATTAGATTTTTGATGCCCACGGTCAGCACTGCCTCTATCCATTTAAGACAGAGTGGTGCCACCGCCTTTGTATAACTGAAAAAACGCGGTTTCTATCGAGCACTGCCTTTCCCGTAAGGGCTAGGAGTGGTGCCCGCATTTCTCATTTTTGGTTTGGCCCATGAGCTCAAAAAACTATGGAAACTAAAAATTGGAAACCATGGAATGAAAGAGGATGGATTTAGATGTTACCTAGAACTGATGGTAGGGAGGACGGACAGTGGAAGCTCCTTGAATCTTCAGCTGAAGTTTTGGCTCCAAACTACCCAAAATGCTCTCCAAGGTTGGTAAATAGTGAAATGAATTGTTTTTACTATTTACTTTGACTTTTATAGCCTATTTTTAGGGTTTTTTATGTTTTAAAAGTCATTTTTATAGAAATACCCTTTTATATAGTTCATGAAAGTCATTTTTTCGAATATTTTGGGAAAATAATGGTCATTTAAGTCTTGCAGGGACAAATAATAAGCAGTAAAGTCCATTGGGAAGTTCATTTTTTACTTTTTCGTACTCTTGAAAATGAAAAAAGTCCTCGAGTGTTCATTTCAATACTTTGATCTCACTCTCAAAAACCAATATCAAAGTTCCAATCTTTTTTTGATTCTTTACAGACTCGTAAAACTCTTCATCGTGAAAAGAGACCTAATGGAGTCTCCTTTAAACTCTTTTCGGAGTCCCTAAATATGAAACGGTTGTTGATTACTTGTCTTCTTCATACTCGTAAAATTATTTGAAGAGTCGTCTCTCCGATGGTAGGTTATCTCTTTTTCGGTTCGGATAGACTATTTATGAAAAGAAACACTCCAGCCAATCATGACTGGAAGAGTTCTCTTGGGTATTATTTTACACTTTTTCGGGCCCTAGAGACTAAATCATACAAAAAAGGACCCTTTAGAGTCTTCTTTTGTATTCGTTCATACTCTCTAAACATGAACAATACTGAGTTAACTTTCATTGGAATCATTAAACTAAACACTGAGAGACCCTTTTTTGGGAACAAACCCCTCCTTTCTCAGGTTCATAAAACGTATGAGAATGGACTTATCTTCGGATAAGATACAACGAGTGTTTGTTACCCTCTTTGGACTCGTAAAAACGAAAAGAGGCACTCATCAATCATGATGGGGAAATTAAGGGAAGGGAATCAATTCATTTTGCAAATAAAATGGCAGCTTTTCGTCACCTTTGAACATGGCACTTGTCTGCATTTCATTCAGTCAATTGGGTAAATTAGCTTATCTCTGAGTCGATCCACTTTCATGATTCATGTCACTCCTTTGAATCTTTCAAATAATGCATTGTCCAGTGTCGTATTGTGTTCCGCCTCGTCGATTCATTGCTGCCAAGTCTTTTGTCATGCCTCCCGATGTTTAAAGGGAAGTTAGAAGTTTACCTCTGCAATTAAAACAGCCTTTGTTTCAGTACTTTTGATTTAGTCTGCTGGTTACATTATCTACAGCATTCCAGAACTTTGTTCCGCGTTTCGTGTCGTCGATGTGGGATTCATCATGGCCCTCTTTCAATGAGACTATTCATGTTGACATCGGCTCGTCATCCGGGAATTATTCTTAGAAACAAGTTTAGTACCTTGAGATCTGTATGCCTCAATGTCAGATTCTCTCGCTCTCTGCATAGGTTCACATCATTGACCTTTGATCAAGAGATTCGACTAAGTGTTTGAAATCATAACATCTATTCACACTTAGTAGATTGTACTAGGGTACCTTGGGAATCATTGACATTAATGGTGATCTCCATTGCACTTGTTAACGGTTCACATCATTGACCAGTAATCAAGTGGTTTCTACCATGTTCTACTTCAGATAATTGTAATCACATGGATAGAATCGTACTTTGTGGAAGACGAGACGAAGACTCTGCTTGTCTGTTTGAAAGCACTAATAGCTTTCTCCCCAGATTGCGATGGAGTATATTGTATGAAGTACCAGCATGGATCCACCTTTGTATGGTCATGGCTATGCTCAAATATGTGTCTGTATGGCATAGATCTACATTGTATGTCTGGTAGCTATGTCCAAGTTTGAGTCCTCTATCACATATATCTACGTTGTATTCTAGTAGCCATGTTTGTTTATCTCTCTCATGGATCTTCCTTGTATTGCTTGACAACCATGATGAAGACACATTTTGCTCATGAGTCAAAAGTATTGATGTATTGCAGATGCCTAGTTGATGATCTCCGATCAAGCTGATTCTTGCCTCAAAGTGATAACTTGCTCTTTCAAAGCTCTCACCTATGATATACCTCTAGCCTCATACTTTGGGGGGCATTCTGTTATACCTAAATCTCGTCATCAGCATGTGATAAGATCCCAAACTTTAGTGTTTCCCCCAATCCCAAATTTTGAAGCTAAGAACATTGGTCCAGACATCAAATTTGTAAATAAAAATCCAACACTGCTTCTACCCTTTAGTCAAAAAGCGGTACCTTCTTCAGCACCGCTTGTAATGTGTTATCGGTAAGCGGTGGCACCACCTTTTCCCTTTAAGCAAGGCATGGTTCTGCCCAGAACTGCTCTGTCATGGTGAACAAAGAGTGGTGCCCTTGTTAAAAAGTGAAAAAGAGAGGTTCTCATGAAGCTTCTTGAAAGAAGGATTCGTGGCACCCTTATCCATGATCACTAGGGTCAGTTGGGCTCGGGATCCATCCTTGTAGGATCCCCTAGCCACCTCACCCATCAATTTCTCAACCATCCCTATCCATTCCAAGCCTATGAAAGTAGGATCAATTCCCATGGTTGAGGAGAGAGTAATGTTATGTTGTTGCTTTGATATTATGGCCTAAGTCATTCAAGAGATATTTAGGGAGCAAGTTGGAGCTGTAGGGGACAAGATGTTGGTTTTGTGAGAGAGCGTATCAGCACTAAGGCATAGGTTGTAAACTCTTTCTTCATTTTATTAATGTAAATTTGGTTCCTTTCCCATATACTTGTTATGTTATAATATTGCATGTTATTGTCAGATTCCTTAGCCACTGACATAGATCTATAGATGATGTTCTGGTATCTTTGATCTCTTTTGTGTTTGATGTGTTTATGCAGGTACTTACTTGGAGACCTTTTGTCATAAAGAGAAGAACCATATCATTCCATCAAATATTGTATTCCAGGTGTCTATAGCTTCTAGGTAAAGTCTTCCAACCTTATTGTGAACCATTTTTTCTAGATCTGAACCATTCAGACTAGAGGAACAACTTATGTCCGCAGAAGGTGCAACAAAATTCCTAGCAACAAGGGGTTGGAGAGCACTCTTAATTGTTGGAGTGCAATGCAAGCAATGGGACCCTGGGATAGTTTTTGGTCCCATTGATTTCAAATTATTTGGGAAACAAGCAGTATGGGAGATGGATTCCCCACTTAATAAGGTGATGTTAATTAGAGTAGTGCAGAAGCAAGCATGGTGGTTCCTCTCTAAAATCTTCATGGAATCTCAAGGACTCAAAGTGGGCAACTCAGTGGCAACTTCAAAGAATCACACAGAAAGCAGGTTCTTCAACAACCATGTTTGAAATTGCTTGAGGACAAGCAATATTGGGAAGGGAGGATTTGTAATGTCCCAAATTTTTCATTGGGTCACAATGGCCAAATCACACTTGCCATATTCATTAAAGTTGTCAAATTGACGTTAAAGGTCAAATAATTGCCAAGGAGGAGAATCACTAGCTTCCTAGGTTGGGGGTCAAAGCTTTGAGATTTGGAATAAGGGGGACAATAAATGATGATTGAACATTATACTAGCATAAATATTTAATAAAGGAGATAAATAAATAAATACAATGGAAAATCAGAGTGGCAAGTGATCATGAGGACACTCGGAGGATGCAGGACCCACACTAGCTAGAATTCCTATGTTAAATGGCATCCACCTCTTGCAATCTCAAATCTATGGAAATCCTAATGTTTTGGATGGATTATAAGGTCAGTATACTTGTCCATATACTTCATAGGTTGAATTTTGGATGAAGTGTAACTTACATGAGCAAGGAAGAGCCAAATGGGGAGTTTCATGGACACTTGGCTAGATTCCCCTTACACTTATGACATCTATGACACCAATGATGGAGATTCTATGACAGTTGTGAAACAAGTCAGATATGAAGGCTTAAATCTGACATCTCTGACATATCAAGTCTAAATAGAGCATCCAATAGAGCTCTCATGTGATTTGGAGAATCCCACTGGGTTCCTACTCAATTTAGGAGAAGATGGAAGGTGAAGAGAGAGGCCACATGGCATAGCATGAGAAGCCACACCAATTCGACTTGGATTTGGTTTATGGATGTATTTGGAAGTTGAGGAGACCATTAATGTTTATAAAATGCATGGAGAATCCATGATAATGATCTTTTTGATCAATTGTGAAATTTGTTGTTGTGAAGAGAGAGAGCTAGTGAGTGACTAGTTCATGCTTGAGCCAATTTTGAGGGTGAAAGATTCTGATCCTAATTGGTGATTGGAGAGGCCACTCAGAAATTTAAAGGATATTCAATGGATTTATAATATACAGATGTAGCTACAGCATCTTGTGGACACTTCAGGTTTCAGCTCATTCCCTCTGCCATCTCACATTCTTTCACCATATTTCAGCCCGGTGGAGTGAGGCTCACTTGGTGAGCCATTTATATTTTTGAGGGAGATCCTTTTGCTCCATAATTTGGTATTATGATATAAATAATATTCTCTCTCTATTCAGCAAGTTATCAGGTCGAAAGGCCAAGATATTTTATGTATTATTGATCAGTAATAAAGAAACAATGCCATTTCCCACTTCCTTGTTGCAAACTCTTAGAATATTGGTAGATTTGAATGGATGTGTAAAATATTTATTATTCATGCATGAATGGAATTTCACTGAAGCATATTTGAGGTTTCATATTCATTAACTGATATTTTTTGTCCATTGGGTCGAATTCCATAACCATTGGATTAAATTGCATCTCATTTCCCCAAGGGTTCAAAACTAGTTTTTATATATCGAATTGAAGGAAGTTATAATAACCATGGGATTTTGATTGGTTCAGCATATGAGTCCCTGTTGATGTCCTCTACACATCTGCTACCTCAATTCAAGAATTCGAGTGGGTTTATATACATTTGGGAGGCCATTCCAGCAATTACCCGGGGGGGGATTTGAGCCCCAAAATTGGTAGTTAAAGCATCTATCTTATTCAGAATTTGATATGGACTTGCAGAAGTAATTGGAAGGCCATAATAAATCCCTGAACATTATAATTAAGTTATTATATCACTGATACACCTTTTGGTACAATTCGGGAGCATTTGGAGCTATTTTGAGTCATCTACCATTGGGGGTTGGAACCTCAAAACTACTAGTAAATTCATGGAGTTCTCATGAATACCCATTCAACCCCAAAACCACATATGATGCTGTAAATATACTCTAATTAATGTCTGATAACAGATACAAGTATCATACCCACCATTAGTGAAGGTTGTACAGTGCTTGGAAGAGATTTGTTCCAGGAACCAGGGGGGATTTCCACCTCCCAAATTGACTAGTCTTGTCGTAAAACTTCTTCCCTTGAAAATTGCAGACCATAGTTGGGTATATCAGTTGATTATATTTCTAATAAATGTGCTCATATGTCCCATCACCCCTCAATACCTTCTTCACCAAGTTTGAAATCAATTGGAGGAATTTTGGGATCAATTGAATCCATTTAACTAGAGTTGTAAGAAGTTGAATTTGAGTACATTGTGAAATAATTGAAGAATTGGTATTTTGATCAAATTTCCAAAAAGGGTACATTACATGGTGTCCCTGACAGATGGGTGTCTATAAAATCTGTGAGTGGGTGTTCACACTATTATTGGAGATTGATGTCTCCTACAAACTATTGTAATCTATGGTTGTATCAATTCATTAAATTGAGTTTCCATATAAAGATTATGTAAATTGTGCTTTGATATTAATGCATGATAATGTTGCATGATTATGAAGTAAAAATTGGTAAAAGCTTGTGAAATTGATTCATCTCCCCACAGATCAATATGTTTTAATAACCAAGTTATTTATTAAAAGTAACAATACTTAATTGTTTACAATAAAAATATAAAATAAGACAAGACTTTATATTCTTCTTTATTTGATTAAATTTAATATCTCTCTGAAAAGAATTATTGTTTTTAGTTTTGGTGTAGTCTAAATATTCTATGTTTTCAACTTTTTCAGAATATATTTTCCATCTTGTTTTGTTCGGAGTCTAGTTAAAAATTGTAAACAATCTTAGAATCACATATATATTAGCTAAGGAAATTGCACAATTTAGATGCCATGGGGGTATTTGAGTGTGTTGAATCTATTTATGGATTCAAAAACACAATTTGAACACTTCCAAATTTGTATTTTACTAAAAACAATTACTGGATTCCGACCAAAACCCACTAGAATGTCCAAAATGTAGAATAAATATAGTGCTCCTTTAGTTTCCATCTTCTTTTGTTCCGAGTCCAGTTAAAAATTGTAAAAAATCTTAGAATCACATATATATTATCTATGGAAATTGCACAATTTGGATGCCATGGGTGTATTTGAGGGTGTTGAATCTATTTATGGATTCAAAAACACAATTTGAACACTTCCAAATTTGGATTTTATTAAAACAAAATTACCGGATTCTGACCAAAACCCACTGGAAAGTCCAAAATGTAGAATAAATATACTACTCCTTTAGTTTTTACAAATATTATATTTTATTAACATATACTTAAATAAACTAGTGGCAAGAATAGGGTTCTTCTACGATCTTGAAGTAAATAAAAAATTTAGTTTTGCATGAGGGGTTAGAAAATTCCACCGGCAATCAAGTTGAGGTGTTGGCACTATATCAAGGATTAAAGATTCTCAAATCAAGAAAAATAAAAAACTTAATTGTAATAAGGGACTCCTTAATCATAACTTGACATATATGAAACCAATTGAACTCTCAAATTCATGTATATCCAGATTGATATATAGGGCTCAAGGGGTGGTGAGAAGTTTTGAATCCATAGAATATTGTCAAGATCTAAGGCTTTTAATACCCTTGTTGACCTTAAAGTAAATGAGGTTGTTGCATTAGAGGTTGGAAGCAAATAAGGTTGTTGCATAAAAAGTTGAAATGTTGAGTATAAATGGGGTTCCCAACAACTATTAACTCCCATGAAATAAAGATTCATAAACCATATATTATCCCTGTCAATAAAGCTTGTGGACAAGTGGCTTGTTAACTTTAATGTGGTAAAATGGACAAGAAATCCATCCCAACCCTCTAAACTTTCTCCTCATTCTAACATACATGAAAGGATGTGTAATAAACTCGAAGGGATGGATCAACGCCTTGAAATTGGGATTTCTTGAACTCTCTAGATTTTAGACTCTATGGGTGCTCTTGAAATGTTGACAAGGTTGGGTTCATAGACATAATCCTATTCTCTTTGGTCTACATGTCCAGTAAGGTCATGTGGTTTGGCTTTGGCTCGAATTCTCAAATGAAATGGGTTTCTATTCTCAACTCTTGGCCTTATGGTCTCTCTTTGACCTCTTTTTGGAAGTGTTGGTCCTCTTCAAACTTGGAGATGATAGGTATTACCTTTGGTTCTAACACTTGTTCTATTTGAAGTGCAGAATTTGTTTCAACATATAGAATCAAGTTCAATTGCAAGGTGTAGGTAAGAATGGAGAGCTCCAAGCACTCCAATCTTTGTGTCCTCTACAAAATTTCAAAATTTCACATAGCTCGGCAAAGGATCACGTGTTAGATTGAGGATTTACATGTGTCATTTTCTCATTACAATAGTAGAATGGCAAGTCAAATTGAATATCAAAGAAACAAAAATACATGATTATCATAAGTTGTGGTTTGTCAAAGTAGGTAAACTTCAATATGCTTTATGAATTAGTCTGGTGTCTTGATACGAAGCCACATTCTTGAATATCCCTTTGTAACATTTTTACGAGAATATAAGAATAAAGACATAATTCAACAAGCATAAAAAGACATGGTAAATGGAAATACAAATTTAGAATACAACCTTCAAGCAAACATTTGAAACATAAAACTTTTAGTGAACATGTTTTCTTTTAAATTGCATTGTAATTTAGTTTGAGTACTTGCTTAAATAATAAACAATCATTTTAAATTATTATTATTTTCTAACATTATCTTAAACATTTCATCCAAATGACCTAGAGCTAATCTGAATTGATTCTGTAATAAATCTGCTACAGAACGAATACGTCGATTTCTGAGGTGATCTATATCATCGAGTGTACCCATTCCAATTTTAACTCCGATAAGGTAATCCACAGCAGCCAATACATCTTGTGGTAATGAAAAAATCTCGTTCTCGGGATCTTAAACATTTCATCGACATAAATATAACTATAAAAACAACAAAATATTTAACAATATACCATTACATTTATCTACCAATAGGAAAACCCTTTAATTGTCATTAAAAAAATCAAACGGAGTGAGCTAGCTCAGGAGCAATCCTCCTTCCATCCGACGGAGGAGGAGCAAAGTCAACGCTAACTTTGCTCCTCCTCCGTCCAATGAGGGAGGATTGCTCCCGAGCTAGCTTACTCCAAATCAAACTATTCACTCGGAACAGGGTTGTGGAATTGTGTGAATTCATGGTTATCTAACTATTAATTTTTTTTGGACCTATTTCAATAATACACTAGTTTCAATAATATATTAGGTCTTTTAAGTTTTTTTTGGTTGTGACTTGACAGATAAATCGTATATAGATATAATAAAAAGTCTACAAGTCCATTGATATCATCAGAACTTCAGAAGTACATTGCATATATACGTAATGCATTAATCTTCAAACATCTTGTCTTTTTTTTCTGCAAGCAGTGCTTGATGTGATGTCATAGCATTTTCCAATTTCTGTACCAACATTATTGGTTCGGTGGCTTTCATTACTACAGTGCTGTAGCGCTATAATTTTACAGTACAGTAATACTCCGGATTCCGGAAGCTTCTGTTGTTTACCGTCTGCTGGAATCTGGTTTCATTCACACTTTGTGTTTGGAGATTCAAACAGTTCAGTTTATTTTGTTTTGTTTTGTGGGGCTACCATTGATGTTACTCAATCCTGGATCAACGTGGGCAGTTCAGCGACTCAAACAAAATGTGATTTTATGCTTCACACGTCAGTTAAGGTTCTAATTCGTTGAACCATATTTGGCTGTACTGTATTCATATCGCCCTGACGTGACACTTCATTCCATCAACCATATTTGAATTTATTTATATTCATGTTGCTAGCCTGTTGTGTCAATCAATCTATGTTTTGCTGTCAGAACTCTTTTGGTTGATGGTATTCAGTTGTCATGTTTCATAAATTGTGTTTCCATTGAAATTATTGCTCCAACAAATGATGTCCTTCCATAGTTAGGAAGGGAGGACAAGGAGACGTAAAAATACTTCGGTGGGGAATTAATTGAGGCTAACAAGATGAGTTAGCACCGTACTCTTAACTTCGAAGACTTTAATCTAGTAGAAGCGAAGCTAAAGGTGGAGTAACAATGTATCCTTGGTAAGAGCATCTAAGTGGACCTAATGGTTAAGAACATGTGTTATCTCACTGGAGGTTACATGTTCAAAAGTGACAGGGGTAGGGTTGTTCATTAGCCTGTTGTGACAAGGCTCGAAGGGTAGGCAACCCCTTGGATAGAGGCTTACACCGGTAGGCTTCAGGATGTCTTGGTCCCTGGTAAGTCACAAGTTACTGCTATATCTGGCTTGTGGACTGTTGGATATACTCTTGGGAGGTTGTTGTTCCCATGGTCTAAAAAAAACAATGTATCATTGGTACAGTTGGGAGCTAAATAAGAAAACTTAAAGTTGGTTTGGACTATTAACATCTTTTTCTTTTTTTCCTTTATATGATTAGGAGCCAACAAGAAAGGCCTAGAGCTAATTAAGGGTTGGCAAGATAAGCTAACCTATTTTCTAGCTTAGAGCTAGTTAGGGTTTGCAAGATAAGTTAACATATTTTTTCTTCTTGCATGGATGAGAGTTAGAATGTCAACCTTAATATCTTAGAAAATTAATTTTTATGTAGGTGGTGCTTAATATCATTACATAAAATAACTCTAGCACTGTAGTATTTGTATATGTCCTTGTTGTAAGCATTTTATAGATACCAATATACCTGGGTGTCTTGGGTTGAGATACTCTTTATATGAGAGAAATGGAGAGTGGAATAGTGAGAGCAACATAGATAGGATTTCACCCTAGTTGTTGTTGGTTCTAGAGCCTGATCTTCCAGATTCAGAGATGTTATTGTTCAGTCGTGTTTGTACCCTAGTTTTATTGTACACCCATCCCAACAGAGGGGGTGCGGAGAAAAGATTCCCCCCCCCCCCATCGGGCGTTTGGACAAAACCATCTCCCATGGCTAGGGGGTCCGGGGGGCAATGGGCCCTCGATGAGTGTTCTGGGATTATGGGGTGAATCCCCTGAAAGAAATTTTTGGGATGTTTGTTGGCCAACAGTTTACGGGCCCATGGTATTGGGTGACCTGGGGTATTTTCCCATGGTAATTCCCTTATAAAAGGAAATCATTGTAATACGACTGTGTATTGTATTGTAGCATTCTAAAACAATATGTGTGATTATGTGAGAGAGACTATTAGAGAGTCAAGAGGAAGTGCAGCAGGGTTGTTGCAGATTGTATCCTATCATTTTGTTGGAAGGTATAATAATAAAGGACTATCAATTTCTATATGGACGTAACCCATCTTGGGTGAACCACCTTATATATGTGTCTTTCTTGTTATGTGTTTTAATATTTGCGTCCTTTTATTGTTTATTGTTATTGTTATGCGATCCTGTTTTTCTAACAATTGCCCTACCTCTTGGTGATGCTAGCAAATAATCTATAGGATTTCCCCTAGGGATCCTTAGTACATTTTGTCCTCTTCCATTTAAGGTAATCAAAACTTTGTGGTAGTGAGAAGGATATCAATAATTACTTTGACAAACCCAAGAAAACCTTCAAAGGCACTCTTTCCTCGATAGATTTGGAAGGCTTATCACCAGCTCCTAAACATTCCTTTCTAGCATGAATTCATCTAGTTAAGGTTGCAACCACTCCTTCCATCCCAATGGAAATTCAATCTCAAGAGAAAATTAAGCGTTAACCTGTACACAAGTTGATATGTTGTTTCAATGGTTATTGATCCGGGATAGAAAGCCTTCACTAGTGGATCTCCTTCACTTGGAATCCCCTACTCAAAGAGGAAACTTTCATCTATACATGTAACAAAATCTTCGTAATTGTGGAGTTTGACTCAAATCCAGACAAGGAACTAATCCTCAACTCAAAACCTTGGTTTTGGGGATACATTGACCAATGCATGAAACCTTATTTCCCCACATTTGATAGCATCTCAAATTCTCTTCAATAACTATGGTCCAAGTAAGGCTTTCTAACCTTCATCTTTAGTTCTAGTCTTATGAGTCTTAGGTGAAATAGTAAATTCCATTGCCAAGTTTCACTTCCCAAGTAAAGAAATCAAGAAGAGATGTATCAAGACATATGCCTAGATCTGTGTGGATATGGACTTCCCCAAAGGTTTTCAAAAGAGATATGGTTAGTTTAAAAGGACTGTGTCTAGAAATAACTTTGAGACTATGGGAAAACTTGATTTCTATGTCAAGCTTGTTTTTTAATAGGGCATGCAATACCTAAGGTTTAAAATTAACAAGGTTGAAAAAAAAATTATTGGATAAAGGAAACTATAGAAACCCATGTGGTTGAAAGGAGAAAAGGAACAACTCCATTCAGATGAAAAAGATTTCTTGAAAGAGAAAAATCTATCTGGCAAGCAAATCATCCCTTCAGTGGATGAGCCAAGACAACATACTAGTCTCATGTAAACTAGTTTGTTCTAATAGACTCCCATAAATCTTATAAAGCCACTGCAATCCATGTAGGGTGATTCATGCAATAACTCGTTCATGAGAGCACAAACAAAATAAAATTCACAATAAAAATGGATGCCTTTCCTCTTTCCATAATCCCATATTCGAAAAGGAGAGAAAGAAAAACCGCATTAGAATGATGAAGTAGAAGAACCAATAGAAGAATAATCCACTCTAACCCACTCATGCATCCCAATGATCCACACAAATGTGAATGGAACCAAGAGGAAAATATCTAATAAAATCATTGGGGTAGTTTCACATGAAACTATATGAAAATCCATGGCACTAAGATTAGAAGGATATTTTGAAGTAGAAGATGAGATCACTCTTCGACCATGAAACAATAATTCCATACTAGGATAACCCAAAAGAATGCACCGAAGTAATTCACAAAAATACCAAAAACACCCATAATGCCACATCATAATATTATCAGATCTTGGAAAGGGAAACATATATTTTGAATGTATATTTGTTTTTTATTTTGGTGTAGTGTGGGAAATTTGCAAGTATTTAATTAATCCATCAATGCCAATGGAGAGTCCTTGGGAAGTGGAAAATTCTAAATCACCTCCATTCCATAACAATAGAGATGAGGGAAAAATCGCTTCATAGAATTCCACTGAATCCATAAAAAATTGTATCTTGTTTGTTTGTAACTTCCTAGTCAATAAACCTAACCATTGCTTTCTAAAAGAATATGTAGATGCAATTCACACTCTTTCAACCGTTTATTCAAGGAATTTTAGTAGTGCCTTTATAAATATTATGAGGCTTTTAACATTGTTATATCTAGGGTATATGTTATATGTCGGTAACCTCATTTAAGAATTTTCTTAATGTTATTTAAAACTCAAATAAACCTTTCTTAGTCTTCAAAGTCATCTTCCAAGTGTCCTCCTCCTTGATTTTGATACGATGGTACGATGGTATCCAAATTTAAGGCCCAATTTGGAGTACATATATTTATCCTTGTATATGATCCTACAATGCATATATCCTAGACATAAGATATATATTCTTGGTTGTGTTCTTGTTGAGTGCTTTGAAGTTAACCTATGTTGGGCCAGGGAAAGTGCACAAGGAAGAACCTGAAGCGCAAGCGTAAGACAAGGAAAACAGGCGTGTGATGGGATAAAAGCAGTTAAAGAATGAAAATGAAGCATAGAGCAGAGAAAGCAGCGATGAGGAATGGTGCGACAAGAAAAAACGCACTCGGAGTCGGTGGTAGATTGGTAGGTAAAATAGTTAAGGTAGAGAAGTAGCAGGTCAGAAGACTGCAGGAGTCACATTCGGTGGAAGACCAAAGGACGAATTTTTGCGGCTAAGTTATGACCTGAACAGATAGACTGAAAGACATTTTCGTGGCTAGTTATGGCCATGATCAATGTAATGCAGGACTTTTGCAGCTAGTATGGCCTATCATCAATGTAAAAGAAGATATTTTGTAGCTACTTTTGTAAGTAGTAACTGAGTTGTACTCAGTCGATCCTGCGCGGTCTTATAGTTTGTATAAATAAGAGGAACCCACTCTGTATAAGGGTTGGCCTCCATAGCCTGTTAGCTCACTATTAACCTGTTAGTTAGTCTGTTAGAAGAGTAGTAAGGAGAAATTAGAGAGGAGTCTAATAGTAGAAGGTTGTTGAGTTGCGGATCTGCAGCTGAGTGCGCGGACCATTTTGTAGAGTCATTCTGCAGTTGAGTGCGTAGATAGTAAAGTAGAAGAGTCGATCCAGGATGTGTGCGGATCAGTGGGAGTAGATAGAATAATAAACTAGAGAACATGAGAGTAAGAAGAGTCTAAGTTGTAAGGACATATCTTAAAACAATCTATAAGTAGCATACTGCAAGGTGCTACCTATATTTCTCATGCCAGATGAAGAGCACCTTGCTGGTTTTTCTCGTATGGGTTTCCACGTTATTTCCTGTGTTAATGAATGATTGAATGTTGTGTTGAATGTTTAACTATTAATGTTGAATGTTTGATTATCATGCATTATCTATAGTTATTGCTTTAATGAATGTCGCAATATTGATAAGCAGTGAATGAATGGGTATCTAAGCATCGACGAAGAATTGTGTATTAGTTCATGTTTAAACGCTATTAAAGTCATAATATAAGTTGCATCACAGTCATTTACTATTAAGGAATCAGTTGCGTCGCACTATTGCACCAGCTGCTAAGTTGTTAAGCGCAAGGTTGTGTCACACTGTTGCGTTGTCGTATGGTAGTAAAAGACTCTAAACCTCCATCTCTGTCGAGCGCCTTGGTTGCGTGCCAAGGGACTATAATCCCTCGCCAATTACGAAAACATGGTTCTGGAAATTACACATTAAGATATCTCAAGTGAGACTGTGTCTGCCTCTTAGGTGTTGCCAATTGAGCTTGCTCTGTCGGGCCGATGTCTTTGGGTGTTTAGTTGGTTTTGTGTTGTTGAACCTAGTTCGCATGAGTGTTGAAAAATAGGCCAACAAATGGTTTCGTTGTCGGGACCCATAACCATTTGAGTTGAGGGAAATGTTGTGGCATCTGACAAAGAAGGAAATAGAGGATTGGCTGGAGTCTAAGATGCTAACCTTTGCACAGCAAGAGAGCGCAAGGACATAGTTGAGCACAGAAAACTGGTTGTACCAATACATATACTCAGATATTCACAAGATCTTATTTGCAGAGTTTCCTATTGTACTGCATGAGTTGTTGTCAAGATTGGCGACTCGGCAGACAAATTTCCAGAGAAGAGAAGCGGTCGAATGGAGTGATCAGTTGATCTGCGAGATAACCAGTGTAAGTAAACCCATCTCTAGAGTTGTTGATTTTTGGTTCGACAGTATTTTGCAAGGGTATATTACTGAGTTTGTAGTAGAAATGATAACCTCATATAATGAGGCTGAAAGAAATTTTTTCCAAGGACCTCGAAGAGGTACTTTTTATCTATAAATACATGGATAAAGATGCTCGTTTATGAGAAGGGTATCTTGCAGTTGAGTAGTTGAGTCGCATATCTAAGAGGAAGGATATGTCATGGACGACCTATAGAGAAAATGGGAGATGGTGAACTGAGATGTTCCCAGGAAGTACAGAACCTCAACTAAAAGCTGGATTCCTAAGGAGTGGAAGGAGATTTAGGTCAGGCAAAAGAAGAAAGACAGTAGGAGGTAGACGGACTCCTAGTCTGTTCAAAGAAAGTGAATATGACATTGAGTCACGGCTAGACGAGGGGTCTTGCAACGAAGAGGAAGACTAAATCCCGATCTTGGAAGGAGCAGAAGAATCTGAGGAATTTGTAGAGACACCAAGATCAGGACACAACTACATCACACCAGGAGTATCTCTAGAGGTAAGGTCTAGAGCCTCATCTCCTGAAAGAGCTATTAATATTGATAATTCTAGTACTGCGACTAGCATGCAAGGGAGTCCACCTTCATTAAATCATTCTTTAGAAAACCCCAACACCAAATCAATGGTGGGGGCAGACATTAGGTTACCCACATTCAATGGGAATGGAGCAGAAGATCTGGAACAACATTGGTTCCTTTGTGAAGCTATTTGGATGGTTCTCCAAGTTCACAGTGCAGACCTAAGAAAAGCGTAGATGATCACAACTCTGCAGTGTTACGCGCTGGACTAGTTTATGAAGTTCTGTGTAGTACCAATAGGAACCCCACAGAAGACCCTTGATGAGATCTGACTTGCTATGATTGGTGAGTTCAGAAAACCCAAATCTGAGTCACAGTGTATCACTGGGATCTAGGACATAAAGCAATACCAACAGAAACCGTATGGGATTTCGATCAACAGTTTAAAACTTGGATGGCCAAGGTCAGTTTCCAGATGTCAGAGGTGTAACATAAGGAGTGGTTTATTATTGCGCAATTACCGCACATTCGATCCCCTTTGATGCAGCAGAAGATTCTGTCGCAGACGAAAGCACTAGAACTAGCATTGAGGCTGGAATCCTTGTCGATCGAAGATGGTGGTGCATGTATGATGCAAATTCAGTCGCAGTTAGATAATATGACCGTGCAGTTGCAGGATATCAAGAAGGGTAAAGAATCATGTGAGGACTTGTGGTGCATAAGATGCCGAATGGATGGACACACCAATGATAATTGTCCATCATACATGAACTATATCTCGTCAGGAGCACCTAATCCATTAAGTACTCATGGGATACCCTGGTTCCGCATATGCCAGACTAGAGGGCATCACGACGAGGACTGTTAATACTTACAGAATATTGTAAGTACCCCAACCAGCCTTTTCTGTAAAATTTTCAAATCAATGGGGCATGATGAGAAGGATTGCAGAGCATATCAGCTCCTAAAGGAGAAGATAATAGACACCTACTTGATGAAGAACACGGAAGGTTTAAGATGAATAGGCACAAGCGCACTTCCATCTTGCGCCTTTCCCGTAGAACCAGTATCAGAGTCAATATTAGTTGTAGTATGCACCTCAGAACCAGTACGCATTGCAAAATTATTAGGCACCACAGAATCAATACCCACTGCAGCAACCACACCCTCAGGGAAGGGGGGGTGGAAACTTCTGAGGAAGAGAAGGAGGAGGATTTAGAAAAGGAAGAGGTCAGGTTACATGCTATACTATGGACAACCAGGCCATTATGCTAGAGATTTCCAAGATCATGCAAAGACATGTTCATATTGCAAAGTGTGGGACCATAACGTGCAACAATGTTCGCACTTGATTGCGAAGTGGCAAGCTCGGACTGTCGCGGGTCCTAATCTTGTGCAGAATCCCAATCCAAATCCTAACCCTAATGTTCAGTTGATTATTGTTGAGCCAAAAGAGCCAAGCATTGATGTCGTAACACTAGGAGGTGCTGCGACTAGAGCCAATCAGGATATACCACAAAAAAAGCCACAAGTGTGACCCGCAACACAGAAGAAGGTGCCATTCGACATTCAAAAACAGAAACAAGTATTTTTGGATGTGCGACCTGAGTTTGTGGACCCAAAATGACTGTTGACCTCTGCAGAAGTCCAAGAGATGCCTGAATTCTTCCAACATCTATTCCAGAGGAAAATTTTGAAAAAGGTTAGTAAGCTTAAGTCATTTCTTTCAAGTTGCTTAGCCCTAGTCCAAATAAAGATGCTATTGCAAAACTACGAGCACTGTTAGAAGAAACCCCACTTGATTCACAACCTGAAAAAATGGTTAACCATGTCAAAAAGAAATTTAAAATGGGGCGCAAGTTAAGAATGACTGCACAAATAGGGGATTATGACATGGATTATATTATTCTAGACTTGGGGTCAGATGTTAATATTCTAACACGACAGACTTGGGAAAGCATGGGAAAGCCACGCTTGGACTTGTCTCCTGTCTAGTTGAGGCTTGCAAATTAGGTGAAGGTCCTACCAATTGGTAAGTTGATTCAAGTCCTTGTCGACATTGAGGGGCTGCACACATTTGCAGAATTCAAGGTTATTAACATTGTCGGCGACATGAACCCATATCTCGCGCTTCTGGGGATAGATTGGGCCATAGACAATCAGACCATTATAAATTTTAAGAAGAGGATCCTCTCATTCGAGGATGATGAGATGAGGGTAGTGTCACCCATTGATCCACTAGAAGGTCAGAGGTATGTCGAACCAGTCTATAGTGAAGGATAGGGTGATTACCTAGACCATATCTATAATATCAGCGCCCCAAAAGATGATTACATACATCCTATAGCGGATGGAAATCTGAGTTGGAAGAGTGCTAGATCATGCACATCAGTTTTAGGAGAGGCCTTGGAGAAATGGAAAAATAGATTGCATGAGGTCTCTCTGCGGAGATGCACTAGGATAACAAGGTCTGTGCAACAGGTGGAAAATCAGCCAAGGGAGCTACCCACCTACGAGGGTTTACCTAACCTGGCGACATTCCTAAGTGAGTTTGAAGGACTGGTAATAGAGCCGTAGCACTTTTCTGCGTTAAATTATGTACTGAAATATATGCCCGCTAGATGGTGGGGTATGCATAAGCACTCCATATAAGAATGGCCAAAATGCAGAAGGTTGTTGGAAGTTAGATTCGATGAAGAAGTCACTATCATGGTCCAGAGGTACACAGGGTTGTCATACTTTATTGAACATGTTAATCAGTGTCGCATAGCATTTGAAGAATACCCGCGACAGGAATGGGTCCATCATTTTATTCATACTTTGGAAATGACACCCATAAGTTGGTATACATCTCTGGAGTTGTGACAAAAAACGCAAGATTAGGACGAGGTGGTCACACAGTTTGCGCAGACCTTTGCATTTGTTGATGACCAACCAACAGTAGATACTGCGCTTCAAATAATTACGAAAAATATATTTGACAAAATCCCTGTCGCAATAGCAAGTTCACATCAGTGCAGCGCAACTATCCAACAATGGATGGCTTGCTACAATCTGGATGGAGAACCAGATGATGATCTGACTAACATAAACATACCAGAGTCGTAAGGTATGCACGAAGTCGAAGGGAGTGGTATTTCGAGCGACCAGTTCCTTAAGCCATTAAAAACCAAGAAAGTAAACATTGGCTCACTGGAGAACCCAAAGTTCACCAATATAGGAGATTATTGGGATGATGAGACTGTATCAAAGATAACAAACTTGCTGCATGAGTATCAAGATCTATTCCCCACCAATTTTGCAGATATGAAGGGAATAGTAGGAGATATAGGAGAGATGAAAATACCCCTAAAACCAGATGCTAGACCATTTAAGCAGCGACCCTATAGGTTGAATCCAAGGTATAAAGAAAAGGTAAAAGTTGAATTGGATCATATGCTCAATGTAGGAATCATTGAACCTGTTAAGGAATAAGAATGGATCATCCCTATAGTGATCCATGATAAGAATACAACAGGTGAAGTCAGGATCTGTGTCGACCTGAGGAAGCTGAATGATGCATTCCTGCATGATCCATTCTCAACAACATTCATAGATGAAGTACTAGAAAGCGTCGGAGGACAAGAGATGTATTCATTCACCGGTGGCTTATCTGGCTATCACCAAGTAATAATCGCGAAGGAGGATCGACATAAAATGACCTTCGTCATAGAATGGGGATGCTACCAGTATATGGTAATGCCCTTTGGACTCAAGAATGCACCTGCTATTTTTCTAGAATAGTAGTTTCTTCGTTTAAAGATTTCATACATAAATTTCTTGAGGTCTACTTTGATGATTGGACTGTATTTGGTCTAGTAAGAAACCATATTGAGGGTTTGTGTATGATGATTTGCCATTGTCGCTAGGATCAGATTGCGCTTAATTAAAAGAAATGTATTTTTTGCACACTATTTGGTGTACTATTGGGTCATGTTGTAAGTCGCAATGGTATTTTGGTCGACCCAGTGAAAGTTGTGATTATCCTTGACTTGCCACCACCTACCTCAGTCATGCAACTCAGATCATTGTTAGGACACACATGCTACTATAGGAATTTCATCAGAGGATATGTAGAGATAATTGCACCCATGGAGAAACTATTGAAGAAAGATGCAAAGTTCCAATGGACAGAATCTTTCCAGGGAATCTTGGACAAATTAAAAAACAAGATGGCCACTGCACCAATACTTGTATTTCTGGACTGGAAGAAGGAGTTCTATGTTCATGTCAATGCATCATTTGTCGCGCTCGACATAGTCTTGACATAACCAGGTGAGGGTACACTGGACCATCCTATTGCTTTTTCTAGCAGAAAACTATCGACAACAGAGAAAAATTATACAACGATAGAGAGGGAAGGCCTCACCTTGGTATACGCACTGCAGAAGTTCTGACACTACTTGTTGGGTGGACATTTCAAAATGTACATTGATCATTCAGAATTGGAATACCTGGTCAACAAGCCAGTGTTGGGGGGAAGATCTGTCAATGGCTCCTCTTGTTTCAAGAATTTGACTTTGAAGTCATGGTTAAACCTGGTCGAATGAATGTGGGACCTGATCACCTGTTGAGGATAGAAAGTGGCGAAGAACCAACTAGTTTGGAAAATAACTTGCCTGAAGCGCAACTATTTGTAGTCACCATGATTGAGGATCAGAATAAGGAATTTAATGCTATCATTCACTTTCTCAGCACAGGATATGCGCCTGAAGGATTTACCACTGTATAGAAGAAACATTTGGTTGTCAGAACCGTTGATCTTACGTTAATCGCGGGACACTTATACAAGATGGGTGCGGATGAAATATTGAGACGATGTGTCTTTGAATATGAGCGATAATGGTAAATGAGTGAAGCACATGCCGATGTCGCAGGAGGACACTATGCTGGAAAGGCAACTGTGCGCAAGATATTGCAAGAAGGCCTATGGTGGCCCACCATACATATAGAGACCAAGATCTTTTGTCGACGCTGCAATATTTTCCAGAGGATAGGAAAACCGTCACGCTGCAACGAGATGTCACTTGCACCACAAATCACTTTGCAAGCATTTGACAAGTGGGCTGTTGATTTTGTTGGTATGATTAGTCTGCTTAGGAAAAGAACTGGCATGCACTACATTATCACAACGATATACTACTTAACTAGATGGGCTGAAGCCGCACCTGTTAAAGATTGTACCAATGTGACTGCGGTGAATTTTTTATTTGAGAATGTCATGACCAAATTCATCTATCCAAAAATTCTCCTAAGTGACCAAGGTACGCATTTTGTTAACAAAATGATTGATGAGCCGACTACAGAATTCCAGATTCAACATAGAAATACAACATCCTATAATCCTCAGGAGAATGGAATGGTTGAAGCCTTCAACAAGATTTTAGACAATGTATTAACCCATTAGAGGAAATTTCAACTCAAAATGGGCCTCCTAAAAAAAATTAATAAAATAATAGTTAAAATAATAAAATAATATTTATTAATTTTGGAGGAAGAAAAGAAAAAAACTACTTTTTTGTTTGTATTTTCGACATATCTCCCTGTGTTTTTACTCAAATTTCGATCGGGAGAGCTCGTTAGATGCGGAATTAAATTCTGCATCCAACGAGTACCCACTCGGCATACTTTTGATGGACCCTGCTACCCCAAAAACAAGAAATACCTAAAAAAATGTGATGATGATTTCATCATCACGTTTTTTCAGGTATTTCTTGTTTTTGGGGTAGCGAGGTTCGTCAAAAGTATGCCGAGTGGGTACTCATTGGATGCAGAATTTAATTACGCATCTAACAAGCTCTCCTGATCGAAATTTGAGTAAAAACATGGGGAGATATGTCAAAAATACAAACAAAAAAAGTAGTTTTTTTATGATACCTATCCCCAAATTTATATTAAAAAAGTGTTTAAGACCTATACGGTATTTCAAGTTTAAATCAATTTCATTGGCTAACACATGATGACATGGAATTTGAGTTAAAGTTAAAAGGCCCATTTTGAGTTGAAATTTCCTCTAATGAAAGTATGCAATGTATGCTAAGATGACTGGGATAAGAAAGTTTCAGTTGTGCTATGGGAATACCGCATGACTTGCAAGCGACTGACAGGGAACACTCCATTTATACTAGTGTATGGACAAGAAGTCATGGTACTGATGGAGTATATTGTGTCGAGCTTAAGAATTGTTTCATTGAAGAAAATGGCAGATGTGGATGTCGTCGAGCAAAGGCTGTTGTAGCTCGTTTAGATGGAAGAAGAACACTTCGTCATAGGATTCCATCAAAACATAGAGACGCAAAGGCAGAAAGCATGGCATGATCATCATATCAGGACTAAGCAATTCAAAGTCGGGGGAATTTTTTTGTTGTATGGTAAATGTTTCAAGCATCCAGGTAAATTGAAGATGCATTGGCTAGGGCCATATGTGGTCGCACACATCACTGATGTAGGAGCAGTGAAATTGCATAAGCTGGATGGAACACTAGTAGCAAGAATGGTAAATGGTAGTCACCTGAAGCCTTACTACGATGGTCAACATGTCTAGGTGAGGCAGGACTATAGTAAGAAAAAAGGAAAAGAGAAAAGAAGAAAGGGAAGTGCTATGTCACACATCTATGGCATTGATGTACCGAACCACAACAAAAGCAGGGATGATCATTGGACGTCATTAAAGCACGGATACCCGAAAATATTTAGGTGGTTATGACAACAAGGTGTCATTAATTCGACGTGTCCGATGAGAATGACAACGTTATTTTTGGTCCCATCCGTCATACTTTCCATAAATGTCCTGACAAGTACAACTCAAAACTCAAGTACATGAATTAATGTTGGACTTCATCAAATTGGCAGCCCATGTGATCGACAAGACATTGATCTCCCATCGAACGATCTCATGCATAATGAGTGCACCCCTATAAGTATGAGACTTCATCAACAAGAATCATTTTACATGCATAGAGAGAGCAAGAGTGAACCAGATTTTGCGAGTAAGAGAGACGAAACTCATGGTTATTGATATTTCCAATGCCAGTGAGCAATCCGATGTTACGAGAGCGTCCCCTTTCCCGATAGAAGAATAAATTGCATCGCCACAGGTACCACAACAAGAGAAATAGGAAGAAACAATGGCACGACCATCTTAGCGAATAGGTCCTTTGGCCGGCTCGGCCCTTGCAGTGGCCCTAGCACAGAATCCACCCAAAAACCCACCCATCAATATTCTAGTGCCCGGTCTGTGACCCTTTGTGTCAGACATGGACATTTGGGAATCATCGAGGCCTCAGGTTAGGTCTAAGAAACGTAAGGACACTGAGGAAATACCAAATGAAGACATACCTGAGGTGGAATCCCCAGCTTCACCGTTGAAAAGGGATGCGACCGCCACCATTGAAGAGTAGAACCTACTACCACCTTATGTTCGGTCGAGGAGAGAAGAAGAGATTGAAGTAAAGCTTCCGACAAAAACGCGTTCCTCCTTGGCTGCGCCGCAGATCTCTACTGACATACCCCTACTGATGAATATGCTTCCAAAGTTGTCCAAGCTACGATTTGATGATACCGATACGTGCAAGTAGGCAGGCCTAGAGAGGAAAAGTTACATGATCATGTTTCCAGTCGAGCCGCATGAGCCATAGTTGGTCGTTGCAATGGAGTGGGCGCAAGGTATTGATAGCGCGGGCCTACTCAATCTACTGATTATGCCGCACTTTGGTCGGAGCATGCAAGTAAGCACATATGTGTGACAACTCTTGGTTTGTTTTCATGAAGGATACCTATGGCTCGACTGACCCCATGTTGTGGATGTTGAGCTCATTTCAAGAATAACGGGTCATCCACGTTAAGGAGACGAGCCTGTGTCATATCTATGCCCAAACAAGGATACGACAAAATGAAGCAGAACTATGATCTCCAATGTGCAGGTAGAGGATTCCTCATTTCCCCTATAGAGGACAAGGCAGTGAGGTTCGCTACAAAAATCCTATCTTGCAAGCTGTTGTGCAAGATGCGGCCCACTGAGTGCACTGTCAGGACGGTGGAGCTGGCAGAGCAGTGCGCAACGGGCGTGATCTTCAACTGGTCACAATACTTGTTGAATGAGCTACTAGAGGATGCAGAGAAACCATAGGAGGACGGTAAGGCCAAGTTCCACTACTCCTGGCTCCTAATTTTGATTTCTTTCATTGTTTGATCGAACCCACCCGACTACCAACCAATGGATGTCCCAGTGATTTTTATTGATACAAAGTATCAAAACCTATGGGAGGATAAGGATGACAGGATTCAACAGAAGGACAATAATATCGAGTTCTTTCTGAATAGAGAGGCATTGCACGATATAATAAAGAAACAACACAGAGTAAGAGCTGCGACAGTGCAAAAATATTCATCTTTCATAATTTTCCAAGCTAGTGTCCACAACATTATTTTGGAACCACGACGAGACCTAGAAAAACAAGCACTGTCGATGCTGTTTATGATTACTGACGAAGATGTGGAAGTGACCATCTAGGAGTGGCTTGCGGAATGGTGCGTACTGGTCGATGTAACGAAGGACCAGGCATGAAATCAGGGAAATGGCTAAGGAACTGGCCAAGGCGAGGGCCAAGGAAATGTCTAGGACAAAGACCTAAACAATGATGGGGGCGATGGGCAAGACAATCATTCGCAAGAGGAATACGATGGTAATAACGACAGAAGTGGCGAAGACCAGTCTTGAGGGTCTAGGTACGTAGCAGATGCAAGTGGCCAACAAAATTGCCGAGCATATCAATATGCTCACAGAGGAAATTAACGAAGTAAAAACCACTGTCGAGGCAGAGACATATGGTGTTGATCCCGGGGATACATTAGCTACACCACTATTGTTTCCACCCCTCAAGATAGAATTAAAGGCACAAGCACTGGCAGCAAGCACACCTGAGAATGATCAAGTCATCCAGGCGATGGAGACGCTAACGCTATTTTTTCCAAACTAGCGTTGGCCGATGTATATGCCATTCAGCATGCAACCGTGACAGATCTCTGAATCCGAGAAAATGCCCTGGCTTATCAAGACACAAAGAAGACAAGGAAGGTGAAGGAGTGCAAGGTCCTCCTTAGGGAAAATGAGCAGGAGATAAAAGCGCACGAACAGAGTAGGATTACACTAGCTAAAGCCATCAATAGTGCAGTCGCAGAGTTCCCCCTTGAAGAAGGCTAGGAATATGAAGATGCAGTCGCAAAGATCGGTCGACTATCCAAGATTGCAGTGGAGCTCAGCAAGTAGGTAGAAGAGCTTCAAGCGCATCAGCAACCAAGAACACCTACTAAGGTGTTAGAAGAGCACAGGAAAACAATGGCTGAGGCTATTGAAAGCATAAGGAAAGGAGAAAAACTCTACACTAAAGCAACAGAGACCATTTCAGCGGCATGGGAAAGTGCTTATGGAGGACGAAGCTGTCGAAAAAATCAAGGAATATGCGAGCCAAGCTGATTCAAAAATAAGCACGCTTAAGGAAAATATAAATAAGCTACCGATCAGGGAAAATATCGCAAAGGTCGTTGAGATAGAGCAACTTCAGCGGGAAGTAAAGAATCTCCATGAACAAGAGCACCAAAGAAATGAAAAAATCATGGTGCAATAGACAGAGGTCAAGAGATTCATAAGGCTTATTCAGTCGGTGCAGCAGAATATTCAGCAAATAACTCAGTCGCTAGAGGATGAACTGTTGGAACATATCAGTTTCGATCATGTAGAGAAATTGGCCAAATAGGCAGAGGAAGTAGCACAAGAGGTCACCCGAGTGGAGGCCATTTTGAAGGAATTTCAGGACAAAGTTGGTCTTGTGGTGCAACCTGCACTAGAGACTTAAAATTTTCCAAGAGGATTTAATTTTTCTTAGTGGCTCAGGACGATCCACATGTGAGTGTTGGGGGGCTGTTGGGACAGGGAAGGTCCACAAGGAAGAAACTGAAGCGCAAGCGTAAGATAGGGAAAATAGGTGCACGATGGGATAAAAGCAGTTAAAGGATGAAAAGGAAGCACAGAGAAGAGAAAGCTGTAACACAGATCGATGTGATGAAGGAAAAAACGTACCTAAAGAGGCAGCTAGAAGATTAAAGGCTAGACAGGTGCAGGTCAAGAAGAATTGCAAGATCTTGAGTCAATGGAAGACTAAAGGACAGTTTTGCAACTAGTTATGACCTATACATGAAGGTTGAAAGACGTTTCCACGTCTAGTTGATGGTCATGATCAATGTAATACATGAATTTTGCGGCCAATATGGCCTATCATCAATGTAATACAAGACTTTCACGTCCAGTATGGCCTATCATCAATGTAATAGAAGAGATTTTGTAGCTACTTCTGTAAGTAATAACTGAGTTGTACTCAGTCGACCCTATGCGGTCTTGTAGTTTGTATAAATAAGAGGAACCTACTATGTATAAGGGTTAGCCTCCATAGCCTGTTAGCTCAATATTAGTTTGTTAGTTAGTTTGTTAGAAGAGTAGTAAGGATAAATCAAAGAGGAGTCTGATAATAGAAGGCTATTGAGCCACGGATCTGCAGCTGAGTGCATAGACCGTTTTGTAGAGTCATTATGTAGCTAAGTGCGTAGATAGTAAAGTAGAAGATTCGATCTAGGTTGTGCAGATCAATAGGATTAGATATAAGAATAAACTAGAGAGAATGAGAGAAAGAAGAGTTTAAGCTGTAAGGACATATCTTAAAATAGTATGTAAGTTGTAGACTGCAAGGTTCTACCTATATTTCTCATGCCAGATGAAGAACACCTTGGTGATTTTTCCCAGATGGGTTTCCACGTTATTTCCTATGTTAATGAATGATTGAATGTTGTGTTGAATGTTTAACTATTAATGTTGAAAATTTGATTATTGTGCATTATCTATGGTTATGACCTGAACAGACAGACTGAAAGACGTTTTCGCGGTTAGTTATGGCCGCGATCAATGTAATGCAGGAATTTTGTGGCCAGTATGGCCTATCATCAATGTAGTAGAAGATATTTTGCAGCTACTTCTGAATGTAATAACCGAGCTGTACTCAGTCGACCCTATGCGGTATTTTAATTTGTATAAATAGGAGGAACCCGCTATGTATAAGGGTTAGCTTCACTACGAGTTGAAGAGCTTAATAGCTTCACTGCTAGCCTGCCAGTTAGTCTGTAAAGAAGAGTAGTAAGGAGATATCAGAGAGGAGTCTGATAGAGGAAGGTTGTTGAGCCGTGGATCTGCAGCTGAGTGTGCAAACCGTCTTATAGAGTCAGTCCGCAGCTGAGTGTGTGGTAGTAAAGTAGAAGATTCGATCCAGGCTCTGTGCATATCAGTAGGAGTAGATAGAATAAACCAGAGAGCATGAGAGAAAGAAGAGTCTAAGATGTAAAGATATATCTTAATAGTCTATAAGTCGCAGACTGCAAGGTGCTACCTATATTTCTCATTCCAAATGAAGATCACCTTGGTATTTTTTCCCATATGGGTTTTCGCATTATTTCTTGTGTTAATGAATGATTGAATGTTGTATTGAATGTTTAAATGTTAATGTTGAATGTTTGATTATTTTGTATTATTTATGGTTATTGATTGAATGAATGTCGCATTACTGATAAGCAGTGAATGAATGGATATATGAGCATCAACAAGCATTGTATATTAGTTCATGTTTAAACAGTGTTAAGTCATAATATGAATCACACCTCAGTCATTTACTATTAAGGAATTAGTTGCGTCGCACTATTGCACCAACTGCTAAGTTGTTAAGGGCAAGGTTGTGTACCATGATGGCTGTGTTGCACTGTTGCACCAACGTTGGGTAGTAAAAGACACCATCCCTCCATTCAGTCGAGTGCCTTGGTTGCGCGCCAAGGGACTATAATCCCTCGCCAACTGTGGAAACATGGTTATGGAAGTTACACATTAAGATATCTTGGGTGAGACTGCATCTGCCTCATAGGTGTTGCCGACTGAGCTTGCTCTATCGGGTCGATGTCTTTGGGTGTTTTATTGGTTTTGTGTTGTTGAACTTGGGTCGCGTGAGTGTTGAAAAATAGGCCAACAACATACATCTTTTGAGTCTTCTCCTTCTTGGGTATCAATACAATCAGAGATTGAGAAGGAGACACACTAGATTGATAACCCATTGATCCAACAACTCTTGAATGAAATCATATGTCTTCTCACTTTGTATGATTTAGGTTCTTTACAAACCAAGATTCGGAAATGGTGATTATATCAACAAATTAATTCCATACTCAATTCACTATTTGGGCATGAGGAAGGGGGGTCCTTTGCTTCTACAAACACCACTTCATATTTCCCCAAAATATAGTTTGACTCCTAGTTTATTGTTGTATAAGCTTCCACAATATTGGTTTATGTAGGATTCTCCTCTTTGGGTATTAAGATCGACATCCCAAACGTATTCTTATTGTTAATTTACCTCTTGGCTTGACTCTAAAAACTTTTGAAAATATTATCTTCATTACCTTGTTGTTGATGAGGTAAAAATTTCCTTTCTTCACCAATATACACTTATTGGTCCTTCTCATGAATTGCCATATGTATCATGAATTCATGGACTTCCAATAACCAACTCACAAACATCTAATAGAACAACATCACACTTTGAACCATTTATGAAATAATTGGAAATGAAAAAGTTAAACTTGCACAAGCATTTCACTTGTAGTTTTGCATGCTTCTACAACTATCCTAATGGGTACAAGTTTGGTTTTATTGTAGTTTAACAACTTAGGTGTGGTGCCAAAGATTTTTATATTAGGTTTTCTAGCTACCTTATTTGAATATAGTTGTCACTAATATCTTCTTGATTTGCATCTTGACATAAAATAGTTTCTCCCTTACAGAGTCTAAGGACTTTTTCTTCATAACAGAAATATAGTCATTTACAAGGAAGGTTATGGTGTAGGCCGATCCTTCCTTTCTTAGTATTTGTGGCCTTAAGTTGATCCATCAATGATATATTCTCATTAATGTCCAATATCCTACCCTTCAAACTTCTATGTATAAAATTTCAAGAACTTCTTTATATATTTGTTCTATGAAATTAGCTCAAGATTTAAAGCCCGACAATTCTTGTTGTTGTGTCCATTACTCTAACAATTCTCATATTTCAAGTCCTTGCATTGAGCAATATTAGCAAACTTCTTTTTCCGCATTGCCACCTAGGTCTTCTTGCTCTCTTCCTTAAAAGTGACAATAGAATGAACAACTTATTTTCTTGATTTGCTTCAATGCGCATGGTCTTCTTTCATTCCTCATCAATAATACATTCACTTCAAAGAGTAACACTTCCTCTTAAATTGACCATGTAAGCCACCAATGTATTTGATCATGATCTTCCTATCGAATTGCTCCATAACTCTATTGTATATTCTTTATCTGTTGATCCTTATTTTTGTATAAATTAGTGTCACGCAAACCCCTACTCTTCTCCATCATTTCCCATCAGGTATAACTAGCCTTTTACAAGAAACTTGAACTATTCCCAATCCTCCACTTGTTTTTTCTTAATAAGATCCATATCTCGCAACAAACTTTTCCACCACAACCATGCATATTCTTTCGACTTCACAACCATGCATATTCTTCCAACTTCACTAAAAATAGTAAATATTTTCAACTTCTTTGACCATTATATGTATCCGAAGTACATTGCGTTATATCCAAAAATTCTACAATTCCATTGATATATATGAGAAGTGCATTGCATGTATGTATGTAATGCTTAATGCATATGATGCAATCTTCACACATCTTGTCTTTTTTTCTGGATGCCGTATTTGTTGATGTGATGTGATAGCATTTTCCAATTCATGTACCAAGTTCCAACGTTATTAGTTCGGTGGCTTTCAGTTATGGCAAATTATCTTACTACGGTGCTGTATCTGTATAATTTTACAGTACAGTAATATTCCGGAACGTTGTTTACTCTATGCTGGAATCTGGGAGTTTCATTCACACTTTGTGTTTTGTGGTGTCGTAACTGTTTCAAACAGTTTGTTTTGCTACTCAACATTGGATCAACGTGAGCAGTTCAACGTCTCAAACAAAATTTGTTTTAGTGCTTAGCACGTCGCTTAGGTTCTAATTCATGGACCATAGTTGATTGTGTTGTATTCATATACACTTCATTGAATCGACCATATTTAAATGAATTATTTTTTATATTCATGTTGCCAGGACAAGACACTTAATTTCATTTTTCTGCCAGCCTGTTGTGTAAATCAATCCATGTTTTGCTGTCAGAGCTCTTTGGTTGATGGTCATCACTTGTCATTTTTCCATTAAATGTTCCATGAAATAAACGAACTTTGTAATTAACTTCATTAAATATGGGACATATGTTCCCATGGAAATTATTGCTCCAACAAATGAAGTAACATAATATGATGAAGGAAAAGGACTAAAATACTTTGGTGGGGAGCTAATTGAGGATAATATGATGGATTAACATCGTATTCTTAATAACGAGGAAGACCTTACGTAATTGAGGCGACATAGGTGGTGTAACAATGTTTCCTTGGTGCAGTGGGGAGTTAACAAGGAATCCTAGAGTTAGCTTGGACTATCACGACGAGATCATCTTTTCTTTTATAAGATTAGGAGATCATATATATATAATTATAGTACTTTAATATTTTTATATATCGTTATTGTAGGCATTTATATAAACCAATATACATGGGTGCCTTGGGTAGTCACCATTTCCAAATATTGGTTTGTAGAGAACCTAAATCATACAAAGTGAGAAGACATAATTTCATTCAATAGTGGTTGGATCAATGTGTTATCAATCTATTGTGTCTCCTTCTAGATATCCCCTTGTCTTGATTCCTAAGAAGGACAAGACTTGGAATATGTATGTTAATTTTAGATCTCTCAACAAGAACATAACCAAAAATATATATCATATGCCTAGGATATATGAATTGTGGGATCATCTACAAGGAGAAATATATGTACTCCAAATTGGACCTTTAATTCAGATAGCATAAGGTTAGAATTAAAGAGGAGGACACTTGAAAGATGAATTTGAGGAGTATGCAAGGTTTGTTTGAATTTTAAATATCAATAAGAGAACTCTTAAATGAGGTTACCAACATATATCATATAGCCTATATATCATAAGGTCAAAAGCTTCATAAGATTTATAAAGGGATTGATATAATTCCTTGAATAAAGAGTTGCAAGAGTGTGAATTATACCTATCTATAGATTCTTTTTAAAAGGAATGTTTAGTTCTATTCATTTAAAAAACTTTTCACTAGGAAGTTACAAACAAACAAGATACAATTTTCGATGGATTCAGTGGAATTTCTATGAAGCAATTTTTCCCTCATTTCCATATGGAATGAAGGTGATTTAGAATTATCCAATTCCCAACATGGACTATCCATTGACATTCATGGATTAAGTAAATACTTAAAATTTCTAACACTAAAAAAAAATAAATCAAAATATAGGTTTCCCTTTCCAAAGTCTAGTTATGTATTATGATGTGGCATTATCGGTATTTTTGGCATTTTTGTTAATTAGCTAGGCAGGGATGATTTTAAGGAACCATACTTATTTAAAAGTGTATAAATGTTGGTGAATATTACCAATTCTTAAAATGGCAATTATAAAATGATTGGCGATACTTTTCAAAAAATATTTTAATTTCCAAGGATTTTATATCGTTTATATAATAATTTGGCGATTTTTAGGGTGAAATTTTTTTACCCCATCAAAATTGGGCAAAACAGGGCTCCAAAAAATGCAAAATGGTGAATCTTTTTTGGGAGAAAAACATGGAAAAATAGCCCGCTGGGCTAAAAATCGCCCCTAAAATTATCCCTGTAGCTAGGTGCATTCTTTTGGGTTTTTCTAGTATGGAGTTATTGTTTCATGGTAGAGGGTGGTCTCATCTTCTACTTTGAATTAGCCTTTTAATCTTAGTGCTATGGATCTTCATACAATTTCAAGTGAAATTACCACAACGATTTAGATATTTTCATCTTGATTCCATTCACAATTCTAAGAATCATTGGGATGCATGCATGACTTAGAGTGGATTCTTATTCTATTGGTTCTTATACTTCATCATTCCAATGAGGTTTTCCTTTCTCTCCTTTTGGAAGCTCGAAGTCTCAGAAGAGGACAAGACATTCATTTTCGTTTGCCTATTCTATTCTCTTTGTTCTCTTATGAACTAGTTGTTGCATGGATCACCCTACTACTTAAGAGATTACTACTGGGGAGATGTATTTGTCTCTTGCAAGAACCATTTTCCAACCAAATGGAGTTGTTCCTTTTCACCTTTCTACCATGTGGGTTTCTCTAGTTTTCTTTCTCCAATAAAAAATTCATCAACCTTATTAAGCTTAAATCATTGGGTTGTTGCATGCCTTATTCCAAAGCAAGATTGACATTGAAATAGAGTTTGACCATAGTCTCAAGGTTAGTTCTATACATAGTCCTTTTAAACTGTCCATATCTCTTCTTAAAACCTTTAGAAGAGTCCATATCCACATAAATCTAGGCATATGTCTTGGTATGCCTCTTCTCTCTTTCAATACTTGGGAAGTGAAACTTGGCAATGGAATTTCCTAATTCACCCAAAGACTCATAAGACCAGAATTAGAGATGAAGGTTAACAAGCCTTACTTGGACCATAATTATTGAAGAGAATTTGAGGTTGTATGAAATGTTGGGAACTAGGGTTTCATGCATTGGTTGATGTGTCCCCAAAACCAAGGTCCTAAGTTGAGGATTAATTCCTTGTCTAAATTTGAGTCAAACTCCACATCGATGAAGCTTTTGTTACATGGATATATGAAAGGTTCCTCTTTGAGTAGGGGATTCCAAGTGAAAGAGATCCACTAATGAAGGTTCGTTATCCCAAATTAACACCCATTGAAACTACATATCAACTTGTGTCGAAGGAAACTCTCAATTTTCTCTTGAGATTCAATTTCCATCATGATGGAAGGGGTGGTTGCAACCTTAACCAGATGAATCCATCCTATAAAGGAATGGTTAGGAGTCGGTGTTAAGCCTACCAAACCTTGGGCTTGTTAGAGTCATTGTTTTTAAACTTCTTGCTACCACAAAGTCCTTATTACCTTGAATGGAAGAGACAAAATGGATTAAAGAACATAAGGGGAAGTCTTGTACATTCTTTGCTACCATCACCAAGAAGCAAGGAAACTAGGGTGAAATCTTATCTATGTTGGTCTCACTAATCCACTCTCCACTTCTCTTTTATAAAAAATATCTTATCAACAACTTAGTTTCATGCTCAATTCACTATTTGGACAGGGGGAGGGGATTCCTTTTGGTTCTACAAACACCACTTCATATTTCCCCAAAATCTACTTCAATTCCTTCTAGTTTTTTGTTTTATAAGCTTCCACAATATTGGTCTATGCAGGCTTCTCCTTTTTAGGTCTTAAGATTGGCATCACAAACTTGTTTACCTCTTGGATTGATTCTAAAAAATTAAAAATATTGTCATTGTTACCTTGTTGTTGATGAGGTAAATTTTTCGTGCTTCACCAATATACACTTACTGGTCTTTCTCATGAATTGGCACACATATCATAAATATATGGAATTCTAATAACCAACTCACAAACATCTAATAATACAACACCAGACTTTGACCCATCTATGATTTAATTGGAAACAAAAAAAAATTAAACTTACACAAGCATGTCACTTGTAGTTCTACATGATTTTACAACTATCCTAACTTAGTTGTGGTGCCAAGGATTTTGATATCAGGTTTTCTAGCTACTTGATTTGAATATAGTTGTCGCTAATATCTTCTTGAGTTGTATCTTGACATGAAACCATTTCTCCCTTACAGAGTCTAAGGACTTTATCTTCATATTAGAAACAAAGTCATTTATAAAGGAAGGTTATGGTGTCGGTCGATCCCTTCCTTTCTTAGTATTTGTGGCCTTTGGTTGATCCATCAATGATAACTTATCATCAATGTTCAACTTTCCTCCAACCTCCTAACCTTCAAACTTTTTCATATATAATTTCAAGAACTTGTTTAAATCTTTGTTCTTTGAAATTACTCAAGATTAAATGCCCAACAATTCTCCTTTTTGTGTCCATTCTTCTAACAATTCTCATATTTCAAGTCCTTGTTGCACTAAGAAATATAGAAACCTTATTTTTATGCCCACCCTAAGTCTTCTTGCTATCTTACTTAAAAGTGACAATAACAAGAACAACTTATTTCCATTATTTTCTTCTATGCACATATTCTTCCTTCATCCCTCATCAATAGTACATTCACTTCAAATAGTAAGACTTCCTCTTTAAGTGGCCATGTAACCCACCAAGTATTTGGTCATGATCTTTCTATCAAATTGGTCAACACTCAACTAGATGCATTTTTTGATAGCTCTATTGTATATTCTTGTGTAACAAATAAAATATACATAATATTAAATGATAAAAAACACATCATATACAAATAATAATTAAATTATTAATTCTTATAATGGGACACATTCTTTCACGAATGGTCACCTTAAGTGCCTTTAGGTGTTATATAAATATGACACTAACTTTATTGTAATCAATCAATTCATCTTCAATATTATTTATCTTTTCTGAAATGGAGTTCTTTTTTATTGGTTGACTTATTCACTTGAATAGTATTGAGAGTGTTAAGATACATAACACAACATTGGTATTAGAGCAAGTCTAATCTGACCTTTGTTCATTATTTAGACTTTTTCTATACTTGTCTTTTGGCCATCATTTCAGGGTTTCCCAAAAATCTAAGACCTTGTCCAAAAGCAAGCCTTTAACGCAAAGAGGATTTAGTCACAACTTTGAAGCAAATCGAGTTAATCTAAAAGTATATCATTCCATTGCAAAATTCAAAGTCAGCCATAAATCAAGGAATCCAAGCATAAGAGAAGGGAAGTAAACAAAAACAAAGTTAGAAAATATATATATGTATATATATATATATATATATATATGAAACTACACATGGTTTTATTTAGTATAATAAAATTATAAAGAAGTTTTATAAGGTATACACAAGGAAAATATAAAGTGATTTAAGAAGTGTTATGAAGGTTATAAAGTGTTTTTTCAAGTTATTTAAAAGAATTTTTATATAAAAAATGATTATATTAAAAGTCAATTAAAGAGAGTCAAAGTTAAATCAATTATTTAAGAGAACAATTTTTATTAATTGAAAAAAAAAATCAAAGTGGAAGCATTGAAGAATTATATAATAAGCAGTCTATTTTTTTTATAATGGTTATTTTATTTTTTAAATACAAATTATTTTGGAAAATGGTCAAATGGAAAATACATATTTTACTAGGGAGAAAATAAGTTTTCTCAATGTTTCATCACAAGTACCTCTTGTGATGCTAAAAAAAAGGACGTATTTTATGCAAGTCCTATTATTGTCGCTATTTGTCCAATTAATAAAGAATATTTTAATTTATGTTGATATTGTGAATCAACTAAAAGTTCCAGAATCAGTTATGGAGAAGAACAAATGGAGCGAAGAGCAGATAAATGAATCAGACTTACAAATCAATGATTATAATCTTACATCTAAAATCACTATTGCAACTTTAGACGATAGCATTATTGACATAATGTTGGGTTCTAACTAGATGGCAACATTGGGTACATTTACCTTCAATGCAACAAATGAATTCATGACCTTCTTCCATGAGAAGAAGAAAACACCAATATATGACTCATCAATGGAAGTCCCATCATCATCAAATACAGACGAAGAACCACCTTATGGAAGCTATGAATATTTAGAATAAGTAAATCATTTAAAGAAACTCTTGGAGGATAAAGATAAAGATGAAGAAAAAATAGAAGAAATATGGAACGAGACATCAAAATATTCAAAAATACAATTTGTAGAAAAATGAACAATTACAAATCTAGTACATATCATCACTCAAGATGTCAACCATGTTGCGAAAAAACATATTCAAAAGATAAAACAAGAAGACACTACAAACGTGATCAAGGGAAATACCATTATAATAATTCCCTATCGACATCCAAAACATGAAAGTAGGTATCCTAAAAGTTGTGAACAACTAACGAAAGTTACTGTTACCAATGCAATCAAATCTGATATTGATTCCAGTGCTATCAAGTCTTATGACAATGTTTGATCATGGCAAGGTAATGTTCCGAAAAGAATCAATTTAGGATGGATCGATCCATCTAATTTTCAAAAGTTGTGTTCAACACTTAGAAGTTCATATCGGCATGTATCATCAACAATGGCACAACAAAGAGAAATACAACAATACAAGTACACAGCACAAGTATTCTTCAACAATATGCTTTGAGGACAAAGCATTTCTGAATAGGAAGGCAATCTAACAAATAAAATATACGTAATATTAAATAATAACAAACATATCATATATAAATAACAATTAAATTATTATAAATTAGGGACACATTCTTTCACAAATGGTCACCTTAAGTGCCTTCAAGTGTTATATAAATATGACACTCTTACTTTATTGTAATCAATCAATTCATATTCAATATTATTTATCTTTTGTGATATGGAGTTATTTTCTATTGGCATGTTGACTTATTCACTTCAATTTTCTTCACTGTGTCTAGATATATAACACAACATATTGATATGTTGGTCCTTATTTTTGTATAAGATAGCGCGACGTAAACCCTTCTCTTCTTCATTTCCCATAGGGTAAAGCTAGCCTTTTACAAGAATATTGAATTCTTCCCAATCCTCCACTTGTTTTTTCTTAGGAAGATGCATCTCTTGACACAAACTTTCCCACCACAACAACATATTCTTCCATTTTTAGTAAAAAATGTAAATATTTTCAACCTCTTTGACCCCATAAATACTAAACTTCACCTTCATTGACCTTCACCAATTTCTCAACTGATGTGGGTGCATCTAACCATCATATGAATTGATTTCTACCTTAGACTTAACTTTGAATGAATTCTTGTACGTTTGGTGCTCCTCGGCTCACTGAAATCTCTTTCTTTGGTCCTTCAATGGATTTCATTATTTTTAGTTTCAACCTAGGATGATTCAACTTCTTTGGTCTTCCTTTGTCTTGCGTCTCACAAACCACTTCTTCTAATATAAGTCTAAAATGCTCTCTACTTGAGATTCCATCTTTCCAAATATAAACTCATATGTATCTCTCATATTGTTTTTGGTCATCATAGATATTCTAGTTGCTCCATGTTATTTGTGCCTTATAACATTCTCCACTCACCATGTAGCCAAGTTTGACCTTCACCATACCTTATCCTTAAAAAACAAATTTTTTCTCTAACACTAAATTATGAATTCTAATGAATAAGTTTAAACACCCCCAATGTATCTATACTATAAATTCAAGTTAAGTAATAAATGAATTAATATGCTTATGCTCTATGCAATTTGTTACTTAATTCAAATAGTCAACTTAATTTATCAAATAACTAAGCATCCACACCATTATTTAAAAAAAAAACTCTAGAAAACCCTCATGGAGAATAAATTAAAAATCTCATTCGAAGTTTGCATGCCATGTTGTATGACTCTTCCACAACGCTTTGAGGTTTACAATGTTGCACACTCTCAAATGATGTGTTCATAATCCATCTTGATCGTAGACTCTCTTCTATGGATAAGGTGAAAACTTTGGTTCTAATATCCTCTTCTTCAGAAAAGACCAACCCCTTTTTTGGATGCAAATTTTCCTTAAGTAGTATTTTCTCCAAGATTTAGTTAAGTCATCTAAAGAAACTTAACCACTCTCAAGATTTGATTTTGGATCATTTAGCATTAAAACATAAAACATTTTTTTAAGGTTATGATAGAAATATGTGCATTTTCCCATTCACGCGCTTTTTTTTTCCTTTTGTATTCCCACACTTTGGATAATGGGAAATTGTTACTATGTAAATATGAGGATGGATCATATCACATTCTTATGGTTTTGAAGAACATAATCATGGAGTTCACTTTAAAACATAATTTACAAGGGAATATAGTATTTCCTGAGTGAATGATATTAATGTACAACATGAGTGGGTCTAATGGTTAAGAACATGTGTTTCTTCTTAGGAGGTCACAGGTTCAAATCCAAAGGGGGTAGTGTATGTACACCTTCGTAGACTTTAGCAGTTATATCACTGCACAGAGGGGGTCCCTTGTCCCACAAACATAAGGGTCTCATACACCAGATTGGTGTCTCGCTTGGCGGTGACCTTAAAAATACATTATTATTATTATTATTTGTAAACTGAAAGGAAGAGTTTTCAAAATAAATTTGAAAACCTAATGGATAAATTAAATTATATTACTACATAGTTTTTAATTAAGTTTTTTTTTGTTGTTGTAATTGTTGGATTTTATGGGATAGAATTCAATTGAGTTTTCTTTGTTTTTGTTTTTGTTTTTGTAATTGTTGGATTTTATGGGATAGAACTTAAGTTTTGAGTTTTGTTTTATCCAAACCAAATGTTATTTCTATTCAAAGATAAAATGGAATTAGTATTGATTATGTGTAGATTGCACTCATATATTTAATAGAGATTTTATTTATCTTCAGTTAAAAAATAATTATTGATTTTGTCATTTTTCTTTTCTTCTTTTAATTTCAATCCACTTACAAGAGAAGATTTAATGGGTACCAAGTAAAAATCAGAATTAGGTTTTCTAATATTCGTATATACTACTAGTTCCTTGTTGGAATCAAAGTTGTTGGATTCTTGAAGTCTCTTCATTCCTATTTGTAAGGCTTCATTTAAAATTACCACCTTTGAGGGGGAAGTTTAAGTATTCTTATCTTCTTCTCTTTTGTCCAAGGGAAAATCTAATTCATCGGTCTACACTTCTAGACCTGCATTCGCATACTTCTCTGAAACTATTGTTTATCTATTTTATGCATTCTAATTATCTTCATAATCTAATTACATTTCCCCACATGATTGCTGACCTTTTGTTTTTTTTTATGTCCTTTGTCCCTTATAGAGTGAGGTAGCGCTTTGGGACAAGAATCTTGAAAATTTCCAATCTATTACATGCAAACTATAGATATAAATTTCCATACAAATGACTAGAATTAAATCCAAAAGTACATCCATTAAATGCAACAATAATCTAAAATTTTCACATCCTGCTCTATAAACCCTAGCCACAACGTGATTTGGTGACGGTTGTTCATGCTATCTCTCCCATAATTGGATCGCGGGGTGGTGGAGGGGGGAGCACTCTCAACTCTCTAAGGTGGAGGATTTTTCATCATTGGTAGCCTCCTTTAATCCCTCCTCTACCCCCACTCCTTAGCCTCATAATTTGTAAAGTTTTCCTCCATCCCTAAGGTAAAGTTGTCTTATATTTCCTTGCAAAAAAAATCCCTATCTTTCATAGAGAATGGGCTTGTTGGAAATTTTACTATGCTTTGACCTTTTCTCAAAGCTATGGAAATCTGGATCTTAAAGAATTGGAGACCCCTTCTTTAGGATATTTGGATCAGAGCTTTTTTGGAAGGGGGTATTATGTCTTCCTCTTTGAAAAAAAGAGGATCAAAATCTTAATTTCAAAAGTGGTCCTTACTTTATGGGAACACGAGGAATGTATTTGAATATGTGGTCTCTACATTTCAACCTTGAAAAATATATCCCCTTAGAAATTCTTGTGTGGGTTTTCCTTCCTCATCTTCTCTGCATTGTTGGAGTGATGATAATTTGGTAGCCATTGAAAACTCTCATGGTTGTTATACAAACATAACTAAACTAAAGGATCCCATATTTGCTTTTTCTTGAATATTTGTTGAAATATATATGGAAAAGGTCCTCCCTAACTCTATAAATATCTTCATGAATGGATGGACTCACACCCAAAAATTATACAATGGGAAAATCCCATTCAAGTGAAAGATATTCAATGAGTACAACCACTTTTCAATAAATCTCTCCAAATCCCCCATTAAAAAATCAAGTTCTAAGAATGAAGGTGGATGGAAGCAATTGAAAAAAGGGTCCAAAACATCAGGGAATGTCGATCCGTTGAGTGCTCACACTTCTCCTCTCTCGTTCCCCCAATCTAATCAATTTCAAGTTCTTTCACAAGTTGACTCTAATGAGCATTCTAGTGACTAGGCTAAAGTGGCTTAGGTAGGATCTCTTGGAAAGATGCTAAAATCTCAAGAACTAGTCCTAGACGAAGTTGCATCAAAGGGAAATAATATGACCTAACTTCCTTTAGAGCCAATCGAAAAAATTGTATCCTCTCAACCAAAGGATTATACCACACCCTATGGAATAGTGATTTGAATGAAGTCCAAGTAGTGATAAGGAGACAATATAAAGGAGTTAGAGGAAGAAAGGTTATGCCCTAAAAATTCCAGTAGGAAAATCACACAAGAAAAGAAAGAAGAGATAACATCAAAAGAAAAAGTTATAGGTATACAAGTTATCCTACAGAATTCATTCAAGAATGCTCCAATAAAAAGTTTGAACAAAAGGAAGCTAGAAAATGAAGTTGGTGTGGTATTCCTCTCGTCCAATGGTCACTAATGAATATGGAATACTGGAATTGCAGAGGAATGGGGAAAATAAATGAGGTTGAAGCACTAAAGGATTTAATCAAAGGAGAAAGGATCTCCCTCCTGCTCGTCCAAGAGACCAGTATGGAGTTGGAAAAGGCCTTAAGAATTGTAGTGAAAGTATGGAAACAAAGTGAAGGTCAAGAAATAAGTTCTTGTGGAGCCTCAAAGGGAATCAATACCTTTTATAATGTTTGGATATTTAGGAAACTAGAACAAAAAGAAACACAATAGTGGTTAGTGGTTGGGTTAGAGAATAAATAGACAAAGGAAATTCTCATAATATGAAGTGTTTATGTGACAATCTAATATGGAGAAAAATGGATTTTTGGAGATCGTTATCCCTCTTGTAAGGGAGGGGTATAACCCTTAGAATCATTATGGTTAATCAATGTCACTCTTTCTCAAAAAGAAAGAAGATGAGGTATCTTGGTTAGAGATTAGTTTAGTGAATATATGAAGGATTTAATGGCAGATTTGGTGACTAGGATTTGGTCTTCTCACATGGTCTAATTGTAGGCTTGTAGCAAGTCATATTGCATCCAAATTGGATAGGTTTTTTATCCATAGCTCGTATCTCTTATATGGCTCCTCCATATAGTCCAATATAATTCCTTATATTGCTTTTGATCATAAACCTATACTCCGATCTTTGAAAAAGGAAGAGGATTTACATACGATTCCATTCGACCTCAATCCTCTTTGGTTCCAAGGTGAGGAGGTTATGGAGATTATACAAGAAATATGGAACTCTACAATCTAGGGCTCATTAAGATACATATGGGAAACAAAATTAAGATTAGTCAAAGGAGTTTTGAAGAATTGGGAAAAACTTCATTATAAGTCTTGTTAGGTAAAAGAAAAGAGGATCGATCCAAACTGGAACTCTCCACGTGGAAATGGAAAGAACATGATCTATTCCAAATGATGCATAATATTCATAGGAAATAAGAAGAGTTGTGGCACCTAAAATCTAGAAGCCTATGGATGAAAGCTATGGATATAAATACTACCTAGTTCCATAATAAGCTAAGGGAAGATTACACAAAAAACACTATCAGGGAAACAAATGATTCTAGTGGAAGGAAGATTTTATATTTCAATGTAGTTAAGGAAGAGGCGGGTTAGGGTCCTATAGTAACCTGCCTTATCCTAGGAGTTAATCACACATTGTATAAGGACATATCTTAGTAGTAAGTCTGAATAAGTTAGTACTCATCAATCAATGTAAAGAGTGTATCTTTGTCAATTAAAACTCGACACTAGGAAATTGTATTTTAAACATGTCAAGAAGTTAAGGTTCTGTATGTTTGAAGCCTATTTAAAGAGCTTCAAGGATATGAAGAATTTTGTTGAGAACTATTGTAATGGATATTTGCTAAAGTGAATGGTCACCCTACCAAAAGGGGCATGTGAACATTTCCTCCATAATAAAAAATCCCTTTTACTGAAATATTATCTTATTATTGTCTCATATTTCTAGTTCTATTATGCATATTTATGGTTTATTGCATTCTAATCTTGCTATATCCTATGTGATTCTCAAGTTTCAAGGGTAAAGAACACCACAAGTGGTATCAAAGCCACGTTTCTTAGCCAACACACCTATGAGATTTCATAGATTTTTTTAAGGCTAGAGACATGTTTCAACATCTTAAATAATCGTAAAGATATTTCATTAAGTGGATGAAAACTGTGGCTAGGGAACAATACCTACAGAAAATATGTTTCATACTTATTCACATTGTACCCTCGATTGGTGTAATTGTTGGACATGATTGTAACTCATGTTGGTACTCGTTAGAGCAGTATTGCATTAGACAACACCTACACACATAATCACTTCCACATACCGTCGAGTATATTGGAAGCCTTTGTAGGTCACTTGAAACCAACCAATGGTAGTCTTGTTGTTATAGTGGTGTTGAGCACAACACTTGGGAAGATATTCTTGCATACCTAGGTAGTTGGGTAGTATGGCTAAGGGAATGGTTAAGCCTCCTTAGTTAGTGCCTTGAGATATTGGATCGAATACTACTATTGGACCCCACACATATATAAGAGAGTTATAGCACACAATCCCTTATCTTTAGAAACTTGGAAAACTTCATCTTTGCAGCATGTTTGTGAAATTTGTTCATCCTGTTACAGTATAAACAAAGTTTAATATGGGAAACCCTGCAAAGTTCCTACATCTTTGAATCTAGTATGAATTTGGAAATTATGTAAGTATAGTAACATTCGGTAGCATAAGGAAAAAGTCTAGAGGTTCCCAAAAACACTTACCTTTGACCTACATCATTGGAATCCTTGCATCATGCTAATAATATATATATATATATTTCATAACCTTTTTCAATTCTTCCCCAAAAACCTTATTTGTAACCTACCTCGATAGAATCATTGCACCACGTTGACCATTTTGATATATATTTCCCACAACCCTATTTTGGTAGACCCCACCCATATTCCTTTGTAGTTCCTACTTTTCAGTTACCATGGTACATACCTACAACCAGAACACCATAGAAAATTTTCATTGTTGTTTTCCATTTTCCAAGAACATTCCTAAAGTATGGTGAATTTATATGTATTGTGATAGTTAGAGTGATGTACCAATCTATCACCAAAAGATGGCTTGTTATGTGATGGTTTATTAATATTGATCTCCTATTTAGTATTTTTTGTATGTGTTTTCCTATTACCATATATGGTTTTATATTTTATCAAAAAATTCACCAAGACTTCACAAGATTTTATAATTTAGTAAAAGATTCACCAAGACTTTACAAGGTTTTATAATTTAGAGAAAGATTTTCCAAGGTTTTATAATTTATTAAAAGATTTGCTAATATTTTACAAGATTATATAATTCAATGAGAGATTCACCTAATATCTCTCTCTCTCTCTCTCTCTCTCTCTCTCTCTCTCTCTCTATATATATATATATATATATATATATATATATCATTGATAAAAGAGCCTTCATATTTTCCTATATATCATGGGGATTCACCCATTTATTATACATGAAAATTTAGGGGGGTTCTTAAAATTTTCCTTGTTCCATATTTGAAGATTAAATAATGTCTTAGAATATTGTTGAGCAAACGAGGTAGTTTATCTAGATAAGTGTAATACTCCAAAAATTCGTAAAAATTTAAAATTTTTCATATGACATAAAATGTTTGCAGTTGTCACTACTGAGGAACAATTAACTGTTAACGGTTAACCTAAACAGTTTTAAACTAGAATGATTCTTTTGTTAATATCTAGTTCTGCATACTTATTGGTTTGTTTTCATAATTCATTGTTAAGGATTTGATTTAGCAGGTTATGATTTGGAACAACAGGAATTGAAACATCTGTTTAATTACTAGTGCTAAGTTTGTTTTACTGTTTTGTGAAAATATGAAGGAACTTTAGTTGAGATTGAGGCTTACTTAGCTTTTTAGCTAATGCAATGAAGTGATGCTTCTTTTACAGGTCCTTTACAGGTAAGACATTTTGTCACCAGTTTCCAGAACGAGATTATTATCTCAACTCGCATAAAATATCATGCTAGTAAATTTATTTATTTTACAGCTTTGAGCAATAAATGAGGTATTGATGATTTGTATATTTATGTTCTAAATAGTTTATGGTAAACATAAGTGTTAGTAAACTGAACATAGTCCAATTGCTCTTCCATTTCGCTATATTTATAACTTGTTCATTTAATTTTCATCAATCTAATATCAACTTAGGTCCTGTATGTAATTCTAGTGAATGGTAATTATATAGCAGATTCCTTTATGTTTATTTACTTGATGCTGAGGTAACTCAAAAGTATTTTTTTCAACAATAAACGAGTTAAATAAGCTTAGGTAAACCTATGATCTAGGTCTAGTCATAAAGTACATTGATTGATAATCACACATAGAAATAATACCTAGTGCATAAGATAGTTTTTCTAACTGTTCTAGTACTTACCAAACGGAGATGGAATAATACAAGTTTTATATTTTATAACAATAGCATTACTGCTATTTGGATAAAGAAATAAAATATTACTATCTACAAAATAATCTAACCAACTTAACCTTTTATATGATCTTCATCTCACAAGGTGATATATGGATCTAAGTTTAATACCTAGATTAACAAAAATCAAGCTAAACATCATCTTAGGTTTACAAGCACACAAACATAAAAGATTAAGCCTTTTACAAGGTCTTTTACAATGCTATAGTTTCTCCTAAATTGTTGTTTATTATTCTAACAAGGTTAATGTTTTTCTTTCATAAGTTCTTGCCCAATTCCATGGTTGATAGAAATATAACCCTAGTATAAGCATGGACCATTTCCAAAGGTTGTTAAACATGGGTAAATACCTTATTACAGTTTCTATATTCATACAATACTCGTTAGGTTTTAAATATATTAAGTGTTATATATATAAAGAAATGTTATAACCATAGTTCCTTTATAAAATTGTTTATGTGTGCAGGCTGCTCCAAGAGGTCTTTGAACTATAATATGAAACCCACTTTTCATAAATAGTTTTAATGCCATGTGGTTGTTACTCGATGGTTAGGTTTTTTTTTACCTTGGGGGCAATATAAAACTATTATAAAACCCTAAAATCACATTTTCCCTAATCTTCTTGCCTCTACTGCGAAGTGGATGAGCTGCAGACCCATGGCTACATGGCCTTACTGTCACTCCATTGTGTGTAAGCCTCCTTGCCAAAAGTCCTCTTTATTTTGCGTATAGAGGTTCATGTGGCCACTATCTTCCTCTAAGGGTGAGGTTGTTTTTTGCCATTAAACTAACTCTATGGGTGATGAAATCTGCCACAGTTACTGCGTGGACTTGAACTCTGGTTCAATCGTGGCATACTATTATAACTTGAACCCTCTTGTCCAGGCGTTCACAAGTTTCCTCCATTTTACCTTGAGTTACACAACCTGTGGCTAGGTTTTTGGTTTACCGTCTTCTACACATCCAGGACAAAGAAAACCGATCAGTGTAAGAAATCTTTTGGTTTTAATGCCCTTCTGGCACTGTTAACTTTTTAATGTCTTTTTTCTTTCAGGAGTTAACATTTTGTGGGTTCTTTGTTTGTGCAGGATTTCAAACTGGATGCTTGTGCTTAAAAATGCCACCAATCAGAGCTCCAAAATGGCGTTCATCCTGGTAAGCCTCAGTTTCACCTGAGGTTTCTCCTGCACTAGTTGTATGGTTTTTTTGTTGAATACTGCCCTCTTGGTTCTTGGGTTCTGCTCGACCGTGTTTACATGGTGATTTGTTTGTTTTGGAAGGCCATGTGGCCGAGAATGTGATGTGTAGTGAAGAAGACTTTGAAGCCCTAGTGGTTGTATCGTGATGGAATACCTTGGGCCTTTACGGCCATGACCTGATAAAATATTTATGTGGCCTTTTTTGCCGTAGTTTAGTTACATAAATGTTTTTTTTTTTTAACAGGCTATTAAGCCATGTCTTTTTGTTGTAAAAAGGCCATTAGGCTGTAACTGATATGATTTCAATGGTGTTAGGGTTTAGATGCTATTTAAGTTTTAAATAAGCTCTAAGCTTACTGTTTTGTAACTTATATTTTGATTATATATATATATA
>LPNX010368471.1:197130-401711 GCA_001517045.1 Pseudotsuga menziesii
TCTGTTCATAATTGTTTAATTTTGATTATAAGATAAATAAAAAAGTTCAGACAGTTGGTTTCTATGACAGAGTTTGGTTTTTACTGTCAGTAAGCATTTAGTTCAGTAAGTAGATATGAAGAAAGGTTGATTCTACAACCTAAGTCTTTAATGTATTTTTCTGGGTAAGAATAATTGAAAGGGCTTTATTTAATTTATCTTAGTTTATAATTACCATATAGTTTTAATACTTTTTCTTGTAGAAAATATATTTAATTTTGGTATATTTATCTATTAGATAATTATAGCTATACAAATGAAGAAATGTATGCTTAAATCAGTTTATGGTTGAATTCGTAAAATCCTTCTGCTAGTAAAGAGAAGGTAATGATATTCCTGATTTTGACAGTTTATTTAATATAGATTTTATTTATAAAACCCTAATTAATTTTAAATTATTACATAGTTAGTATTTGATTTTAATGTTATTCTAGTTTCGTTTTACTTAGATTAATGATGAAATTATCTCAGTAAATTTCTAGCCATATTTACTGTTCCTTTATGTTAACCCTGCTTATTTACTTTATGTTTTTATAATATCTTTTAATTACTATAATAATAAACTCATAGTAAATAATCTATCTACTGTGTAAGTAAATACATAGACTAAGTATATATGTATTTAAAATCTTCCGTAGATACATGTTTGTTTATACTATGACACTGTACTATGTCCAAGTAAAACATCCGGAATAGAAAAGAATACATACTTATGATTAACTCTTATGAAATATGTAAAAGGTAATAAAACACATCCATGTGTTCTTCATTCGATTCTTTATCTGAATTTAATCTAACCTATTGTACTAGAGTACTACCTTGAAAAAGGTGTGGAAAAATACTGTTAGGTATTTTTTAAACTATTAGTAAATATGGAAATTCTTCTAATCATTTACCCTAATTTATATCTAAACCATCATTTGACTATCTTTTCACAGTAAAATATTTCATTAACTAATCCTAACATCAACATAACAGAAGCATAACATATTATTGCTTAAACTAAATCCTTCCATATGTAAACATGCAATTAGAAAACTAGATAAATCATGTAGAACCTGGAAATGTAGAAGAGGTGACAACAACTTAAGGAACCTGTTCCTCCCAACCAACTCCTGAAGATAGCTGAACTGCAAATCTCAGGACCCCCGAGCTTGTCTTTTGGTCCACCTGGTGGAAGTACTGGGTGAGAGATGTAATTTAGTAATCCTCTACAACTCTAGTGAGTATTCAGCAGTAAAACTGTTCTGCATGCACCTGTATGAACTCAGCTTAGAATATATGCACTAGTTCATCTCTTCAACACTTTTCACTCAAAACAAACTCAACTAGTCCCCTCCATCAAATTTTCTTGTGCCCTTCATTCACTCAGAATGTTCACAAGTCAAGAATGAGCAGCCTCAGCTGTTTTCAATGGGAAGTTTTATTAGCTTGCCCAGGTCTTTTGGGTTAGTTTTCACTTAATGAGCCACCTGCTTTTGTTCCACTTTCTTGGGGAACATGACCACAAAAATAGGGAAGTTTCCTCCTGCAATAGCTAGAAGTAGTTTGAGGATGCTGCCAAGTGTCAATCTGCTCTCAACCGAGCCTACTCCACCAAGTGACCAGTAAAACACTCATTTATCAACTTCCTTAAGCTGTTGTCTCATCTTTCATCTATTAATTAATAAAATATTCAGCAATTACATTCAATTATCCTTGACCCCACTTGGTCATTAATTACAAACTTTATAATAAAATATAACATAATGTTTCTTAAAACATAAAAATGTTTTGCAAATTGGGGCATGTGACAATAAGGGGGTAAAAAATGGGGACCTTTTGAGAGGTGTTGTCTCCCCTAATATTATGATGTTAATCATTGTTAAGGCCTTAACACTCTTAATCAAATATAATCAGGACATCAGAGGAGATCACTACACTTTTCTTCATATGGATTACGAATTGCATGGAAGTATCTCTAACCTATTTACTTCACATGAGGGATCCTTTACACTCTCGTGTGCCTTTCTCCTTGGTTTTTAATATTTGACATGCATCTCTTTATGGATAATTTATTCAAGGCTACTCATAGAGGTGGGATGATTCTATTGATGATAGTTATGTTTTTGAATGGAAATTCCATAGATGGTTGGGTCCAATCCCTTATGGTTTGCATGCTTTGTGGTTTTTGGTGGCAATGAATCCGATAGAATTTCGATAGAGGTAATGGGTCTTTCTTTGAGTGGTTTGTTTTCCTTGAAATTCAATTCTTTTTTCCCTAGGTTCTAGTCTTCTCTTTGGATGAGGGTTAGTTGGGTGGTTTGAAATTCTAAAGCAGTGTGGTTATCATTTCTTTTGGATTGAACATACCCTTTCTAAGGGATACCATAGCTAGGATCCATGCTTTTCTACGCTATTATTAAACTCTAGAAAACATAAGGGGTTGGTCGCAATTACATTGGTTCCTAACATGGACAATCCTTCCAATTAAGACTTGACACAACGAGAGGGGAATCCATAAATTAAAAATATTTTGAGAAGAATGATTGGGCAGTTGGAAGGATGAGGCATGCCATTGAATATATTGACATCCATATCGAGAAGCAAGGGTCTAGATAGGAGGAATTGGAAGCTAAATTAGATGAGCAAAGTTGAAATATGATAAATTGGCCAACAATACATAAATGTATTATTATTATTATTTTGGGATTTTCATGTGGCTCTTAATTTATTGTTGGTCACCCAATTAATAATATCCAGTGCTTCAGTAAAGGATAAGTTTGTTGAGGAAGAAACAATGCAACAAATTGTAGTGGCATTCATAGAGTAATCACACTTACAAGAAGACCATGGTCTGGACCAACATGATGCATTTATGGAGGAATCCCAAAGCAAGCACAAATTTGGTTAAATTCATCTTTTGCTTATGGTTTTAGGCTTAAATTTTCTTAATTTGGCAATATGTAAGGCTTAGGTTCTGTAGGAAAGCATTATATCATATTTTGTCTATGTGTATTGTTAAAGTTCATTGTATGTTGGTTTAGCTCAATAGAGTATTTTTGTTTAAATTTTGAAACTCTTTGTCTCTAGTGGTTGTTTGAGTTTTCCATATCCCCTTTCAATAAAAATATTAAAAAAAATTCCTCTTAAAAAACACAGTTGTTATTATTTTTACTATTTCCATCGTTATTTTGATTATTATTTTGATCAATTTTAATTGTTTTTTATCGTTATTTTGAACTTGTTTTGGATATTCCCTAGGATATTCTAGGGAATGTTATTGTTCATAGAGTAGCGGGGTGCTATACAACCAAGTATGGGTGAGATGTTGTCACGTAATGTAACACAATGCAACATAACATAATGTTACAAAATTTAAAAAATACATGTTTGCTAAAAATGATAACAAAATAATAAGAACATGTCGAATGGATGTGGAAGAGACGTTGTCACTTAACGTAACATAACATAACATTGCAAAAATAAATAAAAATGCATGTCGACTTAAAAAAATAAATTTAACAAAATAGTAAGAACATGTCGACTGGATGTCCTCTTAAAAAAATACACACATCAGGTTTACTCATAAAAGTATTATAATTGAAACCAACATAGATCCATCTTAAACCAGAATCTATCAAGCACCAAGAAGGATCAAATTTCTTGTGGTGTAATTTTTCCTTTACGCGTAAAAGTTTAAGATTTAAAAAAAAAGTTACACCTCAAAAAAATTGGATCCCTCTTTGTACTTGATAAAGCCGGGTTTAAGATGAATCTATACTGATGTTAAAAATTGTATAAAACATAATTATGAAAAAAACAAAAAAACACGTATTTAATATATTTAGTGTGTTTACAAATGTAAGTTTGAATATGATTATACCTTTTTCCATTGTAAAAAAAATATCGATGACGATTCTAATAACCACCTCATTAGCAACATATATATCTATTTATATTGTCTTAGTCTCAACGTGAATGCCAAGTCTTCCTTTCAAAATGTTTTAGCGAGTAACTACATTGATAGGTGTTTATATTTTAGAATTTGAGGTGGATTACCATCTATGTTTTTCCTAGATTGAAGGAGGATGGGACAATACAGTTTTATAAGCATCGTTTAAAATTCGAAATAAACAATTATTAAAAAATATCATCCACACTTACTAACAAACCTACACTTGCAAAATATCACAACAAAATTATTACATATCTTAATAACTTTATACATTATCATTTAAAAATAAATAAATAATATATTTAATAAATTATTTTTAAAGTTACGAATTTTAAAATTAATTAATTATTTTTAAATCATTTTAATTTATTTTATTTTAATATATAATTTTATAATATTTTGTAAATATAGTATTCATCAATAGCAATCTTTTTTATAAACCAACAAACCAGAGCCGTAGAATAAATATCGAAGTTCAGAGACGTAATGGCATGGTATACGCAATCTTCACATCTCTCCTCATTTTTACTTTATGCCGTGGAAATGTGGGGTCGATGGCATACCATTTTCCTAGGCATCTTTTTCAAACAAATATCACGGACATTTATTCGCCGTCTTTTCTATAGTTTAACCTATGCTTAAAATCTGGTTGTTGATAGTTGTCTTAGTTGCAAGTGCTATTCTTTTTTAATAAGTGAACTATTTATGTTTTATTGTCAAGGTACAAAACGAAAAATCATTATGTAAACATGAACCTATCCTAAGAATATTGGAAGTCAGGAAAGCAAAGTGGGGTTTATGATAGGATGGAGATGGAAATGACAGAAAAGAGGTGAAAGTGAAGTGAAAATATGTGAACCATAATTTAACGAGGGAACCAAATGTAAAGAGGACACTCTCTCAAACGTCACTTCTCATGCACATATTGCATAACTTAGTCCTCTATACTTTATATTATGACGATGAAATGTCATTTTGCTTTTATCTTCTTCTCCTTGTATTAGTTATATTGTTTGGTTAGTGATAGTTGTTAATATTTATTGGGATTAATTTTAGTTTATTATTTTTTTAAAGGTAATAAATTATATGATTTGTTTTATAATTTTAAGTTTATGTTCAAAATGTTATAATAAAAGTATTTTTAAATTATTGTAATTTTAATGAGTTAAAAGATTAGGAATACTGGTATTGTAACAAATATTTTGAAATTATAATTTAATGTGGGTGTATGTAAAACATTATAAGAGAAAGTGTTTTTCATAGTCAACCATTTTACTATCAAAATAATGACAAATTCTTTTGGTCGACGACATTTTAAAAACTATGCAACATCTTGTTTCACTATGGAGCTCATGCGAGTTCGTTTTTATTTTAGCAATGTAGATTTTCTAGTTAAAATAAAGAGATAATTTTTAGCTTCTAGATTATGGTTGATCACCTCATTTTATCTTAATTTTCTCTTATCCTCTAATTCTTTATCGCAACACAATTGCTCCTTAAATTTATATGAATAGTATTTTTAATATTGTTGTTATTTTGCATAGTGCCATCTTGTTTGATTCCCCAATGATTTAGCCAAGACTAGGCATCTTTATGCCAACCTTGCTTGAGCCACATATGATTTTGATTGGAGTTGAAGTAATCTTAGGAAGCAGAATCTTGTCTTCTATGTTGTTTATCTTATTCGTGTATATTATGTACCTTATCACAATCATGCTCAAAGAGAAGTTTTTCCTATCATAGGGCCAAAGGTCTATTGATTTACAAATGTTTTCAAGTCCATATTAATATTTCCACCTTCCATTAATCCCTTTCTCAATGTTGTAGTTCCAATTAAGCTAGCGATGAAGGTTAATTATGATATATCTGCATGAAGTCGCTTCCTCCAAGTTCTCGTTGTCATACACAAAATTAGCATAAGTAATATTTTGGCCAAATTTCATTATCATAACTTTTTTTGTCAATGTTAATAGTTGTGCCCATACTAGAGAAAAAATTCTTGTCAATTTTTAGTTGCATGTTGAGATCATAGGGACCCCTTGCAAACTTGGTAAGATGAGATGGAAATATGTTGTTAAGTAGAAACTAATTGTGAGGATAATGTAGATTTTTTGGTTAGGATTTGTTTGGGAAAAACATAGATAATTAGACCATAGAATCTTGTACCAAAATTGTACCCTAACAAATAAAAAAATTACATCAACTAGGTATGTTTTGTTGATGTTTTGACCAATACTGAAAATATTCGAACTTTGAAACTTTTAATAATACATTTCTGAATACTTTAAACACTTAATCAAATCATCCACATAAAACATCCATCCACATGATACAAGATATACCATGGGAAAACACTCTTAATACAGAGGATGGAAAACCCAACAATTCTTTATGAGTATATTAGATAGATTTGCAGAGAATGGTTTACATCACAATAGAAGATTGTCCGATAAGAGAGAGCACAAATAAATAGAGAATACTAAACAATTGTAATCACTATAATGAACTTTCCATAAGCCTAGGATATTAATAACAAGCCAAATACACTTCCATGCAAACTAGGGTGAATGGTTGTATGCCATTTATGCACCCATGCATTACAATTTCGAATTTCTTTCTTGGAATAATCAATCCATGCATTGAAATATTTTTCATGCACAACTAATGTGCTATACATTCAATCATGGACTTTGACTGATATTGGAGTGAACTCAATCTCTAATTGAATATTGATCACATAGTTAATGTGCTAGCACAAGTATTATGTTGATTAACTTAAGTGTCCTCCATGCAAATCATTATATAGTATTTTATTTAATATTATAAACTTTGCATGAACTATTGTAAGTTTCTTAATTACTTAACTGAATATTAATATTCCAACTAATGCATTAGCTGAAGTACATAATGAGGCATTCATATTTAACTAAAGCTTTATAATTGTAGTTTTATATCTTGAGTTCATCCAGTCTTCTGTAAGGGCAATTTGACTTCTCTTTTATTATTATCTCTTTATTGCTTATCTATTTATCTTTACTGCATGGTCTATGTGTTAACATTAGTTCATCATATCATAATATACTCATAAGAATTGTCACATGCTATGATCATATTATATTACCCCGGACCATACAATCATATGCTAAAGTAATTCACTCTAGAGGTGATTAGTATATAAAGGAGACTTAATAGCTTTATATATCTCGAATGACCATGGTTACTAATATATCACATAACATTTATGCTTCAATAAATAACACATTTCCACCTCTATAACTAGAGTTACACGTCAATGGGTATCCATTCTCTAGATGTATGCATGAGGATCATAGCTTGATATAACTCACAAGCCCATCTCCATAATTGGAGATCCATCTCATAGGGTACCATCTATGAGTATACTTTGACTTGATTTTACTCACAAGTCCTAACTTGATATAAGTCACAAGTATCGACTTGATATAACTCAGAAGTTTGGAGAATGACTCTTGATGTTGTACAATCAATACTCCCTCTATGCGATGGAGGAATTCGCTGCTATTCCAGGCATTCTCTGCCATACCAGGCATTTTCTGCCATATCTAGCTTGTCTCAGAAGTACCCATAATTCATTACAGTCAGAGGCTTTGTTAACACATATATATTCCTACATTCTTACCTTTTGTAGAAATGTACTAAAGTCTTACCTTACAAGACCATGACTTCAATGAAGTGATACTTCATCTTAATGTGTTTCAACTAAACCTGAAAAACCAAGTTTTGAAAATATGGAGTATAATACCTAATAACTATAGGCTCAATTCTTTCATCCTAGTAGGTAGTTTTGAAGGTTACACTACTCATCGGTAGGTAGTATTGCAATACACTATGCTTATGTAGCACTCTCTAACATACACCTTTCTCCTGTAGTACTAGCCACAATACACTTAGCTAATGTAGTACTAACCACAATACACATATCTAATCCCAAGGTATATAATAGGTCTACCATGTATCAAATACAATAAATAACAAATTTTAATGTACCTGGAAGGTAATCTAACATATTCTTAGTAATGAGCACAAAATAAAATAGTTATGCTAAGTACTTAAAGAGACCAACAAGCTACTTATTCATGGTAGCATATTCTAGATCTGATCCAAAATGCAGTTTCCCTAAACTAGAAACTATGGATTTATAATCCATTATGTCACACTTTTACAACACATAAAAAAATTTGTAATTTTCTTTACAACAATAAAATCTTACTTATGTCAATCTTTAGCATTGACTTATTATAATCTTCTACTATCTGGATAAGTTCACCGTGAGCTTGCCATTCTCTATTATGTTCTCCAAGGCTTGATTAATTTTACAATAATTTCATATTTGTACCACAACATCCCACTAGGAAACTATGTGGTTATCTAACCTTTCCATGTTAGGATTATTATAATCCTCCCTTGTCCACCATAGTTTATTATCAGTTTCCTAGCTTAGGATGATGTTGTTACTTCATTAGTGCCATGTAGATGTTATATGGGGCCTGCCTACCACTTGATGTTCCCTCATGCATGAGTTTAGGAGCTCTAGAGACCAATCCCTAGTTTTTAGGAGCCCACTCTAAGTTACGAGAGTTCCACCTTCAGCTTACCATAATCAGGGTTGAGTCATGCTCCAATGGGACACATTTAGTTCACTCTTAGTTAGTAAAGCACTTCCTTTGCATGATTTGATGAATAATGCACCTTTTCTCACCTACCATGCTCATTTAACAAGTTGTTCATTGTTTCAATTGTTTGGATTTGCACTACTGAGTCTGTAGTGGTGATTTTCCAAAGTTAGTCATGTTTGGAGTCAGGGATTCGAATCACTCTTAGAGGATTCGAATGTATTATTTGTATTATGGATGTATTACATACAAATTAACTATTATTGTTTCCATCTATAGGTTTCAAATTTGTGCTTCTTGTCTGCTTAATTTCACTATGCATGTTTATCAATTCTAACACTGTAATTCATCCTCCTTCATACTTTTTTCACAATATGATTCAATTCAGCCTGGAGATCTTATGTAATTGATAATTTTACATGGTATCGGATATTTACAGAGATGTTTTATATTTGAATTGAGATTCTTATGTATTTTTTGTGAAGAATTCAGAAGAATTGTGTTGCTTCTACAGTTGCAAAATGGAGAATTTAACTGCCTTGACACCAAGAATCCTCACACACTTCAATTATCTGGATTGGATGGGATATATGTAGATATTATTACAAAACAAGGGTCTATATATGGTCACAATGGGAAAGGAGGTTGAACCCTAGTATTCTTTAGAGAAATCGATGTACCTGAACAAATTGGATGAAGCTTTGGTTTTATTTGTATTCACATCTCTAGGGAGTTACTCTTCCATCTTGATGGATTAAAAACCCCAAGGGAAGTTTGGATGAAGATCGAATCACTGTTTGGAAAGCAGGATGAACTAAGAGGCCACATTTTGGAGAATGAATTAATTGGTCTTCAACCCAACAATTTTGAAACCATACAAACATTTTTCACAAAATTCAATTCTTTGGTCATGCAACACAAACAATTGGAATTGACAAGATGGATGAGCAGCTGGTGCTATCCATTCTGAGTAAGCTTGGCCTTGAATTTTTAGTTTTTTGTCCACCTTCCACTTCGGGATATTGACAACCCAAAACTGATCAATTCCTTCACTTGATGCATTCATTGAATCCTTGATCCAAGAGAAAGATAAGTTGATCCAAATGGGATCCCTAAAAGTCTCCAAGAATCAATCTCTTTTGGTTAGGGAGACCAGGAATGTGCAAGAAAAAGGGAAGAAAAAGAGGAAGGATAAGAGAAACACTAAAACCAAACCAAAGGAGAAGCCTAAACCTTTAGATGGAGCATCAATTTCCAAGAAGAATAAGCATAAGAGGTTTGAAAATACCAAGTGTCCATATTACAAAAAAGGAAACCATCTAGATAATCTATGCATGAAGAAAAATATAGGTCAAATTTATAGACTTCTTGACAATAATAACAATGCCCTCCCTGAAGGCACAAGGAATATTGATTATGGAAGAAAGAATGATGATCATGAGAGATTTCATGCACTGAAAGCTGAATTTTCACAATCACAAGCATTCCTCATATATTCAGGAACCTCTAACCACATGGTTTCCTCCAAGGAATAATTTTCTTCTCTAGATTTCACTGATGGTACTAGCATTCTCATGGGAGATGATTCTCAAATCCCAACTGTTGAGAAGGGATCGGTTCATTTCAAGCATGTAGTGTTCAACAATGTCCTATATGTGCCCTCCTTAGCAGCAAATTTGTTATATGTTTATCATATGACACACATTGGTTCACCAAAGCGAGTTGCTTTTTAAATTGACACAGTTGAGATCTCATATATCTCTATTGGGAAGTTGATAGATAAAGGTGTTGCAAACCATGCCTCCAGGGCTTATGATTTCTCACACTTTTTTCCATACTCACATCAAAGTTCCCTATTGACCCATGCCAATGAGGAAAGAAGAATATGGCATGAGAGATTCGACCATCTAAACTTCAAATACCTCCAAGAGCTTCACAATGAAGAAATGGTTGAAGGATTTCCACTCATAAAGTCCTATCAACATTTCTGCAAAGGTTTCTTGGTAGGGAAGCATCTAGAGCGAAAGTATTATGTTGGGGAGGAAAGAAGAGCTGCCTCCACACTTCATTTGATACACAGTGATGTATCCGGACCAATGCCTACAACATCTATGAATGGATACATATACTTTCTGACCTTCATTATGACTACTCCAGTTATTGTTGGATATACTTTATTAAGCATAAGTATGAGGTGTTTGATACTTTCAAAGTTTTCAAGGCCTTAGTTGAGAACACTCTTGGGAAGAAGATCAAATCACTCATATTTGGAAATGAAGGGAGTACATTGAAAGAGAGTTTCAACAAATTTGTGCTTCAAAAGGAATTTAGATGCAACATTAAGTCCCATACCCACTACATTAAAATGGTGTAGCTAAGAGGAAGAACCTATCATTGAAAGAGATGGCCACCTTTCTACCTCAAGCAAGGGATATTAAACCATATCTCTTGGTTAAAGCATTGAAGTATGCTTTGTACATTCAGAACATGGTACCTCATAAGTCAATAGCTCGGGTGACTCCATTTCAAGCATTAATGGGACATAAGCCTAATGTCTCACATATGATGGTTTTTGGCTCCATAGCATTATGTTGGGATATGTAGATGATGCAAAAGCTTATAAGTTGATGGAGATTGCAACCAGGAGATGCTTCATAGAGCCAAGTGTCTAGTTCAATGAACATCCTTTGCATTATCTAAAACCAGCTGAAGAGGAATGTATAGATGCTCAACCTACACCATTTGCATATGATGATCTTTCTTCTAATGATTCAAATTCAGAATTTGAATATGAAGACCAAGAGGAACCAAATATTGATATTGATAATGAATATCAAGTAGATCCATATCTAGATCCAGTTTCTTCTCCCAATCCAAACCCTAAATGGGCTAAACAAACTCATTGAATTTGTTGGGAACAATGTTGGGGATCCATTTGACAGAAGGAGAACCATTTCTCAATTTCAAGATGAGAACCTTGTGTTATGTCATACGGATCCACTTCTCCCAAAGAGGTGTTAGATGATGCTAGGTTTTTATACAAAGTCCTACAAATAGGTTTTCCATGATCAAAGGTGGTAAGTAGCCATGGATGAGGAATATGAATCACTACTGAGTGCAAATGGATCTACAAAACAAAAATATCTTCAGCTGGATCTACTACCAAGTACAATTCTCAGTTAGTTATAGACGGGTACACAATTTCATGGATTGGACTATAATGAAAAAATCACCATTGTTGCAGGAATGGATTCCATAAGGTTGGTTTTGGCCATTGTAGCTTTGAAGAAATTGGAGGTACATCACATGGATGTAAATAGTTCCTTCCTCCATGGTAACTTAGAAGAAGATATCTACAACAGACCTCCTAAGGGGTACACTGAAGACTCTTCCATGATATGTAGACTAAGGAAATCATTGTATGGGATCAAGCAATCCCCAAGGGTGTGATATGCCAAAATGGATGCCTTCTTACTATCACATAGGTTCTTAAGATTTCATATGCTAGACTAGATATCATTAGTGTTTAATCCAAATTCACAATAGTAGCATATGCATAATCACTAAAAGAAACACAATCACAAGATAGACATGACATTTATCATGGGAAACCCTCAAGGGGAAGAAAACCAAACAAAAATTCCTCTGTATAATATATATAAGATAAAACCCAAAACATGTATTCTCCTCCTTGTTGATATGTCTCTCTCTCTCATATTCTCTACTCTGGTGAGTGAGTCTTATGTTCTAATGAGGAACACAACTCCTCTATTTATACACTTTATGTCAACTGACTTTTACCCTAAACAATTCGGCCCCACTAAACTGTTTGGGCCGACTTCACCCAGGAAGACTCAAAATAGTATTTTATATTATTCATTGGGGTACTAATGACCCGAATTACAATGGAGGATTTACCTCATGACTCTATGATGACCAATTACAATAGTAACATCCTGACTGAGGAATAATAACATCTCCCTTGGGGTACATCAATAAAATACATTTAGAATATACTTTGAAGTTACAATATTTCAACACTCCCCCTTAATGAGAAGGGTATTCTACTGACAACATCATCATCAACTACAGGAGTAATGAGAGACAATATCTTCACCAGTATCGAGGTAATACATCTATATGTCATAGGAAGTTTTCAACATTCATTAGTAACTAGAACAATTACTCTTGAATGTCTTCATATTCTGCAACACATGATCACTTGATACTTTTTGCAACAACACTTTGATATTTCGATCCTTCATAACAACAACACTTTGATCCTTTCGATCCTTTGAAGCAACACTTCGGTATTCTTGATCCTTTGCAGCAGCACTTCGATATTCTCGATACTTCGTAGTAGAAACACTTCGATCCATTCAATCCTTTGCAGTAGCACTTCGATATTATTGATCCTTTACAGCAACACTTTGATCTTTTCGATCCTTTGTAGCCACACTTCGATCTTTTCAATCCCTCACCGTTACATTACTTGCAGCACATATGATCTCTTTGCGGGATGATCAATCCCTATCACTTGAGGACATAGGTCCAAGGATGATTCAATCTTCCATCAATCTACTCCCCCTTAACAAGGAGGGTCCATAGTATCAACCAGATGAATCATCTACAACCAAATGTAGATCTTGATCACACCTTGATGCATGCCTTGTCATCCGTAATAACTCATTGTAGAGCATCCTCATCTTCAAAGCTGGGACCACTCATGAGCGAGTGTTATACTACGACATCTACATATACATGTAGGCATACTCTCCATACAAGAGTATTGTCTACAGATGCAGATCTCGATTGTACGTAGGTGTCAGCCCTCATCGTAGGACATCCTCATCCTGTTAGAGCTAGGACCACTCCATGTGAGTGTTATACTACGACGTCCATGATGACTCATCATAGAGCATACTTAGCACTAAAGGAAGGACCAATCCCAAGCGAGTGTTATTCTATGGCATCTACATATAAATGTAGGTATACTCTCCATACAAGAGTAACATCTACAAGGCATATCTCAACCGCACCCAAGTGTCGACGCTATCATTCGTAAGGAATCATCATAGTACATTCTCAACATGAAATCTAGGACCATTTGTAAGTGAATGTTATAATACTGTATCCACAAATGAATGTGGTTACTCTCCATGTGATAGTAACATCTGCAGGTCCATCCCTAGCTAGTAAGGAAGACTCTCATGAACATAGTGTTATACCTACAAGACCATCCTAAAGAGAGGATACTATCATCCATAAGTGGATGTCGTAACTTGACAACATCTTCAGGCATACTTGGCCTCTTCTATACTGGAGCTTCACTATAATACGTCATTGATGACAGTCTTATCATAACTCCCTATTTTCTGAAAGTATCCAGATCATCATCCTGCTCCCCCTTTGTCCAAGGAGGGTTCATATCTTCGACCTATTCTTCCTTTCTGAGGAAAGTCCAAATATTCGACTTGTTCCTCCTTTCTGAGGAGAGTCCATATCTTCATCATTCCTTTTTGCAAGGAAATTTTGTAGTCCCATCACTGTTCCTCCTTGCGAGGAAATTATTTTCTAACTACACCAAGCTTGTCATGAAAATATTTAAACTTTACTCGAGATATAGGCTTGGTTAGCACATCGCAACTTGCTCATCGGTACTCACATACTGGAGCTTTATATCTCCCTTTTGTACCATATCCCTTATATAAAATATCATATTTCTATGTGCTTTGATTTATCATGGAACACAGGATTCTCTGTCATATTTATGCAACGCTGGTTGTCACAAGCAATCACTATGGTATCCAAATCCATGTCAAATATTCCCAACATCAGTTTCCGAAGCCATATCGCTTGAAAACTAGCAGAGCAAGCTGCTATGTACTCTTCTTCAGCTGTGCTAAGAGAAACAATGGACTTCTTCATACTAAACCATGCGATCATGGAGGATCCTAGATAATAACATCTACTAGAGGTGCTCTTCCTGTCTATGGAACTTCCTTCCCAATCTGAATCCGTATATCCAAACAATATGTAGTCATGATCTCTACCATAGTAAAGTACAATATCTATTGTACCTTTTAGGTACCTCATCACATGCTTTGCAACTGTCAAGTGAACACATCTAGGTTTAACTAGATAATGACTTAAGGTGTTCACAACAAAGCATATATCTGACCTTGTATTTTCTAGATACATCAATGACTCGATGATCTATCTGTACTGAGTCCTGTCCACTAACTATGATGACTCATCAGAAAAAAAAAATTCAAGTTGGTGTCCATGGATTTACAATCCAAAATATCAAATCTTTTAAATATTTCTAATGCATACTTTCCCTGGTTCAGAAAGATTCCTTCTAGGCTCTTCCAGACTTCCATCCCAGGGAAACAATGCATCAATACAAGATATTTCATCTCAAATTCTTCAGCTAGCTTCTTCTTGCTTTCTATGATATGTTTCACATTTCCAGTCAAAAATAGATCATCCAAATACAGTAATAGTATGATAGGTTCATCATCCATAACCTTCATGTAAAGGTTAGGATCAACTTTACTCTTAGTAAATCCCAAGCTTGTCAAGAAGCTATCTATTCTACCATACCAATCTCTAGGAGATTTCTTTAGTCTGTACATAGCCTTTTTCAACTTACATACATGAGTCACTTCATCTTCAACTTCAAATCCGTTTGGTTGTTCTATGTAAATCTCTTCCTCAATCATACCATTCAGGAAGGCTGTATTTACATCCATCTGGTGTAGATCCCACTTCATCATGGAAGCAAGTTCCATGATAGTTCCGATGGAAGTATACCTTGCTACTGGAGAAAATGTCTCTTCATAATCAATCCCCTCTTTCTGAGAGAATATTCTAGCCACAAATATTTCCTTGTACTTTGAAATACTTCCATCAACAACATGTTTTATCTTGTAGATCCATTTCGAAGATACCACACTCTTGGTTTTTGGTTTAGTTACTATATCCCAAACATCATTCTTCATTATTGACTAGTATTCTTCCTTCATTGCTTCCAACCACTCTTTCTTCTATGTAGCTTCCTTGTTGGTGGGTTCTTGATCTACAAGGTCACACATCCAAGCTACATAACTGGAATATGGATTTGATCTTTTTCATGTTCTTGTGGAGCCTTCTGGATCTCCATATCTCTCTGTTTCTTGTATGATTTCTCTTACCCAAGAATGTTTTCTCTTTAAAGACATGTCCATAGTAGGGGGTTCTCGAGGTTCTAGCATATCATTATCTTCAGATGCTACTATTTTAGGAGAGGGTTCAGCTTCTATCATTCTGGGAGGTACATCCTCTTTATGTACTTCTTCAAGATGACACCTTCTCAGTTTCTTAAAATTTGTCTCTTTGTCAAATGTTGCATCCCTACTAATCTCGATATGATGGAATCCTGAAATGTATATACTAAAGGATTTGCAGACTTCACAGTATCCAAAAAATATTCCCTTCTTTCCAGAAGGATCCAACTTGGTTCTCTTTTCTTTCGGAATATGTACATATACTGGACATCGAATTATCTTGAGATTGCTCACTTCAGGTTTATTTCCTGTATACATTTCTTCAAAAGTCTTGAATCCAAGAGCACTGTGAGATAATTTATTCTACACATATACGACTGTTCTTACTGCTTCAACCCATAGGTGCATGGGGAGGTCTTAGTCATGAATCATTGATTTCACTGCTTCCATAATGGTTCTATTATTTCTTTCCGCAACACCATTCTTTTGAGGAATATAGGGAGTGGTTAGTTCCCTCTTGATTCTTGCCTCCTTGTATAATGCTTCAAATTATTTTGAAGTATATTCTCCACCATTATCTGATCTTAGTGTCTTGATTCTTCTTTCTAAATGGTTCTCTATCAAGGATTTGAATTCCTCAAAATTCCCGAACACTTCACTCTTATTCCTCAAGAAGTATATCCATGTATTTCTTGAATAGTCATCAATGAATGTGACATAATATTCATATCCACTTAACAATATGGAGGGCATAAGAACACATACATCATAATGAATGAATTCCAATGTACCTTTAGTATTTGTTTCACTTTTTGGAAAGGGATTCCTGATGTTCTTTCCTCTTTCACATCCTTTGCAAGTTCCCTCATGATCAATCTTTAGATCTAGTAACCCTGTTACCACCTTTCTCACATAAGGAAGTGCTTTGTATTTGATGTGAGAAATCCTCCTATGCCATAGTTCACTTGAGCTAGTAGTCTCATGGACAAGGGATGTCGATGGATGTCCTTTGATTTTGTACAATACTCCTTCTTCTTCACCAATGACCATAGCATCTTCAAGTGTCTTTCCTTTGGACCACCTAAGTACTTGGCCATCTATAAAAGAAACTCTATATCCTTTCTTATCTAGAGTAGCATTGATACTTTAAGTAATCTTTCTTCTAATTTACTCTTTTCTTTTGAAACTTATTCTTTGAAGGTTTATGACTACCTTTCTTGAATTTTGATTGTTTTCTTCCTTTAGTATGGATGACTAGAGACTGATCATCTTCTATGAGCAGAGCTTCTCTGTTAGCTACTCTAGCTTCTTCTTGAATGCAATCCTTCCATACTATGTCAAACTTCATACTTTCCTTTCTGGCACATAGAGTTTGTATGAACGAGTCCCAAGGTCTAGTGAGACCATTGAGAGAAGTCATAACTAGTTCATTCTAATCAAGGGTTTCTCCAATAGCACTTAGTTGTTCCCTTAAGTGGGAGACCCTTGTGAAGTAATCTTGAATTGATTCTCCTTTACTCATCTTTTTGTCCTTCAGTTGAGCTCTCAAATTCATCTTTCTATTGATGTTCCTTACCTCATACATTTTGGAAAGTGCATCATACATTTTATTTGGTGTCTTCTTAGATGACACGTGAGGGATCAAGTGATATTTGATAGAATAAACAATGATCCTCATTTCCTTGATTAGTTCTTGTTCATGCTTCTCCTTAACTTCAACTTATTTTGGTTCTGCAACTTCATCCTTGATGTACTTCTTAATGCCATTCTCTTTCAGAATGAGATCAATCCTATACTTCGATGCAAGGAAGTTTTCTATGCCTTCTAGCTTGTCCTCAAGTTTAGTGGTTGGGGCCATCTTGTCTAGGAGGTCACTAAAAATTGAAATTTATCAAAATGAAAATCTGACCTTACCAAGAGATGCGCTTGAATGAGGTGAGTTGGTTGGTCCAACTGATTTCTAAAGATCCCAAATCTTCACCCTTCAAATATTACTTGCAAGGTTCCAAATTCTGCAGAAATTCTGGTTCTGGTTTTCTGGTTTAGGGCCAAACTAGGGTTTGTATTTCCCAGAGATTCAACCACCCAAAAAATTTGATCCTACACTCAATAGATACACTCTAGGGAGGCATAAATTTATATGCAAGAAGATCTTCCAAATTCCAAACTTTGTAGAAACCCTAATTTCTTCTGGAGGGAGAGGAGAGAGAGTTTCACCTTGTGAAAATTGTCCTATTTAGGCTAGCTATGATACCATGATAAGATTTCATATGCTAAACTAGATATCGTTAGTGTTTAATCCAACTTCAAAACAATAGCATATGCAGAATCATTGAAAGAAACACAATCACAAGATAGACACAGTATTTATCCTAGGAAATCCTCAAGGGGAAGAAAACCCAACAAAACTTCCTCTGTATAAGATGTATACGATAAAACCCCCAAAAATGTATTCTCCTCCTTTTTGATATGTATCTCTCTCTCTCATGTGTGCTACTCAAGTGAGTGAGTCGTATGTTCTGATGAGGAACACAACTCCTCTATTTATACACTTTATGTCAACTGGATTTTACCCTAAACAAGTCAGCCCCACTAAATTGTTTGGGTCAACTTCACCTAAGAAGAATCAAAATAGTATTTTATATTATTCATTAGGGTACTAATGACCTGAATTACTATGTATTATTTACCTCATGAATCTATGATGACCAATTACAATAGTAACATCCCAACAGAGGAATAATAACATCTCTCTTGGGGTACATCAGTAATACACATTTAGAATATCCTATGAAGTTACAGTATTTCAACAAGATGCATCACATGGATGTAAATATTTCCTTCCTCCATGGTGACTTAGAATAATAGATCTACATGAGAAATCCTGAGGGGTACATTGAATATTCTTCCATGGTATGTAGACTAAGGAAATCATTGTATGGGCTCAAGCAAGCCCTAAGGGCATGGTATGCCAAAATGGATGCCTTCTTACTATCATAGAGGTTCGAAAGGTGCAAGTTTGAGTGCAATTTATACATGCTACAGAAGGGAAGTTGCTTACTTGTGATTGTATTGTATGTGGATGACTTGCTCATCATCAGTGGTTCAATTTTTGGATTGAGGGACATCAAGTCATCCTTGAGCAAGCCTTTCTCCATGACAGATCTAGGGATGCTGAGGCAATTTATTGGCCTTGAAGTGAATAAAAAATATTAGGGGATCATGATTTCTCAATCTAGATACATAGGTGATTTTCTCAAGCGGTTTTGCGTTACTGATTGCAAAACAACATCCTTCCCCTTCCTATCTGGCATCAGATTGGAAGAAGGTGACTCTACTTCCCTGGTTGATTGTACTCTCTACATGAAGTTGATTGGTAGCTTATTATACGTGACTCGTTTGAGACCAGACTTGTCATATGCTGTTATTGTTGTTGTTTGGTTCATGTGCCACATGAGCTACATTGGAGGGTAGAAAATCACATCTTGCACTATATGCAGAGTGCTATAGAGTTTGGGATACATTATTCTACTGGTTCTCAACTAGATCTAGTTGGTTTTATTGACTTAGACTGCACTAGAGATAGTACTGACATAAAATATACTTCGGCTTTTGTGTTCATGTTGGGATCAGGACCAATCTGCTAGTCAAGCAAGAAGTAAGCAACTTTTTCACTCTCTTCTGCTAAAGTATACTATTGGGGGATTGTGAATGTAGTTATTTAGGAATTTTTTTTACATGGGATTCTGACAGATTTTGGCATTCACACTTCTCCTTTAGTAGAAATTTTCTATGATAATAAAAGTGCATTTAAAGTTTCCAATGATCTATTACATAAGCAACAAACCAATCACTTAGAAGTCCATATGCACTATATCAGGGAATTAGTGCACAATAGGACCATCACACTGCATTATTTCCCTACAAAGGATCATATTGGAGACATTTTTACAAATTCTTTCATTGAAAAAAATACTTTTTTAATCTTAGATCTCTACTTGGTGTGAAGGATTGATCCAGTTCCCTACTGTTCATTTTGAGAGCGGGGGNTTTTAATGGGGCTAAGTTGTCCAAGTTTGAATTAAGGGGGGGTATTAGGATTATTATAATCCTCCCTTATCCACCATAGTTTATTTTATAAATTTGCTAGCTTAGGTTGATGTTCTCACTTCATTAGTTCCATGGAGAATTTATCTATGTCCCACCTTCCACTTGATTCACTCTCATGCATGAGTTAGGAGCTCCAGATACCAATCCCTAGTTTTGAGGATCCCACTCTGAGTTATGGGAGTTCCATCTTCAGTTCACCCTAGTCATGCTTGAGTCATACTCTGATGGGACACATTAAGTTCACTCTCAATTAGTAATGTGATTCCTTTTCATGATTTGAGGAATAAGGCACCTTTTCTCACCTACCATGGTCAATTAACTAGTTGTTCACTATTTCAGTTGTTCAGAGTTGCACTAGTGAGTTTGTAGTGATGATTTTTCCAAAGTTCGCCATGTATGGAGCCATGGAATCAAATCACTCATAGAGGATTCAATTTTGCTTCTTTGTATTATGGATGTATTACATACATATTAATGATTATTGTGTTAAGATATTGCTATCAAATTTGTGCTTCTTGTCTGCTTAATTTCACTATGCATGTTCATCAATTCTAACACTATAATTCATCCTCCTTCATACTTTTTTCACATTCAGATTCAATTCATCCTGACGCTCATGTGGATTTGATAATTTTACACTCCAATAGGTTTGATTGCTCGTGAACAGTCCCAAATATAACTCTTCTTGAGTATCTGATAGTCTCTATGTGAAATTTAGCTTGCAGAACATCACAACCAAGGTTCTGAGTCATGTGCAAACCACCTAGATATAGATTCATTAGCAATTCTTACTTATAGTTATTCTAGAGATAACATGAAATGAGAGAATAATTTGAGACATAAAATAGAGAAACCTCTCTAGATTATATTTAAAATAGTGTACAAATTGAGCAAAAACCAGTACAATATATAGGCATGATCACATGCAATACCTTGGGTAAATACCATGGGTAGCTCACATTATTGATGGCTTATCTTGACTAATTCCCCCAATATATGACATTGTGCCAAGTGTAACTCCAAGTAGTGTCCATAATGAGGTGAAATGAGACTAGATGGACCATGAAGTGGTTAGGCTATTCAACATGTGTGAAATGAACCATAATGAGGGCACTAGAGGTGGTTTAGTGGCTTGGTTTTGGACCATTAATGAGAAAATTGACCAAATCCTAAAGAGGGTGCACCCAATATCCTTAAAACAGGGAAACACAATAAATAACCCATAAATTTAGTATAGAGGGGTGCATTGAATCCATAGAATAAGGAAATGAGTGGGTAAGTGGACAAACAAGATTTTATGGCATAACCACTAGTCTAAGTGGGTCAAATGTGAAAAAATCTTGGTCCAAGGCATTAGACTAGGAACTAGAACCGTTTTCACATGGAACAACTTACACTAAACACTTGGAACCTTATACAAATATTGTTAACCAAGGTGCATATGGGAAATATGTTCCAACACCGCCCCCCCCCCCCTTAATCCAAAGTGTTTGTGACCAATTATTGAGGGCCCAATCAACAAAGATTATGGTCACCCTTTACATTATTAATCCATATTAACCGAGGAAAGAGGCAAAACCACATGAGGAAAATATTCCCTCAAAAAATGGACATGAAAGAGAAACCAGAATCTGTATACACTCCAAACTAAATGAGTATGTCTGGAAGAATATTCTTCTTGGGAAGAAGTTGAATGTAGTAAACCAACTCAGGAATGTGTACAACTGCATGATGAATCTTGGGACCATGTAGAACAACTAAAATGCACTGATATTAGAGTGAAGGATGCTCTTCAGACTTGAACTTTGAACCAACCAGGGTGTGATGTCCAAAAGAGACTTGAAGTGCTTGAGAATAAGTGACCCCAAGAGAATCATAAGGCTCTTGAATCATCCACTTCGAAAGAAGGTTGTAATCAGATACAAGAAGGTGGAACAAAATTCCCAAATGTTCCATTGTGATGGCTAAGGATTCTCCATCTTCAAATGAACTTGAAGCAATTCTACTAGTCATGGTGTAGGAATACACAGAAACAAAAAAGAGTGTGAAGCAATGAGAAACATTCACTTGACTTCCAAACTTATCCTTGACCATATTTTGAACCAATACTCTCATGTGAATAAAATCCATCTTCTAGAGAAGGCTTTCTATGATCACCAAATAGCAACCCATCTTCATCATTCATAATAGAAGACATAGAGGATAAATACATGGAATGGAGATATAACTCTTCAACAACATTGATGGAAGCTACTCGTATGTTTTCTTCATAAAAAATGGCTTCCTGTCAAATAAAGGAATCCATAGAGGAAGAAACTTGAGTTGGATCATTTGTTGAATCTCTATCCACTTCTTCTTCTTCTTCATTTTGAACAACTTCTTGAGAAAGGCATGAGTCTGAGAACTTTGGAGGGAGAAAACATAAGGAGGTGCCCATTTGTTTTCTCTCCATATAGATCATATCATCTTTCTGCATGCTAAGATATTTATCTAGATTTCCCCAAATCTCAAATGGGTATTAAACAAAATGAAGGAGATAGTGCATTGTAGGAGATATAGCTAGACACATAGTTCCATAGGTTCTATCACATTCATTAAGACAATCACACTTCTCTTCATATTACTCTAGATTTCTCACAACACCAATGGAAACATCATAGAGAAATTTTCTCTTGAGATATGCACACATTTTAGGCTTCCACTCAGAATAGTTGATTGGAGAAAGGAGAGGAATTTCTTTTGAATCCATGAATTTGTTGTAGGCACTTGCAAACAAAGACTCTCAAGAAAAACTAAGAATAATTCTCTGAATCAGACTAGCTATGATACCATGTGAAATTTGGCTTGCACAACATCATAACCAAGGTTCCGATTCATGTGAAAACCACCTATATCTATATTCATTAGAAATTATTACTTATAGTTATTCTAGAGATATCATGAAATGAGAGAAGAATTTGAGACATAAACTAGAGAAACCTCTCTAGAGTATATTTCCATTAGTGTACATATTGAGCAAAAAAAGTACAATATATAGGAATTATCACATTAAATATATTGGGTAAATACCTTTGGTAAATACCATGGGTAGCTCACATTAATGTTGCCTTATCTTGATTAATTCCCCCAATCTATGAAATTGTTCCAAGTGTAACTCAAAGTAGTGGCCATAATGAGGTGAAATGAACCTAGATGGACCATGAAGTGGTTAGGTTAGTCAACAAGTGTGAAAGGAACCATCATGAGGGCACTAGAGGTGGTTTAGTGGCTTGGTTTTGGACCATTAATGAGCAAATTGACTAGATCCTCAAGAGGGTGCACCCAGTCTCCTTAAAACATGGAAATGCAATAACTACCCCATAAATTTAGTATAAAGGGCTACATTAACTCCATAGAATAAGGAAATGAGTGGGTAAGTGGAAAAACAAGCTTATATGGCATAACCACGAGTCTAAGTGGGTCAAACATGAACAAACTCTTGGTTCGAGACACTAGACTAGGAACTAGAACCATTTTCACATGGAACAACTTACACTAAACACTTGGAACCTTATACAAAGATTATTAACCAGGTCTAGATGGGAAATATGCTCCAACACTCTAAGATATTGACTATGTCTTTTCTCATGTGGACTTTCTCCACAATAGATTCTACATGCCCTGGCTATCTAAGTCATATACCATGACTAACTAGTGGGGACTTTATCTGGTACTACCTATGGATATATATCAATACTCCGTCTTCAACTAGAGAAGTCTTTTTTTATTACATAAAGCTTGTCCTGGATAGAGGTTTTAGAAAGAATGTTGGAAGTTCTGCTCATCTATGTATATGTGTTGGAATTGTACTACTCCTTTTTGCTCAATGTCCCAGATATAATTGACTAGGAACCTCTTAAATATTTTACTTCTTTACAAGATTCTCTATCTCGAGAAACATTTTTGATGTGAATTTTTTCAATCACTGAATTAGTCAGAATCCTATATATCCTTGAAAATTTCTTTCACTGACCGAGACATGTATGAATCCACATTCACAAATACAAAGTAGGTACTACAACACATGCTTTGTTGTACATAACTATGTACTTACTGCAAAGATTACGTTCGATCCTGGAGCTAACTAGGTATTTATAAGACCTTCTCAACAACTTGTAAGATCCTTCATATATGAATATGAATCATATTTATCTTCATATGTGTGGTCATGGACTTACAACCCATTGTCCTAAATCCTTTTAGCAGCTCTACTGAACATTTTCCTCAATAGAGGAAAATATTATCTAGTGACTTCTACACCTATAAACTCAAGAATCAATAAATATTTTTAATTATAGATTCCTTCTGATTATGAGTACCATGCAAGTATCCATATAGTAGGAAGTTAATTAACCAATTCCACTAGTGTTTCCGAGGCTAGTAAATATAGCTTCTCCCTCTCAAAATCTAGGATGTGAGAATAATAATACGAGTCTTTCACCACGAAGAATTATACTCCTATATGTAAAACACATATATGAATACAAATAGGATAAATAAAATACCTTCAGGAGTCTCTTCATCCATATTAGGGCTTCTTATTCTGGACAAACTATTTCTAGAGGTTTCTTCCCATAAGACATTGGGACCTCCCAATCTGCTCCTAGAAGCTTCCCGCTTCACAACATCCCTCTTTCTCTCAAAATATTCCATTTGAATGAATCCTAATTTAATTCATGTCATTTCTTAGATTTTATTCCATACCATATGGTCTTTCCCTACAAGAAAAATCAAGTTATTAGCAACCTTGCATAAACCAGTCATTTCAATGCAATAACAATTATTTTATGCAAACATTTTAACCAATGTTTCAATATAACCATATTTCATGAAATTTATTCACATGAATGATTCAATGTAATTTCAATGGTTCTCATGTTTAATGCTTCAGCATAACCCCATTCATATGTTATGCAACCCCATATTCATATCTCATGAAAAAATTATGTTTCCCTATATTCATATCTCATGGAAAAATTGTGTTTCCCTATATTCATATCTCATGAACAATTATGTAGCTCCATATTTATATTTAAATAATCATAATATTTCCTTTCATGAGATTTACTATAAAAGACAAACTATAACATATGCTTTAATCATGTTATACCATAACATCATTCCTAATCCTAGGAATACAGATCTCTAATTGACTGTAATGAAACTTATTCAAAATCTTTAGATCTGATTTATAAAACAATATAACAATCAAAATATAAAAACTTATATTTTATAGTTTAGTGTGGGAACCCTCTTGATCTATGAGTCCTTGCAGATAATACTGGAGTCTCTCAGTCTTGATCTGCTTCCTCTACTGAAACTTATTGCATATTTATCTTGTAAATATGGATCCATGTAAGAGGTAGTGAATCTTTGCATGAGGAAACTGGATCCTAGGCAACCTGGAGTGAATTCTCTTTTGTTCCAAAGGAAATACCCATTCTGGTGGTCATCATCCTTTTCCTTGGATGATTTATTAATCCTATGAAGCTCTTCTTATACAAAAATCCATTGGAAAAGGATAAGACCAAATCCAGAAATCCTTGAGTCATTCAAACAATTTGACCAATTTGGAAAATCATCCATAACAAAAAATTTATGGAAAATTCATCTTCAAAGACTAAATCGTATCTCCCAAACTATTGTGAATTTTTAAATCCGCTGGCAGTAGAGGTGAACGAGCCCATTTGGGAAGTGGGTTTTCAATTGTTTTGTTGATTCCTCATGGTTTGATGACAAATTATCCATGAAATGTGTCTCCTAGAGTAGTGACGAGAATGGTGCATATTTATTTGATCTGGATTCACCCTACATTGGATGAAGACTACTCCATCACTAAGGTCACATAGGAATCTAGGTCATGCTCACCAAGAATGTTTAACACCCTTGCCTTTCATATGATGAAATTGGAAGTACCCTCAAGACGGTCTTTTGGTCACAAAGAGATCAATGTCATGGCTTTTGAAATTTGCTCAACTACTCAAGACCGTGTAGGCTTCTAGTTTCTAGCCTATACTCAGTTTCTTCATTCCCTAAGCTCTGATACCATGTTGATTTTTTGAGTAATAATAAATATATTTGAACTTTGAAACTTTTAGCAATAAATTTCTGAATACTTGAAAGAATTAATCAAGTCACCGACATAAAATATTCATCCACATGAGAAAAGATATACCCTAGGAAAAATATCTTAATACAAAGGATGAAAAACCGAACAATTATTTATGAGTATATGAGATAGATTTGCAAAGAATGGCTTACATCACAATAACATATTTCCTGATAAGAGAGAACACATAGAAATAAAGAATAATAATTAGTTGTAATCACTATAATGAACTTTCCATATTCATAGCATATTAATAGCAATCCAAATACACTTCCATGCAAACTAGGGTGAATGGTTGCATGCCATTTATGCACCCATGTATTAGAATTTTGAATTTCCTTCATGGAATAATCAATCCATGAATTGAAGTCTTCTTAATGCACAACTAATGTGGTATACCTTCAATCATGGACTTTGACTGATATGGGAGTGAACTCAATCTCTAACGGAATATTGATTACTTAGTTAATATGATAACATAAGTGTTATGGTGCTTAACTTAAGTGTCATCCATGCAAATCATTCTATATTAATTATTTACTATTGTTAACTTTGCATGGACACTTGTAAGTTTCTTAACTACTTAACTGAATATTAATATTCCAACTAATGCTTTAACTGAAGTACTAATTGATGCATTGATATTTAACTAAATCTTTACAATTACATTTTTATATGTTGAGTTCATCTAGTCTTTTGCATGGGAAATTTGAATTCTCTTTTCTTATTATTTCTTTAAATTTCTTCTCTCTTTAAGGATTTACGGCTTGGTCTATGTGTAAACATTAGTTCATCATATCATAATATACTCATAAGAATTGTCACATTCTATGATCATATTATATTACCCCGGACCCTATAGTCATATTCTAAAGTAATTCAGCCTATAGGTGATCAGTCTCTAGAGGAGACTTAATAGCTTCATCCATATCAAATGAACATGGTTGGTAATATATCACATAGAATTTATGCTTTAACAAATAAAGCATTTCCACCTCTATAACTAGAGGTACACCTCAACGCGTATCCATTCTCTGGATGAATGCATGAGGATCATAGCTTGATATAACTCAAAATCATCTCCATAATTGGATATCCATCTCATGGGGCACTATCTATGAAAATAATTTGACTTGATAAAACTAAGAAGTCCTGACTTGATATAACTCACAAGTCCCGACTTGATATAACTCACAATTCGGGATAATAATTCCCGATGTTGGACAATTAACATGTTTGTACCAATGGTGAGGAATATGAAAGTATTTTCCCAAATCGATGGAGGAAAATTGATGTAAGGATTATATGTGTTAAAGCGAGAGTTGGAAAAGGGTGTTGCTAGATCCCATACTAGTATTGGGTTCTTGAATGTTCCATTACTCATATCTTTATCTAGTTTAGATATTAGGGCCCATCCTTAAGATTTTTTAATGGTGAGTCATATGTAAAACTTTCCCTTCTCATCTCATACCATAGCTTTGAGGGGTTGATCAAATGTTTTGCTTATAACGGGTTTGTAAATAATTCCTTCATCCATTTCATATGTTCAATTTTATGTTGAGATATTCTAAATAAACATAACCTTAAGTATTTAGTACATATATAGATATTCAAAATTCTACTATTATGTCTAAAGTGAACTCGATCATAAAATAGTGGTTGATATTATGCTATATCTTTTCTAAATTGGATTCACTCTATGGATAACTATTAAAGGTATTGATCCTTAAAATTTAAATCTCATTAAACTATCTCCATATTCAAATGGGTTATAATATCATGTTAATATAGAGTTGGTATTCAAACTTTCCATGTATCAAACACAAATGACTATGCATATACATTTATATCTCAAAGGGTTAGCCAATTTGTTGAACCATTCACCCAAGGTATGTTGATGATGGGGAGGCCATAGCCCATATGTTCAAATCCAATTGATTCCCTTAATGTTACTAGCTAGTATTATGGATAGCATTTGAGTTCCCCACCTCAAACTATTTTCCTCAATGTTATTCGACATTTGGATAGTTTCATGCTAGCACGTTCCTAGTTCAAATCCCCCCTAGGTGAGACAAACTACATTTTACATGCACAACTATAGATATTGATGCATTTTATTTCATAAAAAAACTCTTTGTCATTGGATTTTCCATCAAATAATATTTTACTCTTAACAATGAGCATTTCAAGATATTTGTGAAACCTACAATGTTTCCATGAGTATGTGGACAACCATCGATATATAATAGGGTCTACCTGTCAAAGTTTATGGAAGCATAATCATCCATCCACATACTATATGTGAAATCGATATGTTCCCTTTTAACAATATTGAAGTAATTATATTAACTATTCCAAAGACCACAAAAGAACATAAGTGCTATTGGCTTATTGGGACGGACAAAGACATTTGAAATTATAAATAACACAAATTTTACAATTTTTATTTGGAAGTCATGTAATTATTACCATAAAAATATAATTTGTTCCCAACATTGTACACAAGGAGGTATGGTGGTAAATATCTATACATATCACAATTATAAAAGGTTTGGTACTTATTTGTCCATTTAACAAGATAAGAGAAGTTTCATTGCCCTTAACAATTGGACTAAGCTTGGTTTTAAATTGGGAATAATTCATCTAGACTCATATAACATTTTGGACCTATTAGAAGAAGTGTTTTGTGTAGTACTTATATCATCAAATGTTTCACTAGATCTCTCAATTGAATGAAAAGAAAGAAGTCGTTTGGATAATTTCAAACTAAACTTAATTTGATTTGGCTTTCAACTTTACTGAAAATGATCATATCAAAGAGTTCCTATGTATATTTTCAGTGTTTCCTATTTGATCCTTAACAACAGTAGGAGGTATCAAACAATAAAATTGGGGCAGTCAATGATTCACATAATGGGATAGTGTGACACATAGAGTTCATGTTCAACCATTTACATTTCAAACAACCACATACTACTATTGGGGAATCATAAAATATAAGGGTGTAGGATGGTTGCTTAAGGGTAACATCTTGATTCATAAATGCAGGACTTATAACCCACTCATTTCACCAACATAGATATTTCATTATGAATCTCAAGCGTCTCCAATTCTATGACCAATTGCATCTTAATTTATGTTCATAAATGTACGAGCACAATGAAAGGAAACAGTCTATTAAGTTAAAATTAAACAATGCACTCTTGTGAAGAGTTAGTTGAATGCATACACTCATGTTTTCTGACGTATCCAACGCTTCCCAATAACAAATGTAGTACATATGGTTGATTTGAACTTAGGTTCCTCTTTATTTGCGCTATCACAATTATTTTCAAATGTGTAGTCACAACACTTAGGAAATCAATCGTCTACCAATTGAACAAATTACTTAAGCATTTGTATGGATACTAAGTAATTTAACAAAATATACAAGCACACGAATCTATGGTTTTGGATATCAAATAGTGAAATACCTTGAGCGAGTTTTAATAGGTCATATTTTGGTTGTTTAAATCCAAAGAAAATATCCCACCAAATTAACACATTTGACCAATTATACGATTATATGCCAAACACTAGTTAAATTTAATGTGAAATTAAGTTATAGTTACCCATTTCCATCCATATTGTTACAACCAATAATTTTAGTCAACGGGGAATAATCTGAAGCATACACACAAATATCAATCATTTAATTAATGAGGATATTTCCATAAGGTATAATGCATACATGGATAGTGTTGGGAAATGGGGGTGTAGATACACCAAGTTAGTCTTGGTTTTATCTACGAATCTACACAATTAACAAACTAATACATTATCATAGTGATCAAGCAAGTTGGGAATTCAATGTTGTAGGAAACATAATGCCTTGGGTTCATGATTTGTTGTGCAATGGGATGTATAATATGGTGTACATAGTGGAAATCACACTAGAGATTCATCAAATAATTAAATTGATTGAGGAAAATACCCAACATACAATATATACACAACAAATCATTGGAATGATCCAAGCGCAATTTGATCAGAACACACCAAAAGATAGACATTTTGAACCATAAATACAAATGAGAAAACATAAAATAAAAGGATGCTTTTATTATGCTCAAGAAATTGTTACAAATGTGATATACACTATGTCAGATAGAAAAAAACATGTTTTTTGACTCACTAGCAATCCATTGTATATTTATATTGATCAAAGACAACCTTCACTCTTCATGGATATGATCAATAACTCTTTCATCCCCTGGTATGCAAGTATATTTATCCCTTCAAGTCATTCATACCTTTGATAGTACCCTTATTCTTCCATTGTTTCTTTTTATCCCCCTCCCCTCTCTCCATCTATCTATATATTCCTTTGCTCCAGCAACATTATTTTTAATAGAGCCACCTTGGAAGGCCAACCATCAACATGATTTGTTTCATATTCCATGGATTTTGATTTCAGTCGTTTTATTTTTCAATTTTATTATTACAAAGTTTAAAAATGAGATATTATTTATATCCATTTCAAATCACACCTCCTAATGTGGAGGATTTTGGTCCCCAAAATCGGAATCAACTCAATTCTCTATCTTGTTTTTCTTCTGGATTTTTATAGTTGTGTCCTCAACTTCCATAGATCATATTTGTCTCTTAGCTATTATTGAGTCTTGAAGAACCTCATTGAGCCATCTCTTTGTATCAATATTTGATATATCTCCAAGAGACAATGCTTCTATTGCAATATTTAAGACAAGAGTTGAATATGGGTTCCTTTGATGTTAGCATAATCATATTGTACATTTCATTAGTGGACATGGCATATTCTACAACTTTAGGTACATGGAAAATCATTGGTTTGCACTTACCCTTCACTCTCCGAAATTTTCTTTTGGTGATGTGGTTCCTAGGATGAACCTTTAGATGAAGCCTCTAACACTTGGCTTACCAGTTTCCACTTAAATTGCAGTGTTGGAAAAATTTCTCTCTACTACATGGTCTACTTGGCATTCTCTTCTATTTTATGTCCTTGTGAACTTGTTGTTTTGGAAAATATTTCTCTCTATTATTTCCACCAAAGGAAAACAAATTATATTGTCAATATTCAACCTTGTGTCCTTTCTTCATAGATTAAAACCAAACTAGATATGCTTTGATGTACCTCTTTAGTTTGTGCTATTGCTTGTTCCCTCGAGTGTGGGTGCAATTTTGAGTGGTGGACCCTTAAATGCCTTCTTTCAAGCTTCTACAAGCAGGCTAGAGTGATGGATTTCTCCCCACTCCTTTTTATGTTGCATTTTCATTAATTGAAATGATTCTTCTTTGATCCCTTCTACATTGAAAAATATTATATTGGTGCTCCTAGCTTAAGCCAAATTTGTACTTGCTTCCTCTTGTCCACAAAACCTAGGTCTTCATGATTGAATCTATGTTCAACTATAATGGAGTTTACAATCCCTTGTTTTTTCTTACCTATCCCTTTCCCATTGTATCCCATTTGTCTCATGAGTTTGGAACCAATGCCTTTGGTATGATTTTCAAAATCACCAAAGGTATCTTTAGAAATATCTATGGAGGGTGACCTTACTATTATTACCTTTTTCATGGTGTAGGAATCTACAATTGAAATATGAAGTGTTTGCATTTCCTTGGTCTCTTGGATAGCTTCCTACAACTTGGACAATGCCACAAGTTCCTTTTCTATCTATGTTTTTCTCCCCTTCTAGTGGCCATTCTCCTCTTGGATATACACAACATCTTCCTAATTGTTCTAACCTCTCTCTTTTAACACCTTACTCGGACTAGGTCCGCTTCTCCTCAAAGTGATACAACTTCTTGAAGGTCATGGATTCAAATTATTTGATACCATATGATCCATAAATGAGGGACTTATATCCCACTCATTTCACCAATACGGAAACTTAAGCCTCTCCAATTTTGTGACCATATATGTCTTAAGCTACGTTCTAAAATGTGCAAATAGGCCTAAACAACATACTCTATTGAGTTAAAATTGAAAAATACGCTCTCGTGGGTCGTAATTTCAATGCATACACCCTTATTGTTTGAAGCATCCAACACTTTTCAATTACAAATATGAGATATATAATTTTTCTTAACTTTGGATTCCTTTAATTTGTGTTATCACAATCTTTTCAAATGTGCAATCACAACACGTAGGAAATAAAAGCTCTGTCCATTAAGATATTACTTAATAATTCATATGGTTGATGAGTATAAATTTAATTAAATACACAAGAATATGAATACATGGTCATGGATTTTAAATAGTGAATTCCCTTAAGGGAACGTTGGTTGTTTGTTGCTAGAAAATAACCCAAAAAATTAACAAATTTGACCATTGGTATGGGATGCCTACAAATGGTTTGATTTAATGTGAAATTGAGTTGTAGTTACCCATTTTCATCCACATTGTCACAACTAGTGATTTTAATTAATGCGAACTAGTTTGAAGAATCCACAAAAACACACATGATATGATTAATGGGGAAATAATAGGTATGGACAATGTTAAGAATTGGGTACATATAGCCACCAATTTAATTTTGGCTATAGAAATTAATCCACATAACTGGTGTAGGTCATTTTTCACCTTCACATAGATAATCCATTTACTTGAGGGTTTTTATATGTCACGTAAGAGATCAACTAGACATTTAAAACTAAAATAAACTAATAAAATTATTTAACCATGCATGCAATACAAATAATAAAATTATTTAACCATGCATGCAATACAAATACGTAAAAGTAGATAAAAAGATTGGAATGTGTCACATGTAAAGAATGATATTGTATTGACACATAAACAATAAAGTGAGATAACGACACCTTGGTGTTAGTAGTAGTATGCAATGGACCTCTACAAGACACACGGGATGGTTTTTCTTCTCTATTTGTAAATTTCATCCAAGTGATATTGTAGGTGGATTCTAAATGTTTTAAGGAAAAAGGGTAATCTCTCTCTTTATCTCTTAATAGTAATTATGGTAGTCTAACCTTATTGTTTATATGGATATGGAAGGTTGACGTTAAGTGTTGTATTTATAGGAAATAATGTGAACAACACTAAGATATAGCTACAATGTGAATGGTCCACTTTTCATTGATGATTTAGTAGTGATGTTAGGTTTTAGAGACCAAATCAACAACTAGATTTGGCCATAACATTATTTTAAGTCTAAATCGAGGATATGTCCAAAGCATCATCACATTATTTTAAGTAAAATCCAGAACATGTTAGTTAAGTTCAAGATTTCAATTTTTTGTGGTTTTTGGTTGTTGAGGTCATATGATGATGGAAGTGATGGAAATGGGATAATACTTCCGATAATGAAGTACAATGGTGATGATACTCATGATGAGGAAAGTAAGAAAAAATAGGATACTAACATTCACCCTTAATGTGTGAGGTTAGGAGCTCATTATATGGTCGAAATACATTATAGTTTTTTTCTCTTTTAATCTATATCAGACCATGAATACATGGAAAAATAATATGAGTGAGTTAGAATAAAGTGTCAGCCCCTTGAAGGGGATACAGAGGCCATACTTGTAGAAAACCAACTTCCATTGTTAGGTGTATACAATTCAAATATAAATGAGGGGGTCGTTCTCATGCTTATATAAATGTCTCAATACAATATGGGATCAAGATCAATAGGGGTCTAATCAATATAGATGAATAATTATATGGTACAATAAATCTTGTTGGTTAAAAGGGACCCAATTCAAGTCAATAAATATGGTTCAACCCATAGCTGATATAAAGTACATGATTAGGAACAATAGCATCCCGATGGGATGAAAAGTCACAACAATTGAAGCACTGTTGAAACTAGAGGGGCCCTGAGATATGTAAGGAATAATAGCATGAGAAAATCCTCATATAAGGTGGCTCAAAATTTTGAAATACTATTCCAAATAGGTCCAAGGAATTGGAACTAGAAATAAATCAATGGCGCTAACAAAACCTAGACATCACAAGAAGCTATAAACTAAAGGGCTTCTAGAAAATATCCAATACATAAAGGAATTCATAAATGTATGTGTCTTTGACAAAAATGGGATACACAAACCACTATATTGATGTATGATTCTCAGCAATGTGATAATGATCTAGATTCATGCAAATTAGAACCAACCAATCCAAGGGGGAATGAGGTATCGCCTTAGGTTGTTCAAGGTAATCCATCAATTATGGTTATGGGGACAAGGTCCATAATGCCTCTAGTCCTACCATCTAGAACACACATGTTGAAGTTAATAGAGGGAGGATCACTGAAAACTCAATAATGAGGACTCTTTGTTAATCAACATGAGGGATTATACATAGATGTGAAAGGAATTGGGAATGCGACACCAAAGGGGATGTTGGGCCTAGGTAAATTTTGGGATATTTTGGGTATGCATTTTTTGAAACCTTCTAAAGTGTGAACACAGCTACAATGAGTGGTTAGGAAAAGCAATCAACTCCAAATTTTCAGCTGAAGATAAAGGAAAACCAACTTTTTTGATGAAATCCAATCAAGGGGTTGGTTAGATGGTTAGGAATTTTGTACACTTACATTTATGGGATTATGTAGTGGGCGCGGGTTGTAAAACAACTAAACATAGCCTATAAATATGTAAAGAGTTGGGATTTTCGGGGGTTGGCCAATTTTTAAGAAGACAATAGACTGTTTGTGATTTTTCAAAGAAAGTATGTACTGTTTTGTCGAAGTCTAAGTTGAGCTAGAGTCGCAAGTATAAAGATTGATATGTAAGATTTGTGCGCAAATATATTGTAATGGAGTTGTGGGGATATGTCTCCAGCATATGTGTGCATACTGAAGTGATCGAGTTGTGACTCTTTTATAACAACGTGCTCTTTTGTTGTTTTTCTCGTCTTTGGTTTCCATGTTAAATATTTGGTGTCTATTATGCATGATGTGTGTGTGTTGAATTGTTCTTTGCTTAATAATGCATCAATGGATAACTATGAATGTATGGAAGGCTGAAATATCATTGGAATGAATGTTTATGATGTCATGAATTTATTTAATGTTGTGGATAAATGCGAGAATCCTTGTCGCAGTTTATGATTTGTCGACGTTTGTTATGTCGAAGTTATGTATGTATTGTATGGTGAAGTTCCCCTTGTTTACTGCGGAAATAAGGTTCTTGCAGTCCCCATAGGTACTTCCACTAAGACTTCATATCCTCTATAGGTTTTTCCAAGATGGCTAAATTCCTTTTGGGCTTGTATCTTGGGTTTTGTTGGCATGTTATGGTGTGGACCCGGGTTATGTTAAGGTTGTGCCAAAAATGGTTCCATTGTCAAGACCGAGATCATTGTGAAGGGGATATGTTTATGTAGCATCCGTATAAGCCTACTATAGAGGAGTGTCTAAATAAGAATACAAAGAAATTTCTCCAAGAAGAAAATTGAGATCTGCGACTAACTTTGGAACAATGGTTGGGTAGTTATGTCTATTCTGATATCTATGAATTTTTTTTGGTGAATTTCCTATTTTGTTGAATGAGTGGCTATCAAGGTTGAAATTCCAAAATAGAAACTTACAAGAGGGTGAACCAGAGAGATGGAAACCTCAGTTGATTCAATAGCTAAAGTGTGTGAATAATGAAATATCATGGGTTGTCAACTAATGTGTTGATAGTATCCTAGAGGGATACACCACTGAGTTTGTTGTCGATACTATCAAATCATACAATGAAGCGAAGCGAGATTTCTTTCGAGGCCCATGAGGTAGGTTCTTGAAATATTTGAAGCTAAGGATTAATATGTTGTTGTGTGAAAAAAGAGTCTTGAGAATGAATTATAATTAGTAAAGTGATTTTGCATGGGTGGAATGGGTGTCGAGTGGAGGAAGGCCTGGAAGAATGAACAGAGTAAGTTGAAATGATAAGAAGAGAGGAATTTGAGACTGATGAAGAGTGTGGGTGCTTGAGGAGTGGGAAGATATTCCATTCGAACAAGAGGATAAGTACTGTTTCTCAATGCTCTGTCCATTTAAGTTATTACTTAAGAATTCATATGGTTGATGAGTATAAATTTAACAAAATATACAAGAATATGAATATATGACCATGGATATTAAATACTGAATTCCTTTAAGGGCATTTTGGTTGTTTGTTGCTATAAAATAGCCAAAAAAATTAACAAATTTGACCATTGGTATAAGATGCCTACCAATGGTTTGATTTAATGTGAAATTGAGTTGTAGTTACCCATTTCCATCCAGATTGCCACAACTAGTGAATTTAGTCAATGAGAAATACTTTGAAGAATCCACAAAAACACTCATGATATAATTAATGGGGAAATAATATAATAGGTATAATGCATGCATGGACAATGTTAAAAATTGGGGACGTCTAGCCACCAATTGAATTTTGGCTATAGAAATCAATCCAAATAACACTCAAAATAATTTGTGTGGGTCATTTTTCACCTTCAAATAGATAATGTATTTACTTAAGGGTTTTTATATCTCACATAAGAAATCAACTGGAAATGTAAAACTAAAGTAAAATAATAAAATTATTTAAACATGCATGCAATACAATTATGAAAACTAACTAAAAAGATTGGAATGCATCACATGTAAAGAATGACATTATATTGACACATAAACAATAAAGTGAGATAACGACTCCTTGGTGTTAGTAGTAGTATGCAATGGACCTCTACAACTGACACAAGGGAGGGTTCTTCTATTCATTTATTTGTAAATTTCATCCAAGTGATATTGTAGGTGGATTCTAAATGTTTAAAGGAAAAAGGGTAATTTCTCTCTCTCTCTCTCTCTCTCTCTCTCACAATAGGAATTCTGGTAGTGTAACCTTACTGTTTGTATGGATATGGAATGATGACCTTGAGGGTTGTATTTATACGAAATAATGTGAAAAATACTAAGATATATCTCCAATTTGAACGATTCCCTTTTCATTGATGACTTAGTAGGGATGTTGGGTTTTGGAGACCAAATCAACAACTAACTTTGGCCATAATAGTTAGGATATGTCCACATTAATCTACTATGCTTTTTTGGGAAGCACACATCAATTAAGTGTAAAATAATTATGGTTTGGGACCTCGTCACGGTTTTAGAATCTTTTAGTGTAAAGTATCGTCTCATTATTTTGGGGAAAATCCACAACATGTTAGTTAAGGTCAAGATTTGACTTTTATGGTTTTTGGTCACATTGTTGAGGTCATATGGTGACATAAGTCATGGAAATGGGGATAATATTTCCAATAATTATGTAAAATGGTGATGATATTCATGATGAGGAAAGTAAGAAAAAACAGGGTACTAATAGTTGCTCCCTAAGTTATGAGGCTAGGAGCTCATTATATGGTCGAAATACGTCATAGTTTTTTTCTCTTTTAATCCATATTAAACCATGAATACCTAGACAAAGAATATGGGTGAGTTAGAGGAATCTTTGTTTATTAGCATGAGGGATTATACATAGATCTGAAAGGAACCATGAACGAGGCACCAAAGGTTATGTTGGCCCTATGTAAATTTTGGGTACCCATTTTGTAAAACTGGTGAAAGTGTGAACAGAGCTATGATGAAGTGGTTTGGAAAAGCGCTCAACTCCAAATTTTTAGCCGAAGATAAAGGAAAACCAATTGTTTTGACGAAATCCAACTAAGATATTTGTTAGATGGTTAGGAATTTTTTCCACTTACATATATGGGTTTGGGGAATAGTTTGTAAAATGACCAAACAAAGCCTATAAATATGTGACACATTGGGATGTTTGGTAGTTAGCCAATTTTTGAGAAGACAATAGATTGTTTGTGATTTCTCAAAGAAAGTATGTACTGTTTTGTTGAAGTCTAAGTTGAGCTATAGTTGTAAGTATGAATATCGATATGCAAGATGTGTGTGCAGACATATTTTATTTGAGCTTTGACGAGATGCATGTAGGATGTGTGCGTGGAATAAAGTGCTCTATTTGCGACTCTTTTATAACAATGAGTGCTTTTGTGGTTTTTACTGTCTTGTGTTTTCACGTTAAATCTTTGGTGTCTATAGTGCATTATGTGTGTGTCTTGAATTGTTCTTTTCTTAGTAATGCATCAATGGATAACTATGAATGCATGGATGGGTGAGATATTACTAGAATGAATGTTTATGTTGTTGTGAATTTATTTAATGTCATGGGAATATGAGAATCCTTGTTGGAGTCTATGATATGTTGAGCTTAGTTATGTCGATGTTTTCTCTGTAATGTATGGCAAAGTTACCCTTGTTGGCTGCAATAACTTGGTTCATGTAGTCCCCATAGGTACTTCGGGTGAGACTTCATCTTCTCTATAGGAGTTTTTAAGAGGGATAAATCCCATTCCGGATAGTATCTTGGGTTTTGTTGGTATGATATGGTGTGAACCTGGGTTATGTTAAGATTGTTCCAAAAAATGGTTTCGTTGTTGAGACCGAGATCATTGTGAAGGGGAAATGTTTATGTAGCATCCATTGAATCCTAAGATCGAGGCGTGTCTAGATTTGAAGACAAAGGAATTTTCACAAGAACAAAACCAAGATTTGCGGCTGACTCCAGGACAATGGTTGGGTAGGTATGTCTATTATGATATCTATGACATTTTTTTGGTGAATTTCATATTCTATTGAATGAGTGGTTTTCAAGGTTGACATTCCAAAAGAGAAACTTGCAAGGGGGTGAACCAAAGATCTATACAACTTAGTTGATCCAGTAGCTAAAGTGTTTGAATAATGAAATATCATGGAATGTTGACTATTGGGTGGATAGTATCTTAGAGGGATACATCATTGAGTTTGTTGTCGGTACTGTCAAATCATATGACGAAGAAAAGAGGGAGTTCTTTTGAGGCCCATGAGGTAGGTGCTTGAAGTATTTGAAGTTGTGGATTAATATGTTGTTGTGTGAAAAAGGGGTCTTGAAAATGAACTTTGGCAAGTAAAGCGATTGTGCATGGTGGGAATGGGTGTCGAGTGGAGGAAGGTCTACAAGAATGAATAGAGTAAGTTGAAATGATAAGAAAAGAGGAAGTTGGTACTGATGAAGAGTGTGGGCTCTTGAGGAGTGGGAAGAGATTTTGGTTGAACAAGAGGAGACGAAGTGCGACCAGGAGAGAGAGTTGCACTATGACCAGAGGGAGAGACTATGAATATGCACCACAACTCGATGAGGAGTCTTGCAATGAAGAAGAATAAGTTCCATATCTACATCACTCCCAGGGATACAACATATCGAGGACCCTGCATACATATCCATAAATAGATGTAAGACCTAAGAGCTTGTCGCAGTGTGTTGGGGAAAAACATTAAACAAATTATAACAGATATCCAATGATTTAATTGTTAACCCGGAGAGATCGTAAACTTGTGAGGTATAGACAAAATATATGCAGGGGTAGAGTACTTCTAACCTATTCTACAACTGAAATTGAATCTAAGTTATGAAAACAGGAAATTATATGGAAATAAATCTAATTGCAGAAAACATGAAATTGCATAAATTAACTTGATAAAGAAAGACTAAAATTGCATGAAATAAACTGATTGAAAATAATCAACAATAACTTGTGAGCTCACATAAAATATATACTAACATTTCATAAGAAAGAAATTGCTGGAAATATATATTAACATGGAAGAGTAACAAGATTTGCATCAAAGCATAATATCCATTACATGACAATAAAAATCCATTGTATGACTAATTCTAAACTATTCTCTACTTCCAAACCACTAGAGATATCTCTAACCAAAATGAGGAGAGATCCCTCGTATTTATACATGAATTCAAGATAACTGATCATAATTACAGATCCACTATTCTCTCAACTTTTCCCTCAAAATCTTGAACAAATCTACAAATCATCCCTTCAAATCCTCAAAAAATCTACAACTCATCCCTTCAAATCCTCCATGATATCTTGGATAAGATATTCCATCTCCATATTTCCATGATCTTCTCCTTGAAATTAGCCCATATCTTGAGGATGAAATTCGAATTTGAGGCTAGGTGGTCACTTTTGAGCTTGTTATAATATTCAAATTCACCTGTAAGCATCACCAATCTTACCCAACTTTAAAGTATAATGAAAATATGTTATTTTTCTCAATAATTAACCACAAATTCACTCAAAATACTCAAAAATAAATTATTTGGAAAATAACAAAGTAACCCATATTTATTCATGAAAATGGTGGATAGTAATGGTTTACGGAAGGATAAAATAGGAATAAGGTGATAAATGGTATATAAAAGATGAATAAGATGTGGTCTTTTTGCATCTCAACATTCCCCCCAACTTGACTGGTTGCATGTCCTCATGCAACTATGTATTGATTCTCTTTAAAACTTTTGGCTTTGTAGCTGGGTTTTACATGATGATGGTATGTAACAGTAAATCATTCTAGGATTTGAAATGCATGAGTGGCAACAATTTTCCTTATGGTTCGTTCTTGTGTGAAAACCATGAATATAACAAAGGTTGTTTCTTGTGTTAACAACATTCGCTTGTTTTACTTGTATTTTTGTTGCAATACATGAAATTTAAAAGTATACATGCATTGGAAATGATGAACCATCAATGTATATTAGAAATTGTTTTCTTCATGTTATGAATCATGCCAATATATATAGCATAGTTTGGGAAAGATGTGCTGGTTAATGGTAGATGAGATGATGAATATGTAAAATGGTAATGAATAGTCCCCGCGCCGCCCCCCCTCCCCCCCCCCCTGAACTTATGATGTATTAGGTTTATGAAAATGAGTAAGGTAATGTAACACGGTGAGGGAATTTTCCAAATTCATTCATTTTCTAGCATTTAAGGAATTACATGGTTAAATATTAGAAAACAACATAACTCCACTTACCCAAAAATTTGATGAACTATGCAATAGGAATGTGGCTGATACTGCTGCTGGATCATAGAGTGTGAAGTGAATAAATCTGAACTGCTTGGTTGTATGAAGTAAAAGATGAGAGCTGAAATTAGAACTGTGGTACTCTAATATGGCTGAAGTATGCTACTGTAAAACTGTTGATGGAGTCATGCAAAGTATATAGTCTTCACCTGCTACAAAAACTGATGGTACAATTCTTACCATGCGAATAAATGTGTCGATGTCAAACATGGGAAGAATTCATTGGATTACTGACCATTGATGAATGTCGTTAACCAATGCGAGGCAGTCTCACCATTGATGTCAATGAGTGCCAAGGTACCTAAGTACATCATGCAAAGTGTGAATAAATGAGCTGATGTCAAGCCAATTGCAAGATCTAATGATCAAGGGACATTGATGTATTCCCATGATTGTTAGCGAGAGAACTTTCCATTAAGGCATGCAAGCCTCAAGGTACTAAAATGAACTCTAGTCTCTATCTCAGATAAGGTGCTGAGGTCGATGGGGCAAGACTTGTTGAAAGATGGGCCTTAAGGAGTCCCACATCAGTCAACACGAGTTATACATAATGAGTGGTAGGACTATAAATAAATGATATAAGGGTCAAACCGTTTTTATGGCAGGGATAACAAAGCAATGTAGTCATGGAAAGGAAGTTGAATGGTTTTATTCATAAGGAAAAACATAAACTGAAAATGGGGAAATTGTGTGTGACTCAGAAAGGTAGACATGCGGTAAGTTAGGATGTATAAGGTAGTGAAAAAGTATACTCTGACATGGATGATGGATAAGCTTGGAAGGAAAAGGGTAAGTAATCATGACATGGCGTAATTGGTTTCTGAAAAGCTTTTTTATGGTAGCAGAATGTCATGACATACATGGTGGAAATTGAACTTCTTCAAGCTTTCAATGGAACATTTTTCTGAAAATTCTGCTATTCTAGAAATCAATTCTGCACGTCATTTGTTCATCTTTAAATCTGCAAAAAGGTTAGCATTTTCCCACAACAAACTTGTGAGCACACTGAAAAGGAAAGAAAACATGTGCTTAAAAAGTTAAAGAGAATAAATAAAATGCTATTATACCTTAAAGTAGCAACCCTTCTAGTCGAAACCTGTTTCTCAGTGACTTGCGAAAACAAGTTAGCACAGTAATCATAAAATTTTGAGAAGTTTTCAAGTTTATTTAAAATTTAAAATTGTATGATTTTATTTATTACATAATACTTTTTATTTGTTTATATGTTTTTAGTTTTTAATTTAATTTAATTTTTATTTTTTATAATTTTTATCATAATTCTTTTATTGTTATTTTTAAAGTTGTTTTGTGTGTATGTGTGTATATATATATAATTGTTTGTAATTTTTTAATTTAATTTTGTTTGAAAACAAAATATATTTTGTAGATATTTTTATCTTTATTTTTATTATATATATAAAGTAATTTAATTTATAACTTTTAATTATTTTATGTTTTTTTCTTTCTTAAAAAAAAAACGTATTATTAATTTAATTATGTTATTTAGTAATTTTATTTTATTTATTTTTTAAATTTATATTATTTTTTAATGTTTATATTTTTTTTAACCTTTTTAATTGTTTTGCAGTAAAAAGAATTTGGAACAGAAATCAGAATTTTCACATCCTCATACAAAAATGAATGCGTCCCTATGTAATGATTGAGCAAATAAAGAGAGAGGGTTGACCCTTTTAGTGGTCGACCCCTCTAAAAGCAGGCTAACTTAATGATCTAAATAGAGAGAAGTGTGCAAACAAACGATTTTGTTATGGTGAGTTTAGCAGCTTGAAACAACCACCTACCTCCCCCAAACAAAAGTTGTGCCAGGTCCCACTGTGCAAAAATAAAAATCAGCGTAGATCCAAATCCTAGGCTTTTATTTATTTCATTTTTACAACATAATTCTAATGCCAAATTTTTACATCATTAGAAAAATATATGTTCCTATTATATATAATGTGATTTCAAGAACATTATTATAAGTACCAAAGGAATATTTTTAAATTCATACTTTGAAATTTTTTCTTCTATCTTTCTATTAAGTTTGTGCAAAATTATTAATTTTTTTATTTTCTAATTTTTGTACAAATATAATATGTAAGTCATTAATAAAGCTCTCTAATCTCTTCAAAACACTTGATACTTTATTAACCTGATATATTTGCAAAATTGTTGTTATCTCATATCTTTTGAAATTCTTTTCCACAAATAAAGTAAAGATATGTTATAATAAAAAATCATGAAAGGTTTTAGGATTGTTTTTTAATATTCTATTAATGAGTCTTTTGTAACTCTTAACACATAATAATATGCATATGGATATTATTTAACCATTGGTTTATAAAATTATGACATCAATATCTCATTTTTCTTTTAGTGTCCTCTATAAATTTTGGGATGACATTATTAAAATGGATTTGAATTTGATTATTTTTCTTATGATGGTATTGACGGTTTAAGTAAAAGATGTGTAAATTCATCAGGATCTAGATATTACTAGGGGCTTTCAAAATTTTAGTTACTATACATGATATGTATATAGGTGCATCCAACAAAGGAGAAATTACTAAGTATATGGACATAGAGGATTTGCATCCAACACAGTCAATACCAAGGCATTACGTATCTGGTCGAATGACTAAGAATGTAGAGGATTTTACTCCGAAGCCTATCAAGCTCACTTGATCATCACGCACACTATTGGCATAGCCATAAAAAGTATGTGTCTCAACACTTTCAATGTTTCTCCAATCTGAGGTTACCTGGTGCTTCAATTTTAAATATAGGAACAGTGCTTGCTGTGCGACCTAGTGTGAATGGAGGGATTTGCGCCTATGAAGAAGCCCTCATGAGAGAGTAGCATATTTTTTAGCTATAGGAGAATGTTTGGTGTGTCCTCCCAACCCTCCAAAGGCTTCATTAATAGATAAAAAGAGCGTCGGTCACCTTTGATAGCCTTTGATAGAGGGAAATTGAATCTAGTGTGATGAGCCTCGCCGATCACAACACCTTGAATTTGTAGTCCCAGACTTCTATCTCAAAATAAATATTTTTTCCTAGCCAACATAAGCTATAAATATGGATTAGATCTACTGGAAGAGAGAGAGTTCTTTTTACTGGAAGGATTTTATGTATAGATTTATTTTGACCGGGGCAAGCGAAATAGTGTTTGTTTCAGATAAAGGATGATCGTGCTTGTTGGAAAAATAAAATAAAAAGCCAACATTAAAAACAAACCAACATAAAAGAAAGACATCACATAAGAGTTATTTAATGCTGAGATATATGCTGTTCATTAATTAATATAGGTGGCAGCAGACAATCTTCCAAATGTTGCTTTTCTTATATTTTGACAGCCAATCAAGCACAAAATAACTTCTGGCAAATCTCTATTGTTGCTACAATTTGGGAATTATTGGGTTAGGTTCGAATAGTCTAGGATTTATTTTTTTAATAAAAACATGCACTACTAGATAAAATAAATAATGCTCTATTCAATCACAAAGTGCTATTCACTTACATATACTACCTAAGACACCATGAATATGCTTTCCCTGAGGTGATTTACATTTTTCTAATCAATTTTGTGTAGTTACATCAGTTCGCTCCCGACCTTCCTAACTGACTTCCTACCTTCCAAACTTTATAACGACTTGATTATTGGCTGCTATTGCTAGGATTTTGAGAATTGCTAGTTGGTGGGTTGGTTGGCACCAAGTGAGTTGGTAAAAGGGGTGAAATATAAAATATCGTCACTATAATTGCGGAGCTTGGAAAGCGAACACAAGAAATATTGTTGAGGTGTGATTTTCAATCAGAAACAACCGCCACATCTCCACACTAGTTTGGATTTTCATCGAGATTGCGGACACGTTTCACATGTTATTTTTGTTTTGAAATAAATACTAGATACAGATGGACATCAACCCAGGAAGAGTTCCAATCCATTATCCAACCATTAAAATGATTCAAGTCACTGAAGGAGTATCCCAACAATACGGTAAAGAGGCCACGTTTGAGTTCATCATGAGCTTTAATATAGAAAAGGAAGTGAGTGTGCATGAAGGAATTTATTATTGCTAGTAGAAGCTGCCACAAAATTGCAAAATTTACTGAAAAATGCCATGAAATAAGAGATAATATTCATGAAACATAATAATGATATCTACCATAAAAAGAATATTTGGAGAATATTATTCGCCAATACAACAGCTTAATACCTAATTTGTTGCAAATGCAACGGTTTCATAATTGCTACATTAAATAAACATCATAGTTTTTCTTTGCATTCCTAAATTTTGGTTGGCATAGGTCCATGAATTTTGTACTATCCGTGTGCTTAGATTCATCTCATCACAATAAAACAAGAAGAGCCTACTGCTAGCTGGTGCAAAATGTTGGTGCAAATATTGCAGGAGATGAAGAGGATCATGGGGGAAGCGAATGGTGGTAGAGCTGCGCGCTGGGAGGTAGAAGGGAGCCCATGCTTTCACTATCACTGGATTTACATAGGCAGGCTGCTGGATGGGTTGAGGATGTGCATACAGCTAGGGTTTCTGGAAATTTGATATTTTGTTTGTGTGTTTTGTTTTATTTAATTTTTAATTTATTCATTTTTTTCTAAATTTTTGCAAGTTTCAGCCCGTACACATCGAAATATAGGTTTTTTGTACATATTAGAAAAATAGGCTGAATGACAGATCGAAAGATGGGCTGAAGGAATAGGCTGAAGAATGGGTCGTTCGATCTGCTATTTCTTTTTTCTTATTATATCTGCTATTAAAAATTTGCAGGTTTTGTATTAAAATTATTATCTAGATATATTGATGTTTAATCTTTAATATTTTTTTTAATATTTAAAAATTTAAAATGTTTCAATGTTTATAGGTTTAGTTTTACAATTTTTAGAAAAACTAAAAACTAACATTTAAATTGAGTAAATATTGCTTTCTTATACTATTCCTAATAAAAGAAAAAAAGTAAAAAAAATATCTAAATAATTTCTAAATAATTCTTAATGCAAGCTGATATGTATATTTATTTGTTTATTAATTAATTTATTTTATTTTAATTGTAGTAACTAATTCTTAATACATTTATTTTTATTTTTAGGATGACTAGAAAATTATTAAATGAAAAATAAAAATAAAAAGAGACAAAAAATTTAAGAAAATTTTTAGATTTAAAAGATTAAAATTATTTTTAATTCCTAACAAAATTAAAAAAACAATAGTAATTAAGACTATTTAGAAATAAAATTTAACAAATAGAAACATTAAAGTAAATTAAAACAAAGCTAATTTTAAACTAAAAAATAAAAACTAAAACCTACCTTCTCTATTCTAAATAAAAAATTATAATCATTAAGTGTAGTGAAATCGCAAGTGTAACCATCTATCTAACAAAAGTAAGCGAAGATTATCATTTAATTTTGAAAAACTAAATCTAGAATATACAATAATATAAAAAATTAAATGTTGAAAATATGAATTAATAAAATAAAAGCGAAAACAAAGTTGATCTAACCTAATACTTACTTGGAACCATTGTTTGATGCAACTTTCGTTTGCTTAATATTCTTCACGATGTTGATCACCCGAGATTCCTTCTTCCTCCCTTTCAATCTCTAGTTCGAACAGGTGCTCCTTATCTGATATGCATGATTCTTTGAATGTCAATTCTTCTTTCACTTTAGGAGGAGTAGTAAATTTTTAGCTGCTATCAAGATCTCCTTTTCTTGAGAAGAGGAGATCTCTGCTTCTGCTAGGAGTTGAGAGAGTTGATCTAGAATTAGACTTATGCTCATCCTAAAATCATTTTACTGACATCAAATCAATTGCTAAAAAGAAAAATAAAAAACAAGTACATGACAAATAAAAAAAAATAGTACGAAATGGGTTAGTAAAAAAAACGGAAATAAAAAGTGCACAAAAATCTGTACAAAATAAAAATGAACAGATACAAAGTTAGAAACAACTTAGTATAAAATAAAGGCACCCAAAAAAAATGAAATCGATCCAAACTTTACACTACAAAACTGTAAAAGAAAACTTGCATAAAAAATAAATTCGCATTTGCTAAAAATGAAAGAATACTTTGCAAAAAAAATAAACACACTTGCAAAAACAACAAAGGAACAACAAGGCTTTGGGGCACCCCACTATAGTGGATGCATGTGGCTGTTACATCACCGATATTCCAAAAATTCCGTAGTGAAGTCATCCTTGTGTCTTACCCTTTTCCCCTCCCCTTTGCTGTGTAATGTAAAATTAATCTATTTATATATCTAAACTCTGATCCCTTTTAGCACCTCCCTGGAAACGACGCCAAAATGTTGGGAAAAAACATTAAACAAATTATAATAGATATCCAACGATTTAATTGTCAACCCGGAGAGAGCGTAAACTTGTGAGGTACAGACAAAATATATGCAGGGGAAAAGTATTGCTAACCTATTCTACAACTGAAATTGAATATAAGTTATGAGAATAGGAAATTATATGGAAATAAATATAATTGCAGAAAACATGAAATTGTATAAATTAACTTGATAAAGAAAGACTGAAATTGCATGAAATAAATTGATTGAAAATAATCAACAATAACTTGTGAGCTCACATAAAATCTATACTGACAATTCATAAGAAAGAAATTGCTGCAAATCTGTATTAACATGGAAGAGTAACATGATTTGCATCAAAGCTTAATCTCCATTACATGACAATCAAAATCCATTCTATGACTAACTCTAAACTATTCTCTACTTCGAAACCACTAAAGAGATCTCTAACCAAAATGAGGAGAGAGCCCTCCTATTTATACATGAATTCAATATAACTGATCATGAGTACAGATCCACTATTCTCTCAACTTATCCCTCAAAATCCTGAACAAATCTACAACTCATCCCTTCAAATCCTCCATGATATCTTAGATAAGATATTCCATCTCCACATTTTCATGATCTTCTCCTTGAAATTAACCCATATCTTAAGGATGAAATTCGAATTTGAGGCTAGGTGGTCACTTTTGATCTTCTTAAAGTATTCAAATTCACTTGTAAGCATCACCAAACTCACCCAACTTTAAGGTATAATGAAAATATGTTATTTTTCTCAATAATTAACCACAAATTCACTCAAAATACTAAAAAATAAATGATTTGGAAAATAGCAAGGTAACCCATATTTATTCATGAAAATGGTGGATATTAATGGTTTATGGAAGGATAAAATAGGAATAAGGTGATAAATGGTATATAAAAGATGAATAAGATGTGGTCTTTTTGTGGCTCAACATAGTGTTTTCTTGCAAATCAGACTAGTAGTAATATACAGAATAATTGTACATCAAACAATAAATTTCCTAGTAGTGCACCTCCAGTTTAAGGTTCATCAGTACCTTAGAGGCATAGAATGGGTGGGGATAATATGAAGTTACCTGTTTTTAATGAGATTTTATCGAAGGATCCAGAACAACACTAGTCCCTCTACGAAGTTGTATGGACTTTTTGGTAGGTATAAGATGAGGCCATTAAGAAGGCCCAGATTATCACAAATCTCAGGGGTCCGATGTTGGATTGGTATATGAAATTTTCTATCGTTCTTATGGTTACCCCTCACAAGACACTAGTTGAGATTAAGGTTGGGTTAACAAATGATTTTAAGAAGTGGAAGTATGAGTTGTAGTATATCACAAAATTGAAAGAGATCAAGTAGTCAATGATTGAATCTATAGATACTTCGACTAGAGGTTCATGACTTTGATATCTAAGGTAATTTTATGAATGTTAGATGCACAACACAAAGAATGGTTTATAACTATGTTATTACTGCATATTTGACTACCATTGATGCAAAAAAGTATTGTATCTCAATCCGAAGCATTAGAGATTTCCATGAAGCTAGAAGCATTACCAGTAAGAGAAAATAGTGTTGAGATGGTCTAGATTCAGTCACAATTAGAAATATGTCACTATAAATTCAAGATATAAAGAAGGGAAAGGAGGGTTTTGAAGAGATATGGTGCACTAGATGTAAAACAAAAGGACATCATAAGGATCAATATCTATCCTTTCATGAGTATTTGGCCACTGGAGCATTGAACCAACTCAGTTATTTAGTATGATATGGTGTATAGTTTTCCAAAATAGAGGCCATTGATTAAAATAATGTTTATATCTCTAGAAAATAGTAAGTACACCTCAAATCCTATATTATAAGTTTTTTCGATCTGTCGATCATTATGAGAAGGATTGTCACATACCCTAAATTACAAAAACATTTTATGTTTTAGGAGACATTATGTTTTAATTTTATTATAAAGTTTGTAATTATTGACCAAGTGGGGTAAAAGATAATTGCATTTAATTGCTGAATATTTTAGTAATTAATAAATGAAAGATGAGACAACAACTTAAGGAGGCTGTTAAATGAGTTTTTTACTGGCCACTTAGTGGGATAGGCTGGGTTGAGAGTAGATTGACACTTGGAAGCATCCTCAAACTACTTCTAGTTGTTGTAGGAGGCAAATTCCCTATTTTTGTGGTCATGTTCCCCAAGAAAGTGGAACAAGAGAAGGTGGCTCATTAAGTGGAAATTGACCCAAAAGACCTAGGAAAGCTGATAAAACTACCCATTGAATTCAGCTGAGGCTACTCATTCTTTTACTTGTGAAATTTCTAAGTGAAATTCGTGCACAAGAAATTCTATGGAGGGGACAGGCAGAAGTGTTGAGAGAAAAGTGTTGATTTACTAAACTAGTGTAGTTGTTTTGAGCTGAGTTCTTACTGCTACATGCAGAATTATTACTGCTGATTACTTTGTGGAGTTGCATAAGTTTCTAAAACTATTCTCTCACCTAATGCTTTTAACCAGGTGGACCAGTAGACAGGTTCGGGGGTCCTAATATTTGCAACTCAGTTGTCTTCAGGAGTTGGTTGGTAGGAATGGGATCCTTAAGTTGTTGTCTGCTCTGCTATACAACCAGGTTCTACATGTTATTTCTTATTTCTCTATGCAAGTATAGAAATCTGGAATGTATAAATTTAGGATTTGATGCATCTATATGACTATTTTTTTAGTTAGATAAATATTTTATTGATCTAATATTTATAAGTTATTTTTCAGTTATGTATTAGAATAAATGATTTAGGGTTAGTGTAAATTTATTGATGGATAAAAATACCTGACTGTATTTTTCCACACCTTCAAGAAGGTAGTACTCTAGTATAGTAGGTGGAAACTATTATGATGAGTAAATCAATTCAATTAGTGTAGGAATATAATTATTTACTTTCAACTGTTAAAATATTTATAGGAATGTTTAGCAGGAAATCCCTCTATTTTCACAAGTTTCTTTAACTAGAATATATATGTAAAAACAATTATAAATATAAACTTCTACAAAAGAATGTTGATTAAAAGAAACTACACAGTATGTGTAACTGTGTTTATTGTTAGCACAGTAAACACATTGTCTTTAAAGCTTAAACCTAATATAGATACCTATAAATATTAATTATTACAGAAAGAGAAAATTAAGATAAATAGGAACAACATAGATTATTATAACAGTATAACGAAATTGTAGAAATAATCTAAGTTTTATAAATAACAAATGCATAGTTACAGTAATATTGTAATATAAAATAACAACTGCAAAATAACTGATAGACAATAATGTAGAGATTTAAATTAAAATAAAAATACAAACCCTAAATTAGGGAAAACTGTCAACAAAGAATAGGGTTTTTACAGTTTTACCCATATTCTCATAAATTAAATTCTTCATTGTTACAATTATAATATCCATATTATAAATGCTCTATATTAAATAAAATTTACACAGAAACAGTATTAGACTGTTCATCAAATATATACTAAAACGAAATAAGAAAAGACAAATTAAATATTCCTAATCCAATTACACAATTGAGCTCGGGTTGTAGTATCAAACCCTTTTTCCTTTCAATTATTTTCATCAACCAATATTTTTACTAACAAAAATAATGAGAACTAGTTTTGATATTAACTTTCTACATAATACCCTCATTATAAATAAAAATAATCAAAATCGTGGACATTTATGGCAACGAAAGTTCTTCTTTTTCCTTTATCAAATCATCCTCTAGACACAGGTATTTTTTTAGCAATAAAGTTCTTTAAAATTCATTAACTTAAGCTTAACAAACTGAAGTTCTAGTACAAAAAAATAAACCATGATGCCCAAGTCTCAACCAGACCTCTTTCTTTACAGGTTGGCGCATCCTTTTACTGTTAATCAGTACAAGTAACAAATTAAACAAAATGTCTACAAGCCTGCAAAATGAAACCCTAGCATACTTTTAAAATCGCAGCACTTCACAATGAAGTTATGGTCTTACGGCCTATCCAAAAAGAAATTACTGTAAATAAATAAGTTACGGCCACACGACCTTTCCAAACAAAGTTTTGAATAACACAGCCATGACATAAGAGCTCGAAACTGGGTGAGACCATATCATCCAAGCCCCATACATTATCACAGAAGGGAACCTCAGGCAAGAAACTGAGGCTTACCCGGTTGGTCAAGAAGCATGGAGACATTTCTCTTGAAGTATTCTATGCCTCCCAACTCAAAGTAGCACCTGTAAAATAAGTCTACATAGAAAGTTTCGGTTTGTTAAGTTCTTGTTCAAAATAAAACCTTGTTATAGTAAAGAATCGATAAGCTTTTGCAGACAAAGTTAATGAGTTTACCTGGAGAGATTTGGTCCTCGACCGTGCAGTGATCTTGTTTGCACAGTAGCTATGACCAAGGAAACCTTTTAACCTAGCAACTGGGCAGCAGAAAGCTCAAGCTAACACTCTGACGAGATTTTCTGAAGAAAAAAGAAATAGTAAGCCACGACGAAACCCAATTCCTCCCCACTGTCAGCGAAAAACCACCAAGTAAGCTGTGAGCTAGAAATTGAGACCACACTGCTATCAAGATAGAGTTTATAGCTTGGTAAATACACAGAGGAAGAAACTCATGGAACTAGATTTGGCATCGAAGGCCATCACTCATAGAGGCAAAACAATGGAACCAATGGCCATGAGGCCATGAACCTGGCGGCACTTTCAACAACATCGAAGGATAGGGAAAATAATGTGAAATTTTAGGGTTTTGAGATTTATGTAGTATGGTTTACCAATGTGAAAACCCCATCCAATAACCAACGACCACATGGAGTCAACTTTGAATTTGATAATATGGGTTTTGCTCTATAGTTTCGAGAGCCTTGGGTGAAGCCTGCAAAAAGAGGTTATACATAACCTTTGTTATGATCTCATTTGAAAAAGCACTAGATTTCTTTTATTATAAGATGCCTTAGTATAGATTGTAAAGGTATTATAATTATAATTTTTGCTTAAATAGGATCTATATCCATAAAAAGAAGAGCATATAATTAGTGTTAGTATATGCAAAGGTTTATGGTTTATAATTGTTCCACCCATAAAAAAACATTTATACTTCACCTACAACCATTTAATGTTTTAATTGGCACATTCATTTGGTAAAAACCTAGGTAGTTAGTAAAATTATACTACGTGTGAACCGTTCGTTTTGTATATAAATGTCATTTCTTAGTATACCTAAACATATGTAATAATTGCTTATGATTATACATCGATACAAGTTCATATAAATTACCTTGGTGACAAGTAACAAGGTATTGTAAGATCTAGTTTGAAGGACTTATCATTCTCTAGAGTTGCGTGTAGGGTTTGGTTTTAATAGAACAACAAAAGAATAAACATAGGATGCACAAGATATATTCAAAGTTAGGAAATAAGCATCTATGTCTAGTTTTGCTTGGAATTATAAGTACTTATGAGTATAAATAAGTAAATAGGAAGCAAATATACATATCCTTAAAAACAAGGATAAGAAGGTTAATAACTTAGACCTGAAAACGTTGTGTAACAGCTTACAATTTCAATATTTGGAAAAGATACAGATTTGACGATACCTTCTTTTGCTCAAAGTTGTAAGCTAAACAAATGTTCTAGCATTTTACTTATGCTAGTTGATATAATTAATCTCGATCCTGAAACTGGAATAGAAAACGTCTTGCTTGTAAAAATACATGTACAAGAAGCATCATTTCACTGCATTAGCTTCAAAATCTAAGTAAGCCTCAGGCATGAACTAAAGTTCCTTCTTTTTTAAACAGATAAACAAACTTTCGTACATAGTAAACAAACAGTTGTTTCAGCTCATATTACTTCAGATCATCACCTACTAAATCAATCTTTTAATACTTAATTATGAAAGCAGATAGTGAAGTATGCAATTACAGAAATTAATAAAGGAATTGGTTTTAGTTTCTAGATTGGACTCTTTAAAATGATAAATGTTAGTGGTTAAGTTACCCACGTCATTGATGTTTTTAAACATTAATTGTTGCAAGAAAAGTTTTAAATTTCATGAAATTTTGGAGTATTACATGTGGTATCAGAGCACATGTTCAGACACTAGGCCTAAATGTGGCTCAACATGCATAGACAAACAACAGATAAAATGCATGCATACTAATTATTATTTTCTTTTTGAAATGTTATTACCAGAAATTTTTTCTGGGCTAGAACTGCAGGTATGAAAAGACTCGAGGAATATACAGATGAAGAGTCCCCATTAAATGAACAAAGTAATTCTAGAAGAGAACCAATCAAGGAAGAAATAACTAATAATTATTACAAACTGTTAAAGAATTAGGAACTGAAATGGAAACAGTTAAAAAGAGAATGAAATAATTCTAAGGGCTCAAGAGGAGTTGAACCAGACACTGATGGAAAAATTTCAGAGTGAAGGAAAAGATAAACCGATAGGATCTGAAAATATGTCCTACCAACATAAAAGTAAAAATTTCAAACAGTCTAAAATTGAAAGTAGTTCATCCTTTGAAATTTATGGTGACTCACACCAAAAGAATCACCAGTACTCTAGTGATAGCAATGAGGATAGGCCACATGGCCTTACAGCCTAAACAATACCAAAGTGCAAAAGATGTGTTTGAAAATAAAACCAATAGTACAAGCTACATATAACATAGAATAAAGGACTAGATTACATCCATTAAAAGAAGGGAGAAGTGAAGGCTTATTCAACAAGTTTTTAATCACACAAGTTGGGCTATGCAATGAACAAGATCACAAAAGCATGATTCTAAGGGAAAGAATGGTTGCTGGTGTAGAAAACTGGATGTGATGTGAGGTTGTATTGAGTGGGGGGGGGAAAGTTAATCCAAATTCTATAAATAAGGTGGGGCCCACACAATTATGTGTCATTTTCAATATTCAACATTAGAGGAGCTAATGATACCTAGAACTTCAAGCACATATTTTTTCCATTACAACTGTCAGATATAGATTTCATGAGTTGCAGGTTATATTTCTCTCCTTACTCTTTATTTTTTCCATTTTGTTTCTTAAATTTGGGGTCTTGGTCTCATGGGGAGCCCCATAAGGGTTCCCCCATCCATTGTGGGTTTTGATCCCTTTCTTAGGATGCAATCATGAAGAAATGACTAAGAAAAAAATGTAGCATGGTCATGTTTTTTATTTAAACAAGAATAATGCCCCATTTCAACTATTCTTGGGAAAGTTGTTATGGGGAATCACATTTTTCTTGGGGAAAAGTGTGCACTGACTGTTCGAATCTATGGACAAAAATGTATTCATGAGGATTCATTGGATAGAGAGGGAAATTTTGAATATGCTTTGTATGGATATTTGGGATACCCCATCCCTAAAAGAGGGACTAACATGCTACAAGGTTCTTAAGTTTGTTGGGAACCTATTTATACGATCTAGTGGTATTCTTTTGATGAATCTATTTAGTGTTAGGACCCAAAAATTAGGGATGTCATGGTGCATGGTGAGTGGATCGATCTCACTCTTCTCAATGTATATTTCATGATTGGAATAACCATGTATCAAGTGATGAGAGAGATACATCTAGTGTTACCAAAGAACATGGAAATTGAGGACTATTTGGAGGCCCACTATGTGAGAGGGGCTACACTACATGAATCATCCATTTGGATGGAGGATAATTGGAATCTGGAGGCATGGGAAATGAATATAAGTGTACTATGAGTAATATGGTCCCTAGGGACCCACAAGTTTTTTGAAAGTTAAATGATAATCATTGAGCAAGTACTAAGCAAGTCCTGTTTCAGGTGGGCTCATAGGTTCTTGATTGTGGTGTGGCACCAACTTAGTTAGTACAATATGATAAAAGGATATTTTGGGTTTGTGACCTTAATACACTCCTACTCTTTTGAGAGATTACTAACATTGCAATCCCATGTTGTATTCTGGGATGTAGGGCTTATGGATCTATAGATGCAACTATGGGTTAAATGATGTTGAGGGGTGAGGGAACTATCATGGGAAATGTATTCCATCAGTATTTATTTGCATAGTGGTGAAAATTCGTTTAGTCATTCAGGACTTCCCATATATGGGTATGAATTGTTGAGGTGTCTATGAGTTATGTTGACCACCATGCTAGGCATGGAAAATTAAGGGTAGATATGATTCTTATTATGCATTTCTTAGTTTATGTTTACATACTAGCATAAATAGAAGTTAGATTTACTTATGTGATACATGTTATTGATTACTCTCCTCTCATGTTTGTGTAAATTTTGGACCAATTCCACCATAAGGGAAAAAATATGACATAGGAGGATTGAGGAAGTTAATCCTACCATCTAGCTCAAAGAGGATTAAAAGACCTATAGACTGTCCTAGAGAGGATTTATTGAGGTGAATATCAGTTGCTAGATGGGGTTGATGATGATGGTTGGAAGAACTTGGATGAGGAGATGATCATGGTCTACTTTCAGGAACCAATAGAGTGATGATAAACCATGTGGAGGATAGTCATAAATTCCTAGAATATATAATACATGATGAGGGGATGTGTTCCCCATATCATTGGTCTTAGAAACAACGAAGACAACAATAGAGAGGAGGATTCCAAGTATGATGATGAGTAGGTACTTTAAGGAAACACCTACATACTTAGGACATGGGATTTTTTAACTATTAATTACATATTCTTTGGACCAAACTATGGAGTATTGTGTGTGTGTGTACAATTTTATATACATGATCCTTCTCTTTAATGAAATGTGATGAATTCTTTTATTTTTTCTTGTGTACATGTGGATGGACTTTATGGTTATGGTTATATATACACATGCATTATTTATTTCCTTGTTATTGATGAATGATATGCCAATCCATAATTTGATTTTCAACATTGCTTATGAAACTATTAAGATCCCTAGGTATATGAATGGATGTGATGAATTAAAAATATATAAATATTTGTATATCTCAAAAATAATTTCAAAGTAAAGGATCATGTACTTAATAATAATTGTTAAATTATGCAACAAGTAATCGAGAATTGAGGAGAACATGAAGGTTGCAAATGTGTAACTGAAGGGCTTCAACGAAGAGGTCGATCATGACATCATATTCCACTTGATTATTGGTGGAAACACCAATTTACACTCCTAGTTATATGAATGAATGTAATGAATTCAAAATTTCTAACCATTTGTCTAGGTCACACATATTTTACAAAGAGGAAAGGATATGGTTCTCGATAACAATTATTTATCTATGCAACAAGTATCTAATAACTAAGGAAAAATGAAGGTGACAAATGACTAACTAAAGGGAAATGGCCAAAATACCAATAATAGAAATGTATTTCACCTAATTATTGGTGGAAACACCAATACACACACCACTAACATAGAAAAGAGAGTGAAGGATCGGGGTTCGGGCTTCACATGTGTCGGTAGATGGGGATGTTTTGGCGCATGGTATGGCGGAGCCAAACTCGGTGGAAGTGTTAGGGTCTCCAAGGGATGAGGTGGTTGGTATGGTGATGGGTCATACCATGCCTCTGGTATTCTCTCAACCCACTATGGATTCGACATACTTGGCTATGTTTACTACTTCTTCTATTTCAATCATTTTATGTTATGATATTTTTTTGTGGGTATGGTAAGGGTGGAGTGGTTGATGGTTATCCTGGGATGGGGCTCCTTGTTCCACCTTCTATTGCATGCATGATACCTAAGTTTTTATGCACGTATCCTCCTTCATTAGTGAATCCAGTATCCTCCTCGACAAGTACTTCAGAGGGACGTAACATTCGTTATATTCTTAGGAATAGGGAGGTCTACTATGAAGAAAATTTTGGTGGCAGGGTGCCATCTCTTTTGGATAAGTCCTTGGGTATTTCTCGAGGGTGTGGACAAAAGTCACATCTATATGTGGCTCAAGAACGAGATAGGAGGGAAGTCTCATGTGGTAGGAATACTTTGATACATTGGGAACTTAGAGAAAAGATATCCATGGAGGGGGGTTTGTCATGAAAATTCTATCGTACAATTGCCAAGGGTTGGAGAGTCCTTCCAAAAAATTGTCACTAAAGAACTTAATTGATAATTTGGCACCTGATATTATTCTACGACAAGAAACTATGGGGTATTCTGAGGTTGTCGTGGGAGCTCTAAAAAATTTTCTCCCTGGATGGGAGTTTGCTGTTGCTGATGCTCGTTGAAGGTTGAGGGGGCTAGCCTTTGGTTGGTGTTTGAAGGTGAGTAGGTGTGAGAATATGTGGGGTATTTCTTTTGGCATTGATTTGGAGGTGTTTTTTCTAGAATTGGGTCATGTGATGATGATCCTGAATATATATGGGCCTTATTAGAATCAAATTCTATTTTGCAACAAGGTTTTTAACAACCTGATGCTAGATGGCTGAGAACTGATCTTGGGAGGGGATTTAAATTTCTCCTTGGGGTCAGCGGAGGTTTGGGGACTATGGGTCATCCATGATGTTTTGACAAACTATTTCTTGAATGTACTGGTCTAGAAGGAGCTGTTGGATATTAATCATGTAAAGGTGCTACCAAATTGGAGGAATCGACGATCTGGTGAGGATCGGGTGGTGAAGCATTTGGATCAATTTTTGGTGGAGAAATGTTTTATGGATTCATTGGATTTGATAAGGAAGTGGGTTGCTGATGGTGGTGATTATGATCATTTCTCGATTATTCTGGATTTTTTCGAGGGTGGGAGAAATCCTCCCAACCCTTTTAAGTTTAACTCGAGGTGGCTAGATGACAAGTCCTTTGAGGAGCTTATGAAGTATGAATGGGTGCCTTTTATTGTGGAGAGGGATAGGTTTGCAGGGTGTTAACACCTGTGATAAATTTTGAAGACTTCTACACAAAGAACCCACACTAATCCTCCCTTCAAAGGTCCATATCAGTGAAAATGAGGGTAGGGTAAAAAACGTTTCATGTCTTATGGCCTAGAGGTATGCATGAAGGGGTTTTGATGTTGTTGGGGAGGCTTATTCCTAAGCCTAAATGCCAAAACAGTAAGAAATACTTTTACATGACCTGGGAATGTGCCTAAGTATGAAAAATTTGGTCAAAGATAAAAGTATGGGAAAGAATGGACGGTGGAGATTCAATCTATACCAAATCGAACGCCCCAGAATGGTCCCTCAGTGAAAAAAGGGAGTGGAAGGGAGGAAGACAGAAGAAGACAGTTCGGGTTAAGAAAATATGGTGGACCTGCATTCTCCAATCTGCATCTCGAGTCTAATAGACAAGAGCAAATATGCATAAGATTGGACGGCCCACACAAGAAAAGCGAGAAGTGGAAAGTCATAATCGGAAAGAGGTAAATTTTTAGTCATGGAAAGTTCAAAGCCTGATTTCTGTCTTCCACGATCTGACAGATTGATGGTCTAGAGTGCTCCCACCAAGGATCAATGACTTGGAAAAGAATAGAAAGGGCGGAAGTTGAAAATCAGAAATACAAATAATTTGGTCATGAAAGGTTGAAGGCCTAATTTCCATGGTTTGCCAGATCCAATGGTCAGTAAAAACCCTGTGCAGATCAACAGCGCAGAAAGAAAAGGTGAAAGTGGAAAGACAAGAGCGGAAAAGATCAAAATCAAACTTTGTAGAAATTTTAGATCTCGATTTCTACCTTCCATGATCCTGTAAATTCTACAACTCAGATCGCTTTCGCCTAGATCAATGGTGTAGAAAGAAGAGGTGGGAGCGAAAAAGGTAAATTCCTGGGTTTCAAAATTGGAAACCCCGACTTCCATCTTTCCCACTCCAAGATTTGATGGCTTAGATCGCTTCCACCCAGATCGACGGTCCAGAAAGGAGGAGAAGGTAAAAAATTGGAAACATATGAATTTGGCTGTAAAATGCAGAGATCTCAATTTCCATAGCCCACATCTTTGATCTCAGATTGACGGTCCATTTTAACTTCCACATCTTAGATCAACGGTCCATATTGACCGCGTAGTAGAAATACAAAATTGAAGGTCAAAAGCCAGAAAATACAGAATTTTGGTCATAAAAAGAGTGGGATTTTGCTTTAAGAAGACCCCATATTGATGCCTGATAATGTGTCTTGCTAAGACCAATGCTGGATATTGATTTCACTGGTTGAAGCCATTGGGACGAAGAAAATCATTCTAGATTGTCATTTTTAGCAAGTGGATTTGGGTTCCAATGTTCAGGTCGTCTATTTTGATCCACCATGCGCATCCCAGTGTGGTTTCCTGTTTTGATTTTTGTGATCATGGTGAATCCGACAAATAGGAAGTTGTTAGGATTGTATGTGTGCGTGTTTGATCCCTAATTTTTGTAAACTGTATTTGTCTCTGTTTCAAGGTTGGTCTTGGGAGCCTGTTTACACTATAAATATTCTCTAGAAAGAGGAAGAAAGGGTTGGAACTTTCATTCAGAAGCCTCATCGCTTGGGTTTTGTAGCTCTGACATTTTCTTGGAAGTATTAATGAAAGCATAGCTTGAATCTATGAGATTCATCATGACATTCACTCTTCAATCTGTTTGTCCTTTGTAAACTTCATTTTCATGTCTGTGTATCTTCTGCCAACACATTTCTAGTTGTATGTGAGGAATTCACTCTCTGTCAAGCACTCTTTTCATTAGATTATGCATTTGTCTATGTGTTTCTGGTAAATGTTTTCGAACTCATCTCCTATGCTCCATTACAGTCACTAGCCTTGATTTTTATTCTGCTAAAGGTGTTTTCAAGAGATTCATCCACATATAGGTGCCTACTGTTACATCGATCTTCTTCTCATCTCCCCCTGCCATCTCTTCAAAGATATTTTGCTGAATATTGATGCCTACTTTGCCTCATATTCTGAAGGTTATTTTTGGTTAATATTTGTTGTAAGTCCTTGAATGTTTCAGGTTTTGAATCCATCTCCTAATGGTTTTTCTTGCCTTTTTGTTTCACCTTCTTTAAAATATGTGAATACCCTATTCCCATCAGAATCTATTCTTCTAACTGCTTTTTTAAAGCTAAATGTATATGTGAATAACCCCGTGACATAGAGAGAACCCTCTCTGACTATAAGGATAGAATATAGTATAAATATTGATTTGAAATGGTTACCCATGTGATTTTCCTACCACAACCATAGGACAAATTACAGGGTGATAACATCTTAGCTAAACGCCATTGTTTTAGTTCTATGACTTGGTTGAGAAGCCAGTATTAGACACATAATTGGTTGTTTATTTCTGTGGCGACTCCGCTCTAAAAATTTGAGAAGGATACTTCACTAGAAATACTGGAGACTAGAAGAAAAAGTATGAGGAGCAACCCTACTGTTGAGTCATTTCAAGAAATCTTCGATCCAGAGATCTTGATTCGGAAGGCCAATAAGTTGCAGAGGCTAGATAGAATTTTATCTTTACCTGATGAAGGTGTTGTTTCCCTTAATCATATATTTGAACATTGTAGTGATGAATTGGATCTAGTTCTCCCCAGGACTAAGTCTGCATCTAGCCTGTCTGAATTTGTCTTGGACCCCTCCTCATTTAATTCCTCACATACATCCTGGTTTCCCAAAATATCAGAGTCTCTGGGTGGGAATTTTCTACCCTTGTTCGACCAAAAGTTCCCCATACTTACCTCTGAGTTAGCCCTATTAAATTTTTCTACCGTAAAGTAGTCTGTTGTTTCATGTTTGTCTCCCACTACTTCAAAACAAAACCAGCATGCATCTTCCAGTTTCATACCTCCCCACATTCCTACACTTTCTTGAAACTTACTAGTTTTTGTCCCACCAGTATTAATCCCCCTTGTAAACCTAAATGAAACTCGAGGTATGGCTAGGTATGCCCCTTTAAACCTCCCTGTTTCTCTTCATGACCTTCCCCTGCTTTATGCCCAAAGAATCAGACAATTTAATGGGGAAAGGGGATATTCAGCTGAAGAACACTTGGAGTGGTTTTCAGACTAGATAATTTAGAAGAGGTGGAGTATGATGATGTTAAATTCAAACTATTTTCCTAGTGTCTTGCCAGGGATGCTAGAAGATGGTTTGCAAACCTTCAAGAACACTCCATCTAAAAATATCAAGCCTTTGAAGATGCCTTCAAATAAAAATGGGCAGATCATAAGAACCCTAAGATGCATTTGTCCCAATATCACTCCATGAGGAGAAAGGAGAGTGAATCTGTTCAAGAATTTTCTATTAGGTTTATGAAACTATACAATTCCATCCCTACCCAATTCAAACCTCCCATTGGTTCTTCCCAACTCCAATATGTTGAAGCCTTCGATAGTGATTTCACCTTGTGGTTAAGTGAAAGGAGATCAACCTCCTTGGAAGTTATGATGAAAAATGCCATAGAGGTGGATGAAAATTTCACTGCTGCAAGGAAGAAGAAAAGGGATGAGGGGGAATGGAGAAGGGAGGAGGGAGAACAGAGAACAGAGGAAAGAGAAATAGGGGGGAGAATAAAAGATAAAGAAATTGAACAACCCTCTACCTCTAGCTCACAAGAGACTAGAATAGACACAATGCTGAGAAACATGGAAATAATGATGGAGAGACTCATTGTGGTTGGTAGACCACATCCTAGGGAAAATAAGGAGCAACAAAACAAGAACCTGAATGCCAGAAGGCCTCCAATTCCCCAAAATAGGCAGAGGGACCAGAGAAACCCTCCCGATCCACCTATCAGGCATCCCTTTCAGGAAAATTATGTAGAGCAGGTTGGAGAAGATCAAGTAGAAGATGAAATCCATCAACTGGACATCAAATCACCCCCCATCTTTTCGACCAAAGAAGAACACGATAAGGCTTTTATTGGAAGGGGAGAGATTCCTGCTAGGGAAACAAATGACTTCAAAAAGGGGGTATCAACTTGTTGTCATGGAGGTGCAGAGATAGATTAGTCTGAGGAACAGAGATGTTCCTGTAGTAAAAAATAAAGAGGCAAAAAACAAAGTCTCTACAAGCAAATCAAAGAGAATCAACCCCTATGGACACCTCCACAAAATGTAGAAGAGCCCAAAGGGAAGGATAAAAAAGAAGATAATACAAGAGGGTCAGATCAGGGGCAGGCCTCTTTCAGTCTAGAGGCTGAAATTGCAAGATAAAAGTCTCTGTCCCTCTCATTGAGATGTTAATTTTTTTTTAATATCATTCTAAAGTTGCCACAATGTTGAATCCTCCTCGAGAAGTATTTGTAATTTCAGACTCCCTAAATATCCAAGATGATAATCCCACCTTCCTTTTTGGGCCTCATGTAGAAGAGTCTGTTGATGAAGATATTCCCCCAATTTACATTAGCCTAAACATCCATAACACCATATTACACAATGACATGTATGATTAAGAAGCCTCCCACAATCTGATTCATAGGATGGTCATGGACGAACTGGGTCTGGAAGTGACCAGACCATACAAAGACCTTTTCTCTTTTGATTCCAGAAAATTCAGGTGTCTAGGGCTGATCAAATATCTGGTTGTCTCTTTGGCCCAAATCCTTTACAAAAACATGGTCATGGATGTAGTTGTAGCTGACATTCCTCCAAAATTTGGGATGTTGTTATCAAGATCTTGGGTATCCAAAATTAACGGTACCATTCATATGGATATGTCCTATGCCACTATCTCTTTTTTTGGAGTGCAGAGAAGGATCTTTAGGGAGAAAAAGATAGTATACATGGTGAAAGGTGCTAAAAGGCCAAACAACCATCCCATCTATGCAATGGAAACTGAGATGGGATCAACCATTTTCTTCATAGAAGAGGACATATACATCTATAGTTCACATAGATGGATGGAGTATGGGAGGTAAGTTTTGATGGGGAAACATGCAGAGAGGGGGCATGAGCTGGAGTATGGGTGAGAACCCCAGGAGGGAGAACTTTGAACTACTCCTACAAACTTGCCTTTGATTGTACAAATAATGAAGCAGAGTATGAAGCTATGGTGTTAGCCATTCATATCCTGAAGGATTTTCAAGTCTGGAGGGTAATGATACATGCATATTCTGAGATGGTCATTAAACAGATGACAGGTGAATATCAGGCTAGGCATCCTAGAATGAGAAGTTACATGAATGCTTCCCAGGACCTACTAAAAGGTTTTGAAGAGTGCAAGTTTAATCTAATCGCTGTATTTCAGAATTATATAGCTGACTCTTTGGCCACTTCTACTTCTGGTTTCAAGGTTCCCATGCACCTCAGTGGAAAATATGAAATTTAGGTCAGGCGCAGGCCCTTTTTCCCTGATAATGTCAAAAGCTGATACATTTTAGAGGATGAAGTAGATCCAAAAGTTCCTCACTTTCACTGGGGAGTTTGAGGGATTGAGTATTTATGAATAAAATTAGCTTCTAGAGGAGGACGCCTCCTCTCAAGATCCCTTGCAAATACAGATTGTTGATCCCAAATAAATGCCCCAAGAGGAAGTGGTTCCTATTGGATATGCTGATGGTGGTGAAAATGAGGAAGCTTGGGAGCCAAAATTGCAAGAGGCTGATGGAAAATAGGAATTTGTGAAAAATATTTGTGGCAAGGAAATCCTACAGCTTAAAGGTAATTCTATCCCCAAGGGTCTAGTTCCTTTAGAAATTTTTTTTGACCCCAATGATGTGGCCAAAGAACCTCAGCTGGTCCCAAGCCATGAAGATGTTGAGGATGTAAATATTGGGACAGAGGATCAACCCAAGGTGATCAAGATATCAAGAACCCTATCAACAGAAGCCAAGCAAAAATATATTTCACTGATGATTGAATATTCACATGTGTTTGGTTGGAGATATAGTGGCCCGAAGAATTATGCCACAAGCATAATCCAACATACCATACCACTCAAGAAGGATGAGGTGCCTTTCAAACAGAATATGAGAAGGATGAATCCAAAACTACTACCCCTAATAGAAAAGGAAATCAAGAAGTTTTGTGAGGCTAAAATCATTGTGGCCCTCATATTTTCACGCTAGGTGGAAAATCTGGTCCATGTCAGGAAGAAGAATGGAGGAATCAGAATATGTATTAACTTCAGGAACTTGAAAAGAGTTTCTTTGAAGGACCATTAACCACTTCCTAAAATGGACCATATCTTGTAGAGAGTAGTGGGTTCACAGAGGATCTCTACTCTAGATGGATTCTCAAGTTATAATCAGATCATGGTGCACCTAAAAGATCAATAAAAGACAACGTTCACCACACCTTGGGGTATGTTCATGTATGCAAAGATGTCGTTCGGACTTATGAACGTAGGAGCAACTTTCTAGCAGGCTATGGACATAGCCTTTGTCGATGAAAAGGATAAAAATTATGGTCATCTACCTGAGTGACATCACCATATTCTCTAAATCCGATGAAGAACATGTTTCCCACCTGTTGCAAATGTTAAAAAAATGGAAAAATATTGGCATCTCCCTAAACCCGAAGAAATCATTTTTTTCTATGAAAGAAGGGAAACTATTGGGGCATATAATCTCTCAGGAAGGCATCATAATAGATCCAAAGAGGGTTGAGGTGATCAGCAAAATCAATCTCCCTCGAAATAAAGTTGAAGTCCAATCTTTCCTGGGGAAGGTAAATTTTCTGAGAAGATTTGTTGCTGTATTTTCTGAAATAGTGAAATTTATAACTGATATGTCAGGGAAGGATAAAGAAATCAAGTGGAATCCTGAAGCCAAACATTCCTTTAAAGACATAAAGAAGGCCATTTCTAAATCTCATGTGCTATCCAACCTTTATTTTTCTAGAGACTTCCTCATTTTTTCATTTGCCTCAGAGCACATAGTGGCATGGGTATTTCTATAGAAGAATCATGAGGGACATGAACAACCCATTGATTTTTATAGCAAGACCTTAAGAGATGCTCCCCTGAAGTATAATATCATGGATAACAAAGAATATGCCTTGGTGCAAGCCTTAAAGGACTTATGAGTGTACATTTTTCACTCCCATATCATTTCTCATGTCCCCACCAGTGATGTAAAGGAAATTCTGACCCAACCTAACCCTGAGGGGAGAAGGGGAAAGTGGATAGCAATTCTACTGGAGTATGACCTGGAAATAAATCCCACAAAATTAATTAAAGTCTAGGGACTATCCAAGCTCATGGACCAATCAAACTGTGATATTCTCATCCTACACATGATTGTTGAGTTGTCAGCAGAAAATCAATATCCTAAGGTAAAACTAGGTCCCCCTGTAGGTGGGAATTTTCTCTTATCCCTGTGGTACAATGATATCATTTTATGTTGCAACATCTACAGGCCCCACAGGGTATGGAGAGGACAAGGGATAGATTCCTCAAACATAAGGCATCTAGGTTTTTTATTCTGGAAGGGAAATTGTACTGGAAGGAGCCACGAGGAGTGCTACTGAACTGTGTGGAGGCCGAGCAGGAGGAAAAAAGGCTCATTGAGGAGTTCCATGTAGGAGAATGTGGGGGCCATCACTATTGGAAGGTCACTATAAACAAAATAATGAGGGTGTGGTTTTATAATCCCACCATATTCTTTGATACTCAATAGAAAGTTGCTGCTTACCATAACTGTCATGTCTTTGAGGGGAGAAGGAAGCTATTACCACTGCCTTTGAAACCCATATAGGTAGAAGCCCCTTTCCAGCAATGGGGGATATATTTCATTGGAGAAATAAATCCACATTCCTCAGGGAAGCATCGGTGGAACCTCAGTGACACTGAATACTTTACAAAATGGATAGAGTCCATCCCCACAAGACACACCACAGAGATGTTGATCATGCAGTTTCTGGAGGAGAATATCCTGTCAAGATTTGGGGTTCCTAGGAAGATAATCACTGGCAATCCACCTGCTTTCAAATCAAAGAAAATGGTTGAGTTTTGTTCCAAATATCACATACAATTGGGACACTCCTCAACCTACTACCCTTAGGGAAATGGGCTGGTAGAATATTCAAACAAGAGCCTCATGAGAATCATTAAGAAGTTGCTGCAGGATAACAAGAAAGCTTTGCACATTAAGATAATCCATGCTCTGTGGGCTGACATAATCAATGTGAAGAAGTCCATTGGCACCTCACCTTTCTAGTTGGTTTATGGATCTGAAGTTATTTTTCCTAGTTCCTTGAGCTTTCCAGTGATGAAATCACTACAGGAAGAGGAAACCAAGACACATCCGACCCAGAGGAGGATGTATAAGTTGATTGAACTACAACAACAGAGGGAGCATTTATTTGACAGAACTTAGAAGTTTCAGGAAAAAATGAAAGAAATATTTGAAAGAAGGACTAAGCCTAATGAATTTTTGTTGGGAGATGTAGTTTTGTTGTGGGATGCACCACATGGAAAAGGGGAAGACTGGTAAGTTTGATCACTTGTGGAAGGGCCCATATAAAATTGCATCTTTCAGAGGAAATAATGCCTATGTTTTGGATGTGATGGAGGGCGACCTAGTATCTGGAGCTCTTGTAAATGGTAGGATTCTCAAACATTATTTTCTGTAAAAGTAATTCCAGCTCCATTTTCATTGTATATACCATTTTTATTTTAACATTGCATGTGTGGATATCCCCCCTATTAGACATAAAGCACGAGTTGAAGGAAGTAAGGTCTCCAGCAGCGGCTGTCATTTAGTTTTCTTTTTAAGGTGAATTTGAAGTTGCAGGAACATGGTCTACATGGTTCTTTTCTACCTCACAGGGAGGATAGCATCCTCGAGTTGGAGCCGCTGTTAGCACCTTTGCTAAATTTTGAAGACTTCTACACAAAGAAACTGCACTAATCCTCCCTTCAAAGGTCCAAACCAGTGAAAATGAGGGGTATGGTAAAAAAAGTTTCATGTGTTATGACCTAGAGGTATGAAGGAATGGGTTTTGATGCTGCTGGGGAGGGTTATTCCTAAGCCGGAGGGTAAAAATAGTAAGAAATCCTTTGGAGCAACTTGGAAATGTGCCTAAGTATGAAAAATACAGTCAAAGATAAAAGTCTAGGAAAGAATGGATGGTGGAGATTCAATACGCACCAAATCGAACGCTTCAAAATGATCCCGCAGTGAAAAATGGGAGCATAAGGGAGAAAGACGGAAAAATATGGTTCGAGTTAAGAAAATATGGTGGACCCACGTTCCACGATCCATATCCCGAGATCCGACAGACATGAGTGAATATGCATAAGATTGAATGGCTCACAAGAGAAGCGAGAAGTGGAAAGTCAGAATCAGAAAGAGGTAAAGTTTCGTTCATGGGAAGTTCAAATCCCGATTTCTGTCTTTCACTATTTGCCAGATCGACGGTCCAGAGCGCTCAATCCAAGGATCAACGACTCATAAAAGAACAGAAAGGGTGGAAGTCTAAAAGCAAAAATACAAAGAATTTGTACGAGAAAGGTTGAAGGCCTGATTTTTGTGATCTGCCAGATTTAATGGTTAGGAAAATCCTCGCGTAGATCAATGGTGTAGAAAGAAAAAGTAGAAGCAGGAGTCCAAGAGCAAAAAGATAAAAATCAAACTTCACAAAAAGTTTATATCTCGATTTCTTCCTTCCGCAATCTTCCAGATATACGACTCAGATCGCTTCCGCCCAGGTCAATGGTGCAGAAAAAAGAGGCGGGAGTGGAAAGGCAGAAGCGGAAAAGGTAAATTCTTGGATTACAAAATTGGAAACCCCAACTTCCATTTTCTGCAGTTTGAGATCCGATAGCTCAAATTTCTTCCACCCAGATCGACGGTCCAGAAAGGAGGAGAAGGTTGAAAATCAGAAACATAAGAATTTGGTCGTAAAATGCAGAGATTCTGATTTTGGCATCCCACATATTTGATCTCCGATTGACGGTCCATTTTAACTTCCACATCTTAGATCAATGATCAAGATTGACCCTGCAGCAGAAAGGAAAAATTGAAGGTCGGAAGCTGAAAAAAGACATATTTTTGGTCGTAAAAAGAGTGCGATTTTGGTTTCCATAGACCCCATATCGATGGCCGATAATGTGTCTTGCTAAGACCAACGCTGGAGATTGATTTTACTGGTTGAAGATGTCGGGATGAAGAAAACCATTGTAGACTGTTATTTTCAGCAAGCGGATCTGGGTTCCATTTGTCAGGTTGTCTATTTTGATCCACCATGCGCATCCAACATGGTTTCCTGTTTTGATTTTTGTGATCGTGGAAAATCCACTAAATAAGAAGTTGTTAGGATTTTGTGTGTGTTTTTATCCCTAATCTCTTTAAACTGTATTTGGATCTGTTTCGAGGTTGGTCTCGACATCCTGTTTACACTATAAATATTCCCTCGAAAGAGGAAGAAAGAGTTGGAACTTTAATTCAGAAGCCTCAGTGCTTGGGTTTTGCAGCTCTGTCATTTTCTTGTAATCATTAATGAAAGCATAGCTTGAATGTCTGAGATTCATCATGACGTTCACTATTCAGTCTAATTTTCCTTTGAAAACTTCATTTTCATGTATGTGTATCTTCTGCCAACACATTTCTAGTTATGTATGAGAAATTTGCTCTTTGTGAAGTCCTCTTTGCATCAGGTTATGCATTTGTTTATGTGTTTTTGGTAAATTTTTTGGAATCCATATCCTATGCTCCACTACAGTTACTAGCCTTCCTCTTTATTCTACTAAAGGTGTTTTCTAGAGATTCATCCATAGATAGGGGGTGTCCTGTTACATTGGGATTCTTCTCATTTCCCCCTCCCATCTCTTCAAAGATATTTTGCTGAATATTGATGCCTACTTTGCCTCAGATTATAAAGGTTATTGCTAGTTATTATTTTCTATAATTCCTTGAATATTTTAGTTTTGAATCCATCGCCCAATGGATTTTCTTGTCTGTCTATTTCACCTTCTTTAAAATCCGCAAATACCTTGTTCCCATTAGAATCTAGTCTTCTGAATGCTTGTTTAAAGATAAATGTATATGTGAATAACCATGTGACATAGAGAGAGCCCTCTTTGATTATAAGGCTATACTAGAGTCTAAAGACTGGCTTGAAATGGTTACCCCTATGATTCTCCTACCAAAACCATAGGACAAATTACAGGGTGATAACATGGGGAAACACTTTATGAAAAATCTAAGTAGAGTGAAGCATGCCACTATTACTTGGGCTCATTTGAAGTAGGAGCAAGAAGTGGTTGAGCTGTGGGACTACCAATGAATTTCTAGGTCCTCCACGACTTACAGGTGGCCATGGGAATGGTTATTAACTTACATAAATATACTATTACTGTTTCAAACTTGCGGGAGGTGGAGGTTCAATATCTGGTGAGTAAAATTCTTTTGAGGTGGGAGAGATGCGTGTGGGTTTAAACTATTTGGGATTTTAGTTAAAGCCCAATTATTATATGAAAGGGGTTTGGATGTGGCTTATTGTTAAACTTGAGAAACAACTCTAGGGATAGAGTCAGAGATGGTTGTCTAGAGCAGGGCGGCTGGTTCTTATCAAATCTGTGTTAGAGGTCATTCTAGTTTATTAGATGTCCCTCTCTTGGATTTTGAAAGGTATTATGGAAAATATTAGGCACCTCTACTTTGCATTTTTATGGAGAGGAAATAAGGATCATAACTCTCTTGTATGGGTCATATGGGACAATATTTCATTACCAAAATCCCTGGGGGGCTAGGGGCTAAAAAATATTCAGCTATTTTCAAAATCCCTAGAAGCAAAGGTCTCATGGAGGTTGATTTATTCTACTAGTTTATGGACCCAGGTGGTGATTCAGAAATATATTGCTCCTCTATCTGTCCTTAAGTGGGTCCATTTGGAAAACAAGAACATGGGAGGAGATTCTATTATATGGAAGGCTTTGGTTCAGGCTTATGTCCTCATTGGAATTGGGCTGGTGTGGAGGGTAGGTTCTGGTAATAGGGTGGGGTTGGGTATGGATACATGGGTTAGGAATGGTAGATATCACCTATTCCCCGATGAGGTGTGTTTTTCTCTGTTCTATAGGGGGATACTCTTCCTATCACAAATGGCGGATCCGACTACCACAAATCTCTGGCACCAGGGCCGGATGGGGGGTGAACGGTAGGGATTACCCATCGAGAATTGGGAAAGTTGGGAATTATATGTCTAGGGGATATGGTTTTCTCATTTTAAGATCATAGAAGGGGATGATGAACTAATATGGGATCTGCGCCCATCTGGGATTTATACACCAAAGGCGGGTTAGATACAATTAAATTTGGTTTGAGTTAATAGGGATATTTATTGGTGGTGGGGGCGTCTCTGGAAACACCGGTGTCTGGAAAAGACAAAAATCCTTTTTTGGGCGATCTTGGAAAACAAGGATCCTACCTAAGATGTGCTACAAAAACGTAATTTCTCTTGGCTCGAGATTCTGCATTTTGTGCATGAACTTTTCTGAGAATTCTTGTCACCTTTTTCTAGAGTGTAGATTTGTTCATCATGTTTGGAGTTTGGTTACACGTTCGTCACAAGAGGTTGGATATTGGCAAGGGATCTCGATAGAAGATGTTTTCTTTAGTTGGTTTTTGAAAAATAGAAATGTTAAGGTACGGGCGCTACCATGCATTGTTTCTTGGGGCATCTGGTTGGAAAAAAACTCTGCAATTTTTCAAGACAATGTCACCATCCCAGAGGTGATCACTGTAAATAGTATATCTATCTTGGGATTCTTCCCACAGTCAGACAGGGCTAGGGGGCTCGAGTTATCCGACTGGAGGAGATTGAAAGGGGAAGGACTTGGAGTTTTTTTTGATGGGGATTCACAGGGACAACCCATGAAGTGTGTGTGCGGGGGGTGTTGTCTTATCCTTGACAGATGGTCACTATTTCTATTTTACTGGTGGATTGGGGGCTGGTACAAATAATTTTACAGAGCTGTATACTTTAAAATTACTATTGATTTTTGCATTGGAAAAGGGTTGTCTAATGCTTAAGGTTCTTGGGGACTTAATGATCATACTAAATTGGATAAAGGAATTACAAAATTTTCACTCTATCCTCCTTGTTCCTATACTTTCTGATGCTTTGGCTATAAAGCATCGTTTTGATAGTGTTACTTTCACCCATGTTTACAGGGAAAGAAATGGGTTGGTAGACCGGTTATCCAAAGAAGGCACACAAATTCATCTAGGCACCTGATAGATTGAAGAACACAATCAAGATCAAGTATTCAAATACTATCATCATCCTTTCCATGAAGTACTAGATCGTGCACTATGATTTCTGATGCTATGTTTACAGATATTTTCAGATACACTTTTTGTTTTGTGATGTATTGGATTTGATATACTATGATAAAAATATATGGAATTTTAATATTATGCTATTTATAGTTGAACTATCAGTTTATAAAATTTTAGACTACGTGGGCATCAAAGGATATATATGTTTTGCTATGAATGTAATTTTGTTCTACACGGAAACAAAATTACAAAGTTTTTCGAGGAAAAAAAAAGAAAAGAGAGTGAAATGGGAAATATAGTTCCCATGTTGTTGTGGTGATATTGATAATGTATATACATGTTCCATTGACATAACTGATGTAACATTGACATGAGCGATCCATATAGAAAACTAAATTAATTCAAACCATAAGTATCACCTTAAGGAAAGGGAAGGGATATCAAATAACTATGGTGCACAAGATGCAAAAATGGTGTTGGTATCCTGGTGTTGCTGGCAGCAAAAAATCCCATTTTAAACTATTACAATGGGAGGCCTATTATCCTTTGATTCACTTCTAAATCCATAATCTTGTTACGGGAATTTTAAAGCTGTAAGTATTACGTTTTGGACTTAATAAAATTTCCTTATAAGCCTTGTTTTTTGGGTTTTGCGGATTGCGGAAGTGTCCTCTTCCTTTTCCACATAATTTTGGGTTTCCTCAACCCGCAATCTGCAAAAACCTGCAATCCACATAAAATTGTTCACCTAGCTCTACATGGTCTAAACTGCATACATACATCATATTTCATCCATATTTCCCTTAATTTTGACCTTCACAATTGTATTTCCAGTCCAAAACATTATTATTTACTATGGTTTACCCTCATTCTCTCCCAAAAAGGGTCAAAAAAACCCAAAAAAGCTCAAAACCCTAAAAATGGTCAAAAACCCTAAAAGAGAGAACAAGTAAAAAAACCCTAGAAACATATTATAAATACAGTGTGAAAGTCTCTCCCAAAATATTCTTACACCTTTTTTCCCCATTATTTTATTTTGTGAGTACAATTAGACACCTTTTGCTCTGAAGAGTTCACACCCCATTTTTCCATCATGTCGTTTCCCTACCATTCCCACTTAGTACGTCGAGTCAATCTCTATACCCACCTAGAGAACCAGCCTGTGGAGAGGTGGGCCATTTTAGAGAGGACCATGGTGGCCCATTTTTATAAGAAAGAAGGTATAATTTTTCTTTATTTGCATTTTATTTAGTTTATCCATATATGTATATTTGCTTTGTGTTACTGATCTTGTTTATTGCTGTATATTTTTTCATGAACTCTCTCTTACTGTCCCATTGAAAAAAGGCTGGTGCTTTTGCATGTAACATGGGTAAAAACCTCTTTACAGTTTTGGTGGCTCTATTGGTCGATCCTTTTGGATATGAGTTTTGCAGGTTTTTATTTAGTTTTTACCCTTATCTATCACTGATCGGAACCCCATGCGGCCGATCCGAACCTCTACAACACTAGTGCCTTCCCCCCTTAGCCCTTGCTGACCCTATTTTTTCTGATTTATTTTCTAGTTCGGCACCAGTCACTCTTATCAAGCCATAAGCAATGACCCAATGATACCTTTTTTCCTATTAAGCATGAAATAGGTCATGAACCTAGCCCTGAAAAGCATGACTTGGCTCACAAAGATCGATCGCTCCTGTTTGAGTTGACAGAGCGACCCCAGTCGCCTCTATAAGCCTTTTTTGAGTGACCTAGTCGCACCTGATCCCCTATTAGGTGTGACTTTTATGTTTTCTAACTAGATTGTCTCTACCTCCCAGTTTCTTGTGACCTAGATCATGTCTATTCCTATGATAGGCATGAATATCATTTTACAGTCAGTTTTTTGTACATATTTTAGATCCCTGTCTATCCCGCACTCTGTCCATACCTATTTTTCCTTTCCAGACCTGCTATTTTACATCCCCTTGCTGGTTCCCTGTAGAGAAATACTTTGTTACACATTTATTTCAATGTTGGAAGGAAAGTCTCATATAATATGCACACACATTCACACCATTAATATAAAACACTCAATTCATGACCCCGAGCAGAGCCTTAAAAAAAATTCAGTTAACATAATAACATTCTGATTGAGACATAAGTCCCATCTGCTTAACTATGCAAAGTACTTGGGATTTTCCCTAAAAATAATTGTGATGAGTATCATAGGAACCATGAAGTAGTTGTCCATTGAGAGGAGTTTCCAAGCAAAAAGGACAATGACCCCCACCAGATTGACTAGATTCCCATCCATGAGGAAAAACAAAGAGATGTTGTTTGTGGCAAAGCGGTAAGCAGTTTTACCTATGCCATGGAGTGAGGGGTACTGCCCCAATACACAAGATGTTAGACAGGATTGGTGCCTAAGTGACTCCTTTTGAACCATTAGGAAGCCGATTAAAACCAGGGTCCATATTCATTTCTTTTTACTATCATAAGCCATAATTGCTCCACCACAGTATTGCTATTGGCTTAGGGAGAACATCTCTTAGTTCGGTTCTTTGAAACATCACAGTAGAAGCCATATTCGATGCCACGCACCACCTTTAGACCCACACATGATCTTTGAGTCTGATTTGGATTCCTACCAATTTGAACCTACTTTGTTCACTTCCCTGTCTAGCCCCATGGCTGGCACACATCCTGATCCCTTCTATGAAGGGATAGTTGGAGGTGGGCCTACGTCCTTTCCACCCATCATCATGGGTATCCCTTCTAGTGGGCTCATCGCCACTACACACGTGGCTATAGGTATGTTACCCACTAGTGGTGGCCCCGCAACAGCTACTGTGGTTCCTACCATTCCAATTTTTATACCTATGGGTAGTGGCCCTTCCACATCCATTCCGACTATCCCTACTATGGGAGGTCAACTACATCCACCCCCAGTCAGGAAGGCGACCTACGTTCTTGCAACCACCGACACCATTGTTGGTATCCCTTGAGCCAACCTCGGTTCTAACCTAACTTTTATGGCTAGACTCAAGTTGCCATATTTGGAAAGGTTAACAAATGACCCCATCAGTCATCAACCACACTAGCTTCCCATGCCCACAAAAATTCCCTTAGACATCCCAAATTTTGAGGGAAAGGCATGCGAGGAACCCTATAACCATATCATGTATTTCCACTTGTGGTGTTCATTAAACAACATTGTGGATGACTCTGTCAGATTGAGGTTGTTCCAGCACACACTTACGGGTGCTACGGACAAATGGTACATCGAGCTGCCTCCTGTCTGTTACCCAAATCTCTCCTCACTTTCCTCCATGTTCTTTCAATACTTTCAACTACCCATCCGATATGACGAGGGAGTGGAGATTCTTTTATCCCGCCGTCAAAAGATAGCTACCCACACCACAGATCAAATCCATGATTGGTGATGTAGACGTAGCTTGTGCAAGATCCAATTGGATGATAGGATCTTCCTTGACTAGTTTTTGAAAACCTTACTCACATGCATAGCCAAGGATGTTGCCTCTAAGCAACCCCAATCTAATGAGGAGGCCACCTTAAAGGCTCAACAGTTTGACTTAATCTATGCCCAGTCTGGGTATTTATATACCATCATACCAGATGCTCCCCATTCAGGCACCTCCCTATGTGATACGTCGAGGGCATCCCATGCTGTAGATGGAGTTACCGGCTCTATCACACATCACCCTTAGTTCTATGCGGCACCTCCTATGATGCAACCACACCCAAGAAACACCCATAGTGTTTCCCAACCCAATTATAGCCTCTATTACTCGCGGATGATGGCTCAGTCCGGGGCCACCCCCTCCTACGCACCTCCCATGCCAAATCACCACGTCCATGGATAGAATTTTTCGACACTATCATATTTGGGCCAAGTGGCTGGATTTGTAGCCCATCCAGCTCCTACGACATATTAAGCACCACCTGTGCAACCCACTCCAGATCCAACTCCATCCCCTCCGGTTTCCATGTGACATGTTTATGTTCAACAAAACCTTCCTAACCAACCTGCCCCCAACAACCAACATGGGAAGGGAAATAAAAATAAAGGAATAATACAAGGTAATAATCAGCCCCAAGGAGGCAGCCAACATAATAACCTTCCCACCAACAAATATGTCAACCTGTCGACACCGAACCCCCAACATCTTGGTTGACCTAGAAAAAAACCATAGTTACAGACCAATCATCCGTGTGCTATATGCAACACCTACGAGAATTACACTCATCTATGCCATCACATGGCTCATGTTCGACAACTTATCCATAATGACGCTCAACATGATACCAATGCAGCAGCCTAGGCTCAGCCAAACCCAGTGCCACCAGGTCCTCCTCATATGGTGCTCTAAAACCTCTATCACACCAAGTAATGGTTGCAACCCAACCCTTTTCCCCAACTTCTCCCACAACTCCCACTGCAACCCCACCTGCAGAGGATGGAGTCCACCACCTCATGACGGTGTTGTCCAAAGTCAACCTCCAAACTCAACATAGCTAGTATGGATCCACCACAGAAACTGTTGACCCATCAGTGGCGTCTACCTCGAACACTTCTAGTATGCCCCTTCACTTACCTCTACCCCCCATCGATGGGGCATCTAGAGTCCCACAGTTTCCTATATGTCGTATCGCAAACAACGCTACTGCTCTAGATGCGCTCAGTTATAGCATAGTTGGTGAATTGGCCGAATCACCTACAACCATGCCCATGCTAGAAGTGCTCAAAACTTTCCCATCATAGCGTAAAGCGTTGTTGTCCAAACTAGGTGTCGTTGATCCCTCTGATTTCAGGTTCATCACTTTTGATCCGGATCAACGCAAACCAAGGATGATGCCTACCATCGCCTTTTAAGTCTTGATTTCAATATGGAATTTGGTTGTACATCGATGCATTATTGATGAAGGGGCATGCACTTGTGTTATGTAAACCTTTGTTTTGCAGAAACTCGGGTCCCTACCCTTCAACCTTCCACTACCGCTCTCCGTGCCTACGATGGTCACTTTATAAAGGCCATTAGAAGAAATTTCAATTGAAAATGGGCCTTCCAAAAATAATACAAATTCCATGTCATCATGTATTAGCTAATTGAAATGCTTTAAAATTAAAAAAGGGAGCACCTCTTAAACAAATTTTTAATATAAATTTGGGGATAGGTATCATAAAAAAAACTACTTTTTTGTTCGTATTTTCGACATATCTCCCTATGTTTTTACTCAAATTTCCACTGGGAGAGTGCGTTGGATGCATAATTCGATTTTGCATCCAACGAGCTCCCCGGATCAAAATTTGAGTAAAAAAACAGGGAGATATGTCGAAAATACGAACAAAAAAATTAGTTTTTTCTTTTCTTCCTCCAAAATTAATAAATATTATTTTATTATTTTAACTATTATTTTATTAATTTTCCTTAGGAGGCCCGTTTTGAGTTGAAATTTCCTCTAATTCCAAGGCATTCTTATGAATGTCCCTCTTGACTTATCCGGTAAAACAATTTTGATTGACATTGAGGTTATCAATGCCCAACTTGATTACAACCTCCTCCTAGGACGTAGTTACATGTATGCCATGAGAGCCATGACCTCCACCATCTTTCGACTCCTTATGTTTCCTCATGATGGAAATATTGTAATTGTTGACCAGTTGACTTACTACGATCTGAAGGGTCCAACCACACCAGAACACGTCATTTCTACCATTGATACATTTATTGACAACATGTCCATTCCTTCCTTGTCTACTGTTGTCCCGAGCTTATTTGCCAACACACCTATGGCAGACACCTTCCCATCCTTACCACATCCCCCTACCTCGACTAACAGTGGATTTGTGTACTATCACATCCAATACCATCCTGACCACATCACAACATCCATCGCAAATCCAACCACAGTCACCGAGGAATTTGTGGGGTTCATTCTCGATCCATACGATTCCCTTCCTTTTTCCACCATCTAGTACTGTGAGCAAGCTTGTCATGGATGCTCTCAATTTCCCTAATTTCATGTTGGGAATTCCCGTGTGGTACCTAAACCCACCTACCCCACCTTCGATACCCCAGGTTGTGTTGAATCCCATCCAACCTATTGAGATGGAGTCATGCCCTCCTCCTGGCCCATCGAATACGTCTTTTGTTCCCAAACCTGCCCCTCCTCTCCCAAAGAAGGCAAGGGGAAATGCCACCAAAGTATCAGTCGAGCCTCATCCGACTCCACCTTGAACTTTGTGCAATATCTAAGGTCATGCAATGAAAAATTGTCCAAAGTTACCTATCCTTTGCAGACGCATGGATGCTATGGATACATATGATGGTACTCTAGTAGTCATCATCCCAACTCTACCAACAGTCAAGAATAAGTCATTGAGGATCAACCATCCTTGTGCAATTTGGGGCTTGTATGGACATTACTCTCACCATTTTCCATACTTGTCTAAGTATCGATAAACCCTTTGTGACCTTTAGAAACAATCTCATGAGTTCAAAATCACCATCATCGCGGAAATCCACCCTCCAGCTTCATCCTCGAACAAAACCACCACCATATACATGATCTCTAGTTCTGCTAGCCCTTCCATCTCCTCATACCTAGACAATCCTTCTGATCTATCCAATCATTTTTTTAGCAACGCCGAGGATATTCTTGAAGATATTTCAACCCATGAATACCCTTGGGATTATATGCACCATCGATCATTTTTTATTCCCAAGGAACCTCTGTCATTGTCAGATCAGTACTTGGTCAAAGACAAAGACTTCATCTATGGAAAAGTTGACTGGTTCAAGAACCCCATTCTGGAACCCAACGTCTTTGAAGAGGGAAACATGGCTAACATTTCACCCACCATTTAGGTTAACAAATCAACCAAACCTAAGGTAGTTGAAGACATTATACTTGGAGCATATGTCTCCCCTGAAGTAGTTGCTTCCTACAAAGTGCTTTTTCAAGAATTCCGTGATATTTTTGCTTGGTCCTATATCCAGGTTCTTGGGCTGGATCCATCGATCATCGAAAATCGTATCAACACATGGCCTAATGTTGCACATGTTCACTAGAAACAAATACTCATTCACCCATCAAAGGCTCATGCAGTCAAAGCCGAGATTGAGAAACTATGTAAAGTAGGTTTCATATACCCCAAAGTGTATACCACTTGGGTTTCTAATCCTGTTCCCATTAATAAAAAACAATGTACCATTCATGTGTGTACTGACTTTTGTGATTGAACTTGGCATGTACCAAGGACGATTTCCCCTCTTCGTTCATTGACCAGATAATTGATGCCTGTGCCAGTCATGAAGTCTTTTCGTTCATGGATGGTTTTTCTGAGTATAACCAAATTCAGATACACAAAGAGGACTAGTACAAGACTGATTTGACAACCCCTTGGGGCACATTTGCATATCGAGTCATGCCATTCTACCTTAAAAATGCTGGAGCCACTTTTTAGCAGGCCATGATGTACTATTTCCATGAACTCATCCACATTATTTTGTTCTACCTTGATGACCTCACGGTCTGTGCTCATAAGAATTCACAACATCTAGATGACTTACGACAAGTCTTCTTACGATATCGCAAATATAACATCCGCTTGAACCCTCTCAAGTGTGTATTTTGTGTCCCAACTGGGTGTTTACTTGGGTTTATCGTCTCTCACAAAGGGATTGTGGTTGACCCTCTGAAGGTTAAATCCATTCTAAATCTTCACCCCCCACGTACTTTGTGCCAATTAGAGAGTCTCCACGACAAGGCCAATTACCTTCACTGGAGGTTCTATTCCTGACGTCGCCATGAGTACACTTTGGTCATAGTTTTTATTTTTACCACAATTCAGTGACCCCCTCTAGTAGTTTATCCACATCTAGTCACAGTGAGTCCATTGCAAGAACTTCGTCGCATCATTTGCATGTGAGCAGGTGGATCTAACCCATCCACTGTGCCCCTACGCCGATGGTACCCCCCTGGAGGGTGCAGTCCCACGTATGCACATGCACATAGTATGTTGCACGTATGATCCAACTACCACCATGTTTTTTATCCTGATTTTGTCATCATTTTCAATTGATTATTTTCTCTGTTGACATTACCTTTTGTCACTTTTTGGCATATTTATTGCCATTCAGACTATCAACTAAATGCAGGTATGCATATATTTGAATATTATTCAAATATTGATTAAATTTCATTATTTCATGGTTTTATTGATAATTATGTGACATTTGTAAACATGCATGATATAAATGTTTGTTTTGTAGGATTTGATTTCCAAACGAGCTCCACTTGGACATACATTCATGCCAAACACGCACAATTGCATCCAGCTCATCATACAACCCTCTGATCAAACCGTGGCTCTGTTAGTTGGAATATTTCGGAGAGTTAAAATCATAGAACAATTTCATGGTTCTGTTGGCCATGTGTCCTCCTGGTTCGAGAATCCGTGCTCTAGAAGACTCGGGATCCTATCGTCTCATCCCGACACCACGCTCTTTTCCCACGTCAACAAAGATCAATGTCATAGCTACGTGTGAGGAAAATTGACGCCATGAAATGAGGAGAACGACCTGTGCACTGTCATGAATATTTATGTAATCATTTGATTAGCAGTTAATACTATCTATTTTTAGAGCGGTCAACCACTGAAAGGTTCGAACTGCTCCTCTCCATTGTAAAACTATAAAATCCGTCACTGGATGAGAACCAAAAGTTAGCTAGTAGACGTCGCTGTTGGATAGAAACTCTTTAAACTCTGTTTCAGTTTAATATAAATTCTATTTTCAGTTGTGAATTGATGTCTCTATTTCATGAGTGATTGATTTATATAAGCACCACCCCTGATTGTTGACAAGTCCCCCGCAAAATCTAGAGGTCTCCATTTGTGTATTTTTGTTATTCCCTTTTTGCAGATAAGTAGTTTTCGTTTCCAGTTTCTGTATGTAATTTGACTTCCTGTATTTTGATGTTACTCTGTCACCTGTAATGTGTGTTGTTTTTTGCTAATTTAATTTATGTGAGTTCTATTAATATAGTTTATATTTCCAGGATTAAAAGTGACCGATCGTGCATAGTTATGTATAGTCTTTCTTTCAGTTTGTTATCCAATTTCATATTAGAAATTAGCCAGAGTTTAATTAGTTTAATATTTTGGGTTTAGTTCATAGTTAGGTTCAATTCTGTAGATGCTTCTATAGCTGTAGATTAATTGAATCTATCTCTTAATTTGTTTTATTACAAAATAGGAAATAATCTCTCCCTTTAGACGTACTTTAGTACAGTTGTTCTTCTGTTATTGCAATGGCCAAATAGATCAGTTACTGTCTTTTCCTGCATTATAACCTCATATGCACAAACCAGCTGGTCAGGATCATTTAGGTTGTATATTTCACAATTTCCATTGTTTTTCGCCATTTGGACTATCATTCAGACGGTCATTCTATACTGTCATCTGGACTGTTGATCAGACTTTCGTATTTCCTGTTTTGTTTTATACTTCTTTAGAGCTCAATTTTCTTAGTTTTCAAATTGTGTTATTTTCTGTTGTCAATCAATAAGTCATAATAAGTCATATATAATTAGGACCTTATTCCAAATCACATAAAGTATCCATTAAGCTTTGTTAGCTTTCAATCCTTTTTTCTTTAGTTTTTTTATGAGTTGTGTTTCTTTTTCCTCTGATTTAGATTGATTTTAGAATTAGACTTGTTCATTTTATTCTCTAAAAAGTACATTAGTTCTTCATGGTTTTCATTTTTAGCATAGAATTTGTCCTTCTTATTCTGTAGTTACTGAAGATGTCCATAGAATAGAAATAAAATATCTCTATTAAGTTTTCTACTTGTTTCTAATAAAATATATTTATAAAGTTTTCTACTTGCTTCTAGATTATACTTATTTCCTTAAATTTATTCCATGCTTTACCTCTCTAGAATAGTATATCTCCAACTTCAAAGTAGTGAGTAGAATAGTATTAATTAATAGATCAGTTGTTCATAATATCTCATTTCAACTAGAGCCATTTGCTTATGGACAAAGAATAAATCACAATGTTTACTATCACATGTAACTCGACACTCTTTAGTCTACACCTCTTTATCGAAGTTAAATTAGACTTAATTCCATTTCGTTTTCTGATTTCCTTTCAAAGTCATTTTCATACACCTTCTCCAATTCCTGTCACATTGAAAGCATATGCTCAGAATCCTCAAGGAGAATGGAACTAGATAATCTAGCTGAATTATTGTGTATTGGTTAAATGAATGTATAGTTTAATTATTGGATTTCTCAAATATATTAAGTAGCTATAATTTTTCCTTAGAAAATATAATCTCTTGTTTCCTTATAGTTAAAGTTCTGAATTTTTTTATAGCCTTTCTAATTCCTAGATCAAGTCTTGTTTTTGAGATTAGTATTATATATATCTTTCCCATTATTGTTTATAGAGTACAATAGTATAGATTAATACTTCTCTGATCTATTGAAAATCTAATTCATTTGGTAGTTATTTTTCTGAAGTTTGACTCAGTTTTTCATTTTGAAAGATCTTTCGATATTTTCTTTGTTAAAATATTTCTTTGACACCCTAGGTATTTGTCTACCTTAGCATATATTTTGTGTCAAGTCCAAGTTTACAAGACCCGGTCGATAATTAAAAATTTTGTGAATTCATTAAGACAATAAAACACCCAACATTTTGGCGTTGTTACCGAGGAGTTGTTTTGTAAGGTAGAATAGAATTTTTTATGAATTTTAGTAATAGGCTAGTGGCGGGGGAGCGGTAAGACAAGAGGTAAGAAACTGCACATCTGTTATAACAGCCGCCCCCAAATCCAACAGTAATAAAAATATTGCATGTTTTCATTTATTTTAGCTTTTCATGAATAGGCCTAGAGATTCAAAAGGTAGCTACGTTAGACCTAGTTCTCAAAACTTTGTTAAAATTGCTACTAACCTTTGTGGGGGCCGTAATACCCCAACCACCAACTCGGCGGAAAGGTATAAGAAGACACATGTAGGAATTAGTTCTTCTCGGAAACCTAAAGGAGGAGCCATAGGAGGTAGGGAAACCATGGCAGGAAGTAGTTCTAAAGACCCCATTCCTGAAGAAGTTCATGAGGGCTAGCCATTGGAAGCCCTCAACCCTTCACTAGTGCAAAAACCTAACGATACAACTTTCTCACTAGTAGAGGATCCAAACTTCACCAATTTTATTGATCCTGCTCAGGTAAAAACTCTCTTTGGCAGCTCAATAAATAAAGTTGTTTCACATATGGAGACATCCACACTAGAACCTACCCTCCCTGTAGAACCTAATAAAGACATGGATGAAAAATTCTCTTATCAGAGGAAGATCTCCCCTGAAGAAGAACATTCAGATGCCTCATTATCACCTCTGAAGGAACCTCCTAGGTACTCTCTTTTTAGAAACCGAGTCTACATGGAGAGATAGGGTGAAGATGAATATCATGACGAGGTTAGAAATGATGAAGAAGAAGGAGAAAATTGAACCGAGGATACCCTCAGGTTTCCTATCCTAGACACTACACAGGATGTAAATATGAAGAACATCCCTCCTTCCTCATTACCTACTTTCTATGGGAAAAGTAATGAAGACCCGGAAACATTTTTGTTCGAGTTTGACATTCTTTGTAGAAGCTATAACTATCTACAAGATGCTCACAAACTGAAACTTTTCCCCGCTACACTAAAAGATTCTGCTTTAAGATGGTTCATGGGATTAGGAGAGTATAGTATCAGAACTTGGGAAGATATGAAAACCGCATTCTCACGGAAATATAAAGAGTATTGAAAACCTAAAGACTCTCAAAACGATATTTTCAAGATACAAAAACTTGAAGACGAGAGCTTAGAGGATTATCTCGAAAGGTTTATCTAAACATTACACAAGTCTAAATATAATGACCTTCAAGTGTTGATGTAATTGTAACTTTGGAATGTATTCACTTGTATATCTTATGTATTATACCCGAATGTTTATTCCGGGATGTGTTTGTAATGTAATTGACTCATATAATGCCCTGATGTTCCGATCGAGAGTTTCTATAATGTGAACAAGTCATGTCAATTCATTGTGGGTAACCCTCCTATTTGTCAAGGGTTAAAGTCCTCACAGTTGTGGGGCCCTAGGGTTATTAGACTATCCTAGAGAAGTTGACCCTAGGTGAGTCATTGTAAGTTGGGGCAATAGTCCCCATTGTTGTGTTAAGGATAACCCTCCTTGTTGGTCGGAGGAGGAAAAGTCCCCACAAGTTGTGGGGCACTAGGGTTATTAGACACTCCTAGAGATGTTGGCTCTAGTAAGTAATTGTTAAGTGAGGCTGACATGTTTGAGTGGGATTCAAGTGAATGAAAGAATATAAATAGGGAGTGAGCCTCTCTATTTATCACACACACACTCACTCATTGCGGTGCATGAGTGAGAGAGGAGAATCTCTCTTAGTGTGTGAGAGAGAACAAATTGTGGAGATCATCTTTTCTGTTTTTGGGTTTTTATTGTTGCCATTGATGCTCATTCTATCTCTGAGGAAGTTGCAGGGTTTTCTCCTTTATGGTTTCCCCAAGGAAAATTCTTTGTGTCTCTTGTCTCTTGTGTTTATTGTTGTGCATGTTATTTTCTTAGTTAAGATCCTAAGATAATGCTAGGTTGAATGATCAAAATCTAACATGGTATCAAAGCTAACCTGAGAAGAAGACATTGTGTTGCTGTAGAATCTAGGGATTCTTACTTTTTGGTTCTCTCTCCACAATCCATCAGCAAAAGTATGCTAGGATGACTCTCCATTGAAGGGCACATCTTTCTGTCGAAGCATAATTCAATTCCGAGCATTTTCAGTTTTCGGTGCGGGAAATTAGGGATTTTTACAGAAGAGGAATTTTTGAGTGAGCCTGGCATAGGATTTATCTTCTCATCAAAATAGAATTGTGGAGACTTGGATCAATATTTTTGGTTGGGTATAACTCTGGGAAAGTCAAACCCTAGTTTGACCCCGAGCTGGAAAAACTCTAAAATACTAAAAATGATAAGTTTTGGTACATTCAATATATCTCAGGATTTATGAGGGAGAAGGTGCTGAAAATTGTAGAGGTTGAATATACAATCCTGGTTTACACTGTGTCCACAATTTTGCCTCAGATTCACTATATTATAGGAGATATGATCCATCCAAGTTAGGGTTCCAGCCTCTTCTAGGATTCATCCCTAAACAGGACACCTAGGGAGAATTGCTATATCTTGGGACAAAAAGGTCAAAATGAAATTTCTGAAGATTTTCTAGAATAGGAATGGACTATACTTTTTGTGATCCAAGATTTATACCCATAAGATGAAAAAGTGATATGTAACAGTCTGTACAACTTCACTATTTTGAACAGTCCTGTAAAAGGTCACCTTGGGAAAATGATCATAAGTCCCAATTGGTGAAACCAATTATGATGAAACCTATGGTTTTGGAACAAGAACATGCGAGGCTACCTCAGTGTGAATTTTAAAACATAGAGGAGAATTAATTTAAGAGATATCGTAGAAGTAGTATTAGGAATTTCTGCGGGAGAAATTGGTGAACTAGGGCTTCCTGTTCTGAGAGCTTCCCTCCACTGTTTTCAGAAAAAGAGTTACATTGAACATCTCACCTTGAAGAGATCTATCTTTCTATCCAATCAGATCTAAAAGGTTCCAATGTTTTAAAATTATGGTTTCTCTAACAAACCCTAGATTATCCAGCTTCGAAACCAGGATGGACACCCCAAATCGGTAAGATCTAATCTTTTGCTATTTTCATTTGAGGTTCTCATTTCAAAGTGATCTATCACATCAAGTTGGTGAAGTTGAAAACTTCAAGAATGGAAGTATTTGATCTCTCTAAAGAAAATGAATCAGACACCTACATGAGTAGAGAGGTTCTAGTTCCAGAGGGAGATGAGGCTAGAAGCCTTACACAAGAGGAACTTGGTCAAGGCCAAGAAGATCATTTTTTATTCAATCATGAATCACCTTGTACCACAAGTGTCTTCCCTAAAGACATCTAAAGAAATGTTTGATTACTTGACCAAGCTATTTGAATGGAAGAACATAAATCAGAATATGACTTTGAGAAAACAGTTGAAGAATGTGAAGATCTAGAGTGCAGATACCATACAGTCATACTTTACAAGGGTCTCTCAAATCAAAGAACAAATTGAAGCAGTAAAAGAAGAAGTGATGAATATAGAAGTGGTGATAGCCACCTTGAATGGCCTCCCAGAATCATGGGATTCATTCATGCGAGTAATGTGTGCCAGAAGGAAGTGGTGACTTTCAGTAGACTTTGGGAAGAAGAAGAAGCTCGACTCATAATAAGAGAAGAGAAGATGGGAGCAAGTGAAGATTAAGTTCTCATCATCCAAAGAAGATCCCTCAAGCAATGAGAAATATGAAGGACTGAATTCTTGAAGAACCTATTATCCATCTTGAGCATTTGGATAAGAAATGATGAATTCATGAATGAAGAAGATGATGAAGCAGAAGGATCAAGAAGGAGTCTACCCCTGAAACAAATAAAGATAAGTATTCTATTGTCATTTCATGATATTGTTTTGATTATCCATTTTCAATTTATGTATTATGCATGATAGAATGTTTGAATTAATGACAGTATACTACTAATATGCATGTAATGGCTAAGTAACTCATGGTGCTATACAACTCTCCATTACTACTTATCTAGAATGAAACCTCTTTGCTGACATATTGGATTAGTGCACAATCTCAATGTTGTCCTGGTGGATATGGAAGGAATCTAGAAAAGTTTCTGTGAGATATGGATGAATGTTGTATTGGATAAAATGTTGCATGATCATATATTTATGCATAATAAATTTCCATTATGAATATGCCTTATGAAATGTTTCTAACCATACAACTAATGCATTTGACTTGTAGGAAAGATTGTGTAAAATCTCCTACAAGCAAAGAAGGATGAGACTTGTTCCGAAGAACAAGTGAAAACAGTTCAAGATGAAGAATAATATGACAAATGCAATGAAATCATTAATGCAGAACCTTTCAGCCATGAAGAAGTAACCAAGAAGAAAGGGAATACCAATTCAAGAACAATGATGTCTAGGTTGCAGTATCGATACCTGAAGAGAAGTTCATCGTTCCATCATGTAGTAGATGGAAACATCATGGGATACAAGGTAAGATTCGTAGCACAAGGCTTCTCACGAAAAAGAAGGCATAGACTATGAAGAGACATTTGCAGCAAATAGAAATACACATGACAGGAAGAATCATGTGTGCAAATGAAACAAGGCCTTGTACAGAAGACACCCATGGGATAACACATACATGAGGAGCTTGATGAATATCTGAAGCTTTGCTAAAAGGTTGATAGAGCATGATAGGATCATAGATGGGTGTGAGAAGAATTTTTGAAAAAGTTTAAGATAGAGGATCTTGGTATCTAGTGATCCTAGATGGATACAAAGGAAGCTACTTTTCACTCTTGTACAGAATGTTTTAGTGCATGGAGTATGATGCTCCGCTTCAGAGGGAGTGACTATAGAAGATCTTGAGGTTCGACATGGTACGACAGGATGAACAGATTACTGATGACTCTAGGATTTACTAAGAGTAAAGTAGATTCCAACCTTTGCTTCAAGGTTGAAGGCGGAAGACTAGTGGTTCTCCTGTTATATGTTGATGACTTGTTCCTGACAGAAAAGAGGAAATCATTAAAGTATGCAGTAGAGATCCTGAAGAGGTTCAGGATGCTGTACTGCAAGGCCATGACCACACCTACGGCATCGAAGCTGAAGCTATTGAGTGTTGATTCATCAGAGACGGTTGATGCCATGATGTATCGTCAGATGATTTGTTCCTTGATGTACCTGATGAATATGAGACTAGATATTTTCTTTGCTGTGAACACATTGAGACATGTTCACCTGATGGTTGCAAAGCATGCAGTGAGGTACTTGAATGGTACAGTTGATTATGGGCTCAAGTATGAGGTGAATCAAAATATTATGTGGATTCATATTGGGAAGGCAGTGCCATTGATAGGAAGAGAACTTCGAGGTGCTACTTCAGTATGTGAAGAGTGATCTTTTGGTTTGGAAGGATGGATTCTTGCATGGCACTAAGTACAGCTGAGGAAAAATATGTTGACACTTGCTATTTGGGAGATAGTATGTTTCTTTTGAAAACTACTATTTGATTTGGTTGATCTAACTTGAATTTTTGTATGATGCAGAGAGGAGCAGTGATCCAGATCAAAATCTCTTGAAAAAGGAATTTCTAGCATAGTTGATGAGACAGGTTGTCTGAGCATAAATCCTGGTGAAGCTCGTAGGTTGCTCAGACGTAAACAGTCCTGTAGGTTTCTGTCGGATGTAATCAGTCCTGGCAAAGCTCACAGGTTATCCTTGGAAATAATCATCCTTGATGTGATTCTATGCTATAAATGGCCAAAGTAAAGTTTGAGTACTTCAGGGAGAAGCTTGGTGTTCTCCGGATCGAGGTTCCCTCCTAGGGGAAATGATGAGACCTAGAGCCATTGTGACATGGTGAAAGGATTAGGTTCCTTCCATGGTCAAATGTAAGGGCTGAGCCATTCTGTCATGGTGAGAGGATTTGGTTTCTTCCATGTCAGATGTGAGTGCTGAGCCATTCTGATGTGACTGAAGGATTGGTTCCTACATGATTAGATATAAGTGTTGAATGCCATTCTTGGAATGGAGGCACCTGGTCAGTTACTAGGAATACTTAGTCTGGGACTGAGGGTCATTTTGATATGGCTGTAGGATGTAGTATTACATGATCGGATGTGAGCGCATGGACATTATGATGTGATTGAGGGATGTGTTCCCACTTGATCAGATATAAGGGTTGATGCCATTCTCTAGGAGAATGGAGGCACCTGGTCAGTTACCAGGAATCCTCAGTCTGGGACTGAGAGCCCTTTCGATGCGATGTGTTTACACATGGTTGAATGTAAGTGTAGATCCTTTCTGACAAGATGAGGTTTGATATAAGTGCTAAGCCATTCTAGCACGATGTGTTTACACATGGTCATATGTGAGTGCTGTGCCTTTCTGACAAGATGGGGTCGGATGTAAGTGTAGAGCCTTTCTGACAAGATGAGGTCGAATGTAAGTGCTGAGCCATTCTGGCGTGATGTGTTTACACATGGTCAGATGTGAGTGTTGGGCCTTTCTAACAAGATGAGGTTAGATGTGAGTGATGGGCATGCCTTTCTGACAATATGAGATTAGATGTAAGAGTTGGGTGGGCCATTCTGACTTAGGGTCAGATATAAGCACTGATGAAGACCTACATGAAGGGTAGGACTACAACTAGCATGAAAAAGGGTTGTCTCTGTAGAACTTCCTAATAAAATATCTTTATTAAGTTTTCTACTTGCTTCTAGATTATACTTATTTCCTTAAATTTATTCCATGCTTTACCTCTCTAGAATAGTATATCTCCAGCTTCAAAGTAGTGAGTAGAATAGTATTAATTAATAGATCATTTGTTCATAATATCTCATTTCAACTAGAGCCATTTTCTTATGGATAGAGAATAAATCACAATGTTTACTATCACATGTAACTAGACACTCTTTAGTCTACACCTCTTTGTCAAACTTAAATTAGGCTTAATTTCGTTTAGTTTTTTTATTTCCTTTGAAAGTCATTTTGATCCACCTTCTCCAGTTCCTGTCACATTGAATGCATATGCTTGGAATCCTCAAGGAGAATGGAACTAGATAATCTAGCTTAATTATTGTGTATTGGTTAAATGAATGTATAGTTTAATTATTGGATTTCTTAAATATATTAAGTAGCTATAATTTTTCCTTAGAAAATATAATCTCTTGTTTCCATATAGTTAAAGTTCTGAATTTGTTTATAGCCTTTCTAATTCCTAGATCAAGCCTTGTTTCTTAGATTAGTATTATATATATCTTTCCTGTTATTGTTTATAGAGTACAGTAGTATAGATTAATACTTCTCTGATCTATTGAAAGTCTAATTCATTTGGTAGTTAGTTTTCTGAAGTTTGACTCGGTTTTTCATTTTGAAAGATCTTTCGATATTTTCTTTGTTAAAATATTTCTTTGACACCCTAGGTATTTGTCTACCTTAGCATATATTTTGTGTCAACTCCAAGTTTACAAGACCCAGTCGATAATTAAATATCTGGTGAATTCATTAAGACAATATAACTCCCAACATTTTGGCGTCGTTACCGAGGAGTTGTTTTGTAAGGTAGAATAGAATTCCCTTATGAATTTTAGTAATAGGCTAGTGGTGAGGGAGCGGTAAGACGAGAGGTAAGAAGCTGCACATATGTTATAACAGGTGCCCCCAAATCCAATAGTAATAACAGTATTGCATGTTTTCATTTAGTTTAGCTTTTCATTAACAGACCTAGAGATTCTAAAGGTAGATACGTTATAACTAGTTCTCAAAACTTTGTTAAAATTCCTACTAACCTTTACGGGGGGCGTAATACCCCAACCACTAACTCGACGGAAAGGTATCAGAAGACACTCGTAGGAATTAGTTCTTCTTGGAAACCTAAAGGAGGAGCCATAGAAGGTATGGAAACCATGGCAGGAAGTAGTTCTAAAGACCCCATTCCTGAAGAAGTTCCTGAGCGCCAGCCATTGGAAGCCCTCAACCTTCCACTAGTGCAAAAACCTAACGATACAACTTTGTCACTAGTAGAGGATCCAAACTTCACCAATTTTATTGATCCTGCTTAGGTAAAATCTCTCTTTGGCAGCTCAATAAATACAGTTGTTTCACAGATGGAGACATCCACAGTAGAACCTACCCTCCGTATAGAACCTAATAAAGACATGACTGACAAATTCTCTTGTCAGAGGAAGATCTCCCCTGAAGAAGAACATTGGGATGCCTCATTATCACCTCCGAAGGAACCCCCTAGGTAATCTCTTTTTAGAAACTGAGTCTACATGGAGAGACAGGGTGAAAATGAAGATCATGACAAGGTTAGAATTGATGGAGAAGAAGGAGAAAATCAAACTGAGGATACCTTCAGTTTTCCTATCCTAGACACTGCACATGATGTAAATATGAAGAACATCCCTCCTTCCTCATTACCTACTTTCTATGGGAAAAGTAATGAAGACCCAGACACATTTTTGTTCGAGTTTGACATTCTTTGTAGAAGCTATAACTATCTACAAGATGCTCACAAACTGAAACTTTTCCCTGCTACACTAAAAGATTCTGCTTTAAGATGGTTCATGGGATTAAGAGAGTATAGTATCAGAACTTGGGAAGATATGAAAATTGCATTCTTACGGAAATATCAAGAGTATTGAAAACCTAGAGACTCTCAAAATGATATTTTCAAGATACAACAACTCGAAGACAAGAGCTTAGAGGATTATCTCGAAAGGTTTATCTAAACATTACACAAGTCTAAATATAATGACCTTCAAGTGTTGATGTAATTGTAACTTCGGAATGTATTCACTTGTATATCTTATGTATTATACCCCAATTTTTATTTCAGGATGTGTTTGTAATGTAATTGAGTCATGTCATGCTCCGATGTTTGGATCGAGAGTTTCTATAATGTTAACAAGTCATGTCAAGTCATTGTGGGTAACCCTCCTATTTGTCAAGGGTTAAAGTCCCCATAGTTATGGGGCCCTAGGGTTATTAGACTATCCTAGAGAAGTCAACCCTAGGTGAGTCATTGTAAAGTCGGGTCAATAGTCCCCACTATTGTGTTAAGGATAACCCTCCTTGTTGGCCAGAGGAGGAAAAGTCCCCACAAGTTGTGGGGCAGTAGGGTTATTAGACACTCCTAGAGATGTCGGTTCTAGTAAGTAATTGTTAAGTGAGTCCGACATGTTGGAGTGGGCTTCAAGTGAACGAAAGAATATAAATAGAGAGTGAGACTCTCTATTTATCACACACACACTCACTCATTGGGGTGCATGAGTGAGAGAAAATAAGCTCTCTCAATGTGAGAGAGAGAACAAGCTATGGAGATCTTCTTTTCTATTTTTGGGTTTTTACTGCTTCCATTGGTGCTCATCCTATTTTTGAGGAAGTTTCAGGGTTTTCTCCTTTATGGTTTCCTTGAGGAAAATTGTTTGTGTCTCTTGTGTCTTGTGTTTATTACTGTGCATCTTATTCTCTCAATTAAGATCCTAAGATAATGCTAGCTTGAATGATAAAAATATAACATCAAGAAGATGTAGTACGAACACTCTTCCTTAAAGGGATTTGTTATCCCTAAAGTTGAACCTAGACTACGGGATTCAAGCTTAAGGAAATCTTGTTTAAAAATGTACAAATCAAATGAAATCAAACTGAAAACATAAGCTGGTATAAAACCAAGGCTAATGGAACTATAAAGAACTAGGCTAATATAATATGAAATCTGTAAGTGAAATCAAACAATGATTGAAGAAATAGGCTAATATAAAATCAAATCTATTTGTACAGATCATACAATTATAAGTGGACCTAACTGGTATGAAATCAAAACCTGTAAAAAGCATCACACAGTTTACAATAAACTAAGCTGGTATATGTCACACACTGGTAAAGTATTTGTAAGAAAATCAAAGCATTGATGAAAATGTAGGCTGGTAGGTCAATCAGAGCTGCAAGATAATCCACAGGGACTGTATAACATGAGATAAAACACATAGTTCAATAGCAAGGTTACTATGATCATAAAGACAAGAAGTGAAACTGCCTATGTTTTCCACAGTGTAAAGATAATTGTATCTCACAATAAGAATTAGTGCAATGGGATGTAATGGACCATATGCATAATAAAATTATCAGAAAAACAATTCATAAGACATATAGGCAAATCATCATCATGTTTCATTCAAAAATATAACCTGTACAGAAGCTGCATAATGTCTATGTCATACAGGCAAAGCTCCAAACAGGGCTTGCATTCTCCATAAGTTGCCAACCAGTCCCCTGCTTCCTTCTGAGAGGAAGAGTTCTCTCCTTTTACATTGAACAATTATAGAATTTATATCCATTACATCAACTCACTATTGCTAACTTAATTACAACTAGTTACAAGAAATATGAAACTATTTGGTCCTCTGCCTCTTCGATGAGGTCTAGCACCTGTAAGGTTAATTGCTGAAATGCTGATTTGATGACTGGAAATATGGAAACCATTGAACTTTAACAGCTATCAAATATAAAAATAATTCTTTGTTTTTAGGTGTCGGCCATCTGTATCATTATATGCTTAAATGCTGCTGGCAGATTTTTACCAAATCCTTAATAGTCTGGAGATGATGAGATCAAATTGCTAACTCAACTCCTTGAAATATGGAATCACTGGAAGCGCTGTCAAATGTGAGGTAGAAATGTTCCCAATTTCATCTCAGTGATAAACCGAATGTGCTCGAGGTGGTAGTCTTGCCACTAGACTTTTTAAAAGATGATGCACCTCTAGCATTGGATATTGATTGGTATTCATAATTACCCTTTCATCCTTTTAAGATTCAGTGTGAAATAGAATCGCGTCCTCTGGGGTGTCCTCGTGGCATTGAATAACACCTGTAGTTGATATCGTTTGATACATTCCTTTATTGGGATCCAGATACTCTGCCCAACACTTGCTGTCTGGATTTCAACCCCACTCAGCATCCACAAAATTCAATAATGTCATCATACTTGTATCGAGCTCATTCCTCTGGTGGATTATTAAAATAAGCACTAGGGCATGTCACCCAGGCTTATTAATTGCAGAGAAGATCATTGTTAGAGATGACTAATCATTGATCGCCGATGAATGGATGAAACGTTGAAAACCGATCACTCTGATTTCTGATAAGTGGTAGACAATTTGCTGATACTAGGTCACTAAATGCTGAAACCAGTTTGCTGATAAATGTCAGACAATTTGTTGAATATTGGTAAATAATTCACTGATTTGATTTGGAAATTTGAGGTGTGGATTTGATCCAAATCGCAGCTCAAATGATGAAATTCAGATCGAATTTGCAGACAATTTGATTGTAAACTCGCTGGTTGAGTTACTGGAAAGAGCCTCGGCTTTGGTATAGATCCAACACTCCCAAAAACGTTGTTGGACAACGGATGCCATCTGCCTTCAGCCTTGACAGCTTTCTCATTTCCAAGTCTTCACCATTTTTCTTGGATTATGCTTGCAATACCCATGTCTGAAGCAAAAATCTCCTTGAACATACCTTTCCCTGGCCTTCACCTTTGCAAGGCATCGTAAAATGTAAACATCTTGACTTGCATGATCAACTGAGATATAGTGACCCAGGATATCAGTAAATGCTCCAGACTCAAGTACATTAACAGGTGCCTTGGGAAGTCACACATTTTGATTGCAAATTGTCACCATGTGTTGGGCATTTCTTAAAGCATACACATTTACTTTCAGATCTTAAACCTTCCTTTAAAATTTGGCATTTTGCAGACATGACAGACAAGTCAAAATCTCTTCCACCTTCTCTTACATGTGCTATTATAAATCAATAAATTGTGCACCATCTTCTTTAGTTTTTGGTGACATTCTAACTGTTTCGAGTTTATGTTTAAGGACATCAATAGCATTAAAAAGCAATTGGGAAGCTTTGAATGCTTCTGTAGTTTCAACAGTGAATATAGTACTATCATCTTTGGAATTAATGCTCACAAATCCTGGCTCTCCTATTGCCTCAGCTTTCTTGATGACCTCATCATCATAGGAATATGCTTTAGCATCATACACAAACACTTGTTGTGTATCTGGATTAATATCAAAAACTTTCGTAGGACAGCTCTCAATCCACTCCCACTTTTCATCAAGAGTTAAAGTCTCCATCAAATTTTCATTAATGTGAATATCAGGCTCATATATAAAAGTAACTGTTGCAGCTGGTGACCATTTTGCATGGTCCTTACCAATACCCCAACTGTCTATTGCCCAATCCTCATAATATTTATCAGACTTTTTAAACCTCTTTGCCCAGTGGGATTCATTATATGTTCGTTTGAAACTCTGCTGCCAGTAAGTAAAATGCTGCCCATTTGGATAAACGCTGCCAGCTGTAAGAATTCACCATATAACATATACTCTTTTGCACATACATGGGCTCATAGTTAATGAATGAAAATTTTGATGATTTTAGGTAACAAAATGAACCCTAATGGTGAGCAATCAATCACAAAATATAAAACAAAGCAAAACTAAAAACAATAAAAACAAAGCATAATAAAAAATTTAAAAATAAACAGGTGAAACAACCTTAGAGATAACAGGATCTCAGAAGACTTGGTAGAAAATTTTAATCTCATGGCATTTGGCGATATCTCTCACAAAAATTTTGCACAAATTGGTGAGATGTGTAGAAATTACTCTAGAAGTAGGGGGAAAGTTTGGAGAAATCTTTGAGATCTCTACAATAGAAATCCAAAAGGGAACACCTCTAGTTCTGGAGGAGTCATAAGGATAGAATTGGGAAAACTATTGGAAAACTTCAAAAATGATATTTTAGGAGCAATGGGTTCTCAACTAGATGCTTTACAAGCCAAAAAGAGGCAAGAGGAAGAGCGCATAGTAATGATAATTTTCTGTCCAAGATGCAGGACCAAGCATCCCCAATGGGAATTCCCATTAAACAATATCTCTGTATGTCACATTTGCACAGATGATCATACAACAATGAATTTCCCATCGTTTATTGGGTTACATGCCATATATAAGAGTGGGGACATTGATGAAACATCTAGGAGGCCTCCTTGGAAACCTAGAGACCCACCAACATATGAGAAGTTTTCACCACAACCCCCACCCTACTATCACCCCTACCAACAACCTCAACAATGGAACACTTCAAGTTGGCAGAAATGGCCATCCCAGTATCCTCCTCCTCCTCCTCATTTTACTCAGCATCAGTATTGGCCACAAAGGGAGGGGGAAAACATATCCACAGTCACCACCTGTCTCCGTACCCAATCATCCTTATCCTTAGCACCCACCCAATGTCCAACAATTTTTGTCCGGGTTTGTGCCTCTAGTTCCCCTTATTCCACAATAATCTCATCATTTCCAGAATACAAACCCCCCACGACCTACATTATTACCCACACAACAGATACCTAACCCAAACAATAAACCAACTCAAGCTCTCAACAACATTAAGTTGCAAAATCTTCCATCCTATGTTATTTCGACTATACCCGTGCACGAGATCCAATTACTACATGGAACAATTGTGAATGACAAACCCAAGTTGCCAGTCATCATTCATGAAGAGAATGAAGAAGAAGAAGACCCTAATGAAGTCATGAATGATGCCATTTTTCAGGATGAGGATATCTCAAAGATTCCAGTGCATACTCATCCTCAGCAAGAACCAACTCAAGAACGAAAAACCCCTCCATTTCCAGAACGATTAGCAATAGAAAAACCTATGATTCATTCTGAGTAAGATATTTTAAATGAACTAAAAAATGTCTGTGTCAATATTCCTCTATTATAGGCTATTAAGGATATACCAATTTACAACAAAGTAATAAAGGAACTATGTATCAAACTCCCAGGTAAGAACATAAAGACCCCCCTACAATTCATGTTATAGGAGAGATGTTTGAGTGTATGATAGACCAGTCTAGAATTGAAAAATATACAAATCTAGGGAGCCCAATAGTAACTGTTATTGTAAATAACATTTCCATAGAAAATACACTTATCGATCTAGGATCTTCTATTAATATGATGACCACCGCAGCTTTAGAAGTTTTACAGTTGGGACCGTTTGTCCGACCTACCCTTTCAATCCTAGAAATAGTAGACTGTACCATGATAAAACTTGCTAGAGTGTTGGATGATATTATTGTATCAGTGGCTTCATGGGAATAACCCGTTGACCTTATGGTTGTAGAATCAAAGGATACTTCTAAAGGACATCCTATTATTCTCGGGAGACCATGGCTATCCACTGCTAATTCCTTTATAGGATGTAGGGATGGGGATATGACCATTTCTAACGGGTTGTCTATGCAAAGACTTATCTTATACCCCCCAGCACAACCAGTAACTAAAAACTTATGGCGGTTAGATTATTATTTTGGGGCTGAGGATTTTGAAGACGTTTCCCTTCCTAGTGACTACTCCTGGGCACTTCAGGAGCAGACTACAGAGAATGTGTTAAAACAATTTGTTTCTTCAATAACCTGTATAGTTTTCCCTCAGTATTTTGCTCAATTCGATCAAATTTTTGGAGATGATTTTCAGGAAAATCTGGCCCTCTCAACATTTGTGGATACACCATTTTTTTTTCAATTAAGGAGCATATAGGGTCTTATACCATACCTTGTGAGGTCGGCCCTAGAAAATTTCTACACATAAATGCAGTGTTAAGTGAAAACCACCAGGGGTAGTTACTCAAGGTTCTTAGAAGTCAAGCTAAATAATTCACATGGGAATACAATGATACGAAGGGTATACACCTTGACACTTGTATTCACCATATTTACATGGATGCGAGTATATCCCCTATAAGACAACCTCAGAGGAGGATGAATCTTGCTTTGAAAGATATAGTTAAAGATGGATTACAAAAAATTCTCAATGTTGGTTTCATCTCCCTAATTTCAGATAGTAAATGGGTGTCTCCTCTAGTGGTAGTCCCAAATAAATTCACACAGAAATGGCATATTTGTGTTGAATTTTGAGAACTAAATATGGCTACACTTAAAGATTATTTTCCCTTTCCCTTTATCGACTAAGTTCTAGATACCTTGTTTGGTAAACAATACTTTTTTTTTCTCGATGAGTATAGTGGATACAATCATATATTGATAGCACATATATTGATAGCATATGAGGATCAGGATAATACTACTTTTACTTTCCCATGGGGGACATATTCCAATAGGGTTTTTCCATTCAACTTATGTAACGCACCTACCACTTTTCAACGTGCAGTCTTAGGAATTTTTTCTGATCTTATACATGACTACATAGAAGTGTACATGGATGATTTTACGACCTATGGTAATACCTTTCAGGAGGCTCTTGATAATATGGAGAAGGTCATGATCCGATGTCAAGAGACAAACCTATCCATTAGCCATGAAAAGTGTAAAATGTTATTAACAGAAGGTATAGTCTTAGGGCATCATGTTTCTTCACAAGGGATCAAGGTAGACCCTGCTAAAATAGACGTAATCGTTAATCTTCACTCTCCAAAAAATCAAAAGGAGGTAAGGATTTTTCTTGGCCATGCAGGATGCTATCGACATTTTATTGAAAACTTTACTAAAATAGATACACCGATGTTTAAGCTGCTTACGAAGGATGTAGAATTCCAATGGACTGAATCCTGTCAAAGTGCTTTTGAGGTCTTAAAGGCTAATTTATCAATGGCACCAATACTTAGGGGTCCTAATTGGTCCCTTCCCTTCCATATATCCACTAATTCTTCTGACATGGCCATAGGAGGGGTCCTTGGTAAAAAAAAAGGCCAAGCATCTTATGCCATCTACTTTGTTAGCAAAAGATTGACCCCTGCTGAACTAAATTACACTGTTACTGAAAAAGAGTTCTTGGCAGGAGTCTATGCTATCAACAAATTTCTCCATTACATTATAGGCTTTGAAGTTTTTGTGCATACAAACCACTCTTCCTTTAGATTTTAAATGAATATACTAATTACCAATGGTAGGGTGACCCGATGGCTTCTTCTATTACAAGAGTTTAATATCATCGTTGTTGATCGACCCGGTAGAGAGACTTTAGTAGAAGATTTCCTCTCTCGTATCCAACATTATGACAGTGCTAAAGCTGTTGATGATACTTTCCCTGACAAACATATATTTGTTGTGTCTATTCAAACTCCTTGGTTTACATACATTGCTAACTGTTTAGCAATTGGGATGTTACCAAACCACTTGTCCCCACATGAAAAATGTCGAATTATAATCCAGAGTTCTAAGTACTCTTAGGTTTATAATGAGCTTTTCCGTACCGGCCCAGATCTTATTATAAGACGATGTGTACGGGAAGACAAGATGAAAAAAAGCCTCCATGCATTCCATGATGGGCCATGTGGAGGACATTTTTCTTACAAGCAGACAACATACAAAGTGTTGCATTCTGGGTATTAATGGCCAAGCATTTTTAAGGATGCTGCCAGATATGCTAAAGGATGTGATAGTTTCCAAAGAATGGGTAAACCTACGTCATCTGACGAGATTCCCTTACAACATCAGGTCATGATTGAGCCTTTTGAGAAATGGGCTCTTGATTTTGTAGGACCAATTTCTCCCATGTCCAGCAAAAATAAGTATATCCTGGTTTGCACAGACTATGCCACCAAATGGGTAGAAGCTAAAGCTTTGTTTCGAGCCACAGAGAAATCTGTGGTAGAATTCATATATGAAGAAATATTTACTCAATTTGGTGTGCCTAGGGAAATTGTCAGTGACCAAGGTTCTTGATTCACTTCCAAATTGATGAAATAACTTACCAGGAAGTATGGAATCCGACATTGCAAGTCCTCACCTTACCACCCACAGGATAGTGGCCAGGTGGAGTCAACCAATAAGGTATTGGAAGCTTTATTAACCAAAACTATTCAGCTACATCATAAGGACTGGGCAGATAGACTCCTAGAGGCCTTGTGGGCCTATAGAATAACTTGGAGAAACAGTACTAGACATACACCCTATGAGCTAGTATATGGGAAACAAGTCCTTTTACCTATTGAATTCCAAGTTAAGACTTTTCGTATGGATGTACAATTACGCATGGATTTGGAAGAGGCACAAAAACAATGGGTTTTACAGATTAATGAGTTAGATGAGATTAGACAAGATGCACTCCAAAGAACAATGTTAACACAAAATCAACAGAAAAAATGGCATGATAAATTTATTAAACAAAATCAACTTAACACCGGGGATTGGGCATTACTATTCGACTCAAGGTATAAAAATTTCGAAGGAAAATTAACTACTTGTTGGATGGGTCCATATGAGGTAGTTACAGCCTTCGATAATGTGTCAGTAGAAATTAAGAAAATTGATGGTTCACAAACTTCCTTTGTTGTGAATGTACATAGACTCAGACTTTACCATCAACTAATATCTAAACAATATTTTGTGCATAATTTCTTACAACAAAAGGAGATGGAGCTGGTTGAAGAGGAAGTCATTCCTCCTCCTCCCGATTCTTAAATTATTTTGGGTTGTCTTCATGTATATATCTAAATATATATTTGTTTCTTCAAATAAATAAAAGTCATTTATAAACAAGCTAACTACATTTATACATGGAGTTCCATTTTATAATCAACTTATGGAATTTTGTCAAATAAAACAATAATACTCTTTCCCTTTGCCTAAATTTTGATAAATTTTATATGACTTTTTCCTATGTACATTTGTTTTTGTTGGGAATATATTTGAATCATCTGACAAGTGGTTTTGTGGTTTGATTACACGAACCTTATATTTATAATCAACTCGTGAAATATCGTTTGGAAAGGGAAATGCTCTAAGAACTGATAATACATCATAACTCCTTTTCTTTTATTGCAAAATGAAATTTATAATGAAAGTTAAAGTGTTCTTTATATTATTCCTACCCACTTTCTTTTATGATTCCTTATTTTTTATGGTATTTGATTCAGACATGCACATTTCTGATTTATCATTAGAATAGTTGCTTAAGACCTACTCTAATCATCGTAGTTTTAAAAGTTCTATATTACACCTATGGACTACTAGTTCATCCCAGACTCATTATCAACACTTGTCTCTTAATCATTGTTTGGAGGTAACCCAATATTAAGTGAAATTTCTACTTGTGGGGAACGTTATTGATCTTTTATGAAGAAGATAAACTAAGGTCAAGGAACAAATTTAAGTTATTCTCTTTTGACATGATCTATAATGCAGGCTATTATATATATATATAATAAAAATAAAGTTACTCATAAGGTTCGCTCTAAAAATTTGAATTATGTGTTTAGTGGGATTAACACGCTCTAGTACCAACCGAATTCCACATACTAAAATCATTATACGAAGCAAACCCACTGGGGTAATGAACAGGCTCGCTAGCAGCGGGTCCATGCTAAATAACATCTTAAATAAGGAAGCTTAGTAAATGCAAGTGAACCTGTCGAGGTACTGAACAGGCTCATTGGTAGCGGGGCTATGCTTGCATGGTACCAAAATAAACCCATCGAGGTACTGAACAGGCCTGTTGGCAGTGGGGAAATATCAGTTAAAGGAGATCTGGTTAATGCATTACTATACACATGACTCATCTGAAAAAAACTAATTATATAAAATACATATTTAGGCCAATTATTTATATTGTCATTAGAGAATGGTTGTAAGTTGGGACTGGATCCTGTCATCTAATTCAAATAATACCTAGGATATGCTTGTCCTAGAAATGGGACCCATAACTATGGCAATCTCACAAACTCTGGGTGAACTTCCTATATATTCTTTGGATGACAAGAAATATTTAAAATGAGTCAAAGATGACTGGTTTTTCCTATGGAATTTCCCCCATCAGTTATACTATCATTATTCATATGGTCTTCCTAAGCACTATTATTTTCTGATGAATGTACATATCTGAATCATCTCCATTTACTAGTTTTTATTTTTTTTGTTATGAAAATGATAACAATATTTTAGAATTATTTCTTTGATGGCTTAAGGACACACCATACTTTTGGGTTGGGGGAAGGTTAGAACTGTCTTTACTTTCTGATTATTTATGAAAAGATTCAATTATCTATGACAAAATCATAGGTGTTTCTCAGGATAATGCAAGTAGTGGAAGAGTGTGCTAATATTTGATGAATAAAGAAGAGCGTAACTAAGGTTCAATAAAGATGGTTTACATCATTCTATTGTGTGCTAGTAGCCCACGAAAATTTACTACATAATTAGCAGCAGTCAGATCCAACAAAGTGCATTTTGTACAGAGGGTCCATATGGAAGATCATAGGAAGGGTCGAATGTCGGTCTGAATGTAATTCCAAATGATGATCCAAATGAATCGTAACATTGTAGCAGCATGACTAAATATGTCAAGGTGTTAATTTTTTTAAGTTTTAATTATGGGAAAAAAAGTCTTATCTACTAAATCATACCCATGACTATTAGAACTCATTCCTATGCTCATAAAAATATTACGATTTCATTAGGTTTCACCTTGACCTCATCCAACGAATTGTTTAACCCCATGTTAATATGATATGATTTTAGGGTATTTTTGGCCATTATTACCCTTACCCTCTCATTAAGTCATATGCGGAAATCGCTAGGTGTTATATCATTATATTAATCCAAGTCATTATGGTTTTTAAATGCATTTTATAAATTCGGTAATGAATAATTCATTCAACCTGTCCAAATTTTACTTTGGACATGGTTGAAGCATCCATAACCATATAGAATAATTATTAGGGCACATGATTCAAAGTACTAAACCATAGTGCGATTTCTCAAGAATGCAAAGCCATGATCTCATGATAATTCATACATCTAAGCAGATTGTGTTTTAAACTCATGATTCTTACCCTCTTCCTTGCCTACCTTCGTCTTCACAGAGCCATCTAGATGCAATTTCCGTTGTATCCTCTACAACCCCCTTTCATTTTTGGCCCTTATTAAACAATTCCTAGTTGCCTCAATCTTGAGAGTTATCAAGACTTGTTCTAGATTTTGGAGTTCCAAGAATGCCAGGATATATTCTTTCGAGCGGGATGGAACCCGTTCCTCCACCTTTTACAGGGATACAATGAGGATATTTCACTATCATTCGCAAAAGCGTTCGATGGTAAGGTGGCTAGGGTTGTCTACCTAACCTTTCCAGTGACTGAAAAGACCATTGCAGTCACTACCAAGATTCTGAGAGAAGGTACCCATTGGCACAAACATCTGTTTCTTCCTCGGTCATCCCATGATTTCGCTCTTAAGCCAGAATATCAGCATGTTATGGGTACAAAAGGGTTTCACATAGAATGGGTTAAGCCAAAATACCTTAATCCTTTTCCCATTATCATTCGCCTAATCACTTGCGAAGGTAAGTTCATTGTGTTTAAAGCTTGCCATTTCTGATTATTGACACATTTTGTCAATCGACAGTTCCTTCATTTTCCATTCTATCTCCTTAAGATCTTGGAAAACTTGTCGAACCAAGTCATAAAAAATACGGTCAATACTATGGGTAGTATGTATCACCATAGTCTTATCAAGGTATTTATCATGCATCAGTTGAAGGAGAGGAACCAGACCTGGGAAAAATTTGTGTTTAAAGTCTTGAAACTTCATTTAAATGTTTGAAAGCACCCTCAGCACACTCGCGACCATGAACCCAGTCAAAACCCTCCCAAAGAAAATAAACATGCTAAATTAGTGAATATTGATGAAGATACTTCAGAAGCGAGTCCACATGACCATTCTCCCACCTCTATCAACCCTGTAACTACTGAATTTATACCTTTTCTGCAGGTTCAAAACAAGAACATGAAGGCGAATCTCATTTAGACCACCATTCAGCCTACCCCTAAGCCCGATCATCCAGATAGTGTGGTTGATGAGGATGAACCCATTTTTGACTCACCCCTATTTACACTTGCTAGCATCTTGGCTGAGTTGCTCAAAACCTTTGCTCTTGAGCCCACTTCTCCACCTGCTCATGGCATGATTCCTAAGGAACAAGTCCCTACTATCAACCGTGAAACACCATTCAGAGAACTGAGTCCCCCTCGAGATTCCAAATGCCCCGCAAAGCCATTTACTTTGAACCAGTAGACAATCAATCAACTGACTCAAGAATTAGCATAGTCAGCAAGCCAAAATAAAATATATGCAGATATGATTTCTGATCTTTGTCAAGAAAACAAGGAACTACGCCTTCAATTTAAGACTATTGAAGAGCTCAATAAGGCCATAACTTCTTCACATGACTCTCAGCAAGAGAGGCACAAAGTTCTGAAGGCATAAGCTAGGAAGTTGAAATTCAAATCTCTTGTTTCCTCTGCTAAGTCAAAGGCAGCTACTACCGTAGGTCAACCTTCTTCCTAGCTTCCTTTTTGTTTTTGCTCAGTGGGACCTGGCATCTCTCTGGTTTGGGGGAGTGTTAACCCCAATTTTTTCATCATTTTTGATTAATTATTTGCTTTGTTGAGATTACCTTTTGTCACTTTTTGGCATATTTCTTGCCATTCAGACTATCAACTAAACATAGGTATGCATATATTTGAATATTATACAGATCTTGATTAAATTTCATTATTTCATGGTTTTATTGATAATTATGTGACATTTGTAAATGTGCGTGATATAAAGGTTCGTTTTGTCGGCTTTTATTTCCAAACGAACCTCCACTTGGATAGGCATTCACGCCAAACAAGCACAGTTGCATTTAGCTCTTCATACAGCCCTTCGATCAACCTGCGACTCTATTAGTTGGAATATTACGGAGAGTTAAAAGCATAGAAGGGTTTCATGGTTCTGTTGGCCATGCATCCTCTTGGTGTGAGAGTCCTTTCTCTAGAAGACTCAAGATCCTATCCTTGCAACCAGACACCATGCTCTTTTCCCATGTCAATGAAGATCAATGCCATAGCTGCGCACAAGGAGAACTGACGCTACGAAACGAGGAGAATGGCATGTGCGCCATCATGAACAATTATGTAATCATTTGATTAGTAATTAAGATTGTCTATTTTTAGAGCGGTTGACCACTGAAAGGGTCAACCTGCTCCTCTCCATTGTAAAAATCTAAAATTCATTATTGGACAGTAATCAAAAGTTAGCTAGTAGTCGTCGCCATTGGATAGAAACTCTGTAAAATCTATTTTAGTTTAATATAAATTCTATTTTCAGCTTTGAATTGATGTCTCTGTTTCATGAATGATTCATTGATCTAAGTACCACCCCTGATTGCTGAGAAGGCCCCCTCAACAACCAGAGGTCTCCATTTGTGTATTTCCTTTATTCCCTTTTTGTAGATAAGTAGTTTTCATTTCCAATTTTTGTATGTAATTTGACTTCCTATAAGTTGATGTTACTCCGTCACCTATAATGTGTGTAATTTATATGAGTGTTGTTAATATAGTTTATATTTCTAGGATTAAAAGTGACTGGTCGCACATAGTTATTCACATTATTTCTTTCAGTTTGTTATCTAATTTCATATTTGCAGTTAGCCAGAGTTTAATCAGTTTAATATTTTAGGTTTAGTTCGTGGTTAGGTTCAATTATGTAGATGCTTCTGTAGTTGTAGCTTAATTGCATCCATCTCTTAATTTTCTTTTCACAAAATAGGAAATAATCTCTCCTTTTAGATGTAGTTTAGTATTGCTATTATTCTATTATTTCAATGGCCAAATAGCTCAGTTACTGTCTTTTCTTACATTATAACCTCATATGCACAAACCAACTGGTCAGGATCATTTAGGTTGTTTATTTCACAATTTACATTGTTTTTTGCCATCTAGACTGTCATTTGGAATGTTGTTCAGACTTTCATATTTCATGTTTTGTTTTATACTTTTTAGAGCTCAATTTTCTTAGTTTTCAAATTGTGTTATTTTCTGTGGTCAATCAATAAGTCATAATAAGTCATATATAATTAGGACTTATTCCAAATCACATAAAGTATCCATTAAGCTTTGTTATCTTTTTCCTTTTTGCTTTAGTTTGTTTATGAGTTGTGTTTCTTTTGTCTATGATCTCTTAATCAGTTACTGCTTTAGAACTTTTCAATTGCATTCCTCGTTGATCTACTTTATTCTGATTTAGATTGATTTTAGAATTAGACTTGTTGAATTTATTCTCTAAAAAGTACATTAGTTCTTCATGGTTTTCATTTCTAGCATAGGATCTGTCCTTCTTATTCTGTAGTTACTGAAGATGTCCATCAAATAGAAATAAAATATCTTTATTAAGTTTTCTACTTGTTTCTAATAAAATATATTTATTAAGTTTTCTACTTGCTTCTAGATTACATTTATTTCCTTAAATTTATTCCATGCTTTACCTCTCTAGAATAGTATATCTCCAACTTCAAAGTAGTCAGTAGAATAGTCTTAATTAATAGATCAGTTGTTCATGATATCTCATTTCAACTAGAGCCATTTGCTTATGGATAGAGAATAAATCACAATTTTTACTATCACATGTAACTAGACACTCTTTAGTCTACACCTCTTTGTAGAAGTTAAATTAGACTTAATTCTGTTTAGTTTTTTGATTTCCTTTGAAAGTCATTTTGATACACCTTCTCCAGTTCCTATCACATTGAACGCATATCCTCAGAATCCTCAAGGAGAATGGAACTATATAATCTAGCTTAATTATTGTGTATTGGTTAAATGAATGTATAGTTTAATTATTGGATTTCATTAATATATTAAGTAGCTATAATTTTTACTTAGATAATAGAATCTCTTGTTTCCATTAGTTAAAGTTCCGAATTTGTTTATATCCTTTCTAATTCCTAGATCAAGTCTTGTTTCTTAGATTAGTATCATATATATCTTTCTTGTTATTGTTTATAGAGTAGAGTAGTATAGATTAATACTGCTATGATCTATTAAAAGTTTAATTAATTTGGTAGTTATATTTTTGAAGTTTGACTCGGTTTTTCATTTTGAAATATCTTTCGATATTTTCTTCGTCAAAATATTTCTACAACACCCTAGGTATTTGTCTACCTTAGCATATATTTCTTGTCAACTCCAAGTTTACAAGCCCCAGTCGATAATTAAATATTTGGTGAATTCATTAAGACAATTAAAAATCCAACACATGCTAGCATATAGTCAGGTCCCAAGACCTACCTTGGAGGTTGAGGCCTCTCTATATCTCATCAATATTCCATGCCCACACATGGATCATCCTCTACAAGGATAAAAAGCTACCACCATTGTGCAAAAATCGCTCGGGTTGAGAAGCGACCTTCTATATTGCCTCCCTCCATATTGATTCTTCGAGGCATTTCTTAGAGTCACGTTAATTTGCGTGCCACCATGGAAATAAAACCTTCTACGTTGAGCTAGATCCATACCAATAGGCCTCCATTTGGTATAGTTTTCCATGTGTACCACTACACCAGGGGAAACATCACTAGCTACTAGTCAGAGTTATCTGGAATCCGTTTAAGATGTCGTTTGCACCATCAAGTTTGGTTTTCTGTCCTCTATCTTTTTACAAGACCCTCGTCTCATGCTCTCACTATGATTTTCTAGTCCATTTCCTGGAATTTACCCCGATTTTCCTTCCATCACGTGCATCTCCCCTTATATGTATTGGCATTTTTAGGAGCCATCCACTCCATCCATACTGCACAGCTGGCCATATTTTACAGCCATCCATCATCCCGCAAGGGGGGGGGGCATTAGTGTTCTGCATTTATGCCCATCAACCATGTTCACAACATAATCTCTTTCCATATATCAAACACTTACCCCTTGCTTGATTGACTATTACAAAGTTTCGGTTAAGCTCTTTTCTAACTCCTAAAAGAATGAAAATATTGTTGAGCATGCTTGCTTCCTTTCATGCTCGTTAAAGTATTTGAAAGGGCATCTATGTAGCCTCATTTATCTCCTTTTTTAGACTATATAGACTATGATAAGAAAAGGACCACACTGGCACATTCATGCTAGGATTGCTTCCATTTGTATCCTTTTATGCTTTCTTGGGCATTGGGACCGAAATTTATGAAAAAGCTCATCATGGGTTGTCTTTAAGCTCTCTTCCATCCTTCTCATCAAGAAAATATTGCCGAGCAAACTTGGTTTCGTTCATTCTCGTAAAAATATTTGAATGAACATCTAGTCAGTATAGGTTTAACCTTTTCCGTCTTGATTAGAATACCAATAGTAAAGAAGTCTTCCTTCCCCAAAGGTTGGGAGAGCTCTCCTATGTACACTTTTATCCTTTTTCAGGATGAGGATACTACATACGAAAAAGAGACCACATTGTATTTTTCTTCCTGTTTTTAGACTCTCTAAAATTGAAAACAACATCGAGCATTTACTTTCTCGAGCTCGCTAAAAATCCACGAGATTGCATCATAATGGTGTCTTTAGGTGCCACCCTATATATTATAGTTTGGTAGCTTTCCCCCATTGTGTCACCTTTGTTTAGAGTATTATGCGATGAGTCTTCCTTGGATCCCCTAGAGATCAATAGTCTAGTTACCTCCCTCAACATTTCCCATTTTCAGTTACATTCTCGGTATTACAACTATGATCCCTATCCCATGAGTCAGTTTCATTTAATTCTAGGTCAGCCCTGTCGTCATACTCCGAACATAGGAAGTTTGAGTCCCCCATACTCCCCTGCCCCTGTTCCCCCATTCAGTGTATCAGGCCCTACATTTATTCCACATCCTTTGCTACCCCCCTCGTGTTTCTAGTCAAGGACACATCATTGCCTTGGATGGTTGCAGGTCTCCCTCTGTCGATGTCAACACATTTATTCCAGAGGATAGACCTAGAGGTCCCTGTATCCTAGTTTCATGTACCTCATTTATTAGTTCCTTGGACCACTTGAGAGGGGTCATTAGTGCCTTTTTGGATGGTTGTGTCTCACATGCTCAACTTTTGCTACTTCATCGCACCATTGATATTTGTATAGGGTATTGGTCCATTATTTATTTGGTTGATCGAAGACGTCGATTGTCACATAACTCTATCACATTGGTGAGTCTACTATGGGACCCACATAGCTTCATGTCCTTTATGATTTATGGGTTTCTTTGGCGATAATGTTCGAAGCCCCAGTGTAGTGCTTCCATGTATCTCTAGTACTTCATGTTGCATATTGTACCACAGAGATTTTGACTCTCAGCCATTGATTCCATATATGTACACGTCTAGATCCAACAAAGCATCAATTGTGAAGATATTGCATTCAATGAGAATTTCATTATTCCTGTGTATCAGTTCTTCAGATAAACATTATATTCAACCTCTCATTGAGGCCACTATTATGTATCATCATTTGTATATGTATTGATCATCTTCGATATTTTTTAGCCTTAATCCCATTACTTATTCTTTTGACATTGTTACGAGCATGGGTATGCTCACCTCATCCATATACATGTCACACATTATATGTATCTCACCAATTGTTGGGCACCATTAATAAAAAACCAAAAGCCACCGTGGTTCGAATGAGGAAGCTCCACTTCTTCGCAGGTCTCTCCAGTCTCTCCACTATTCCCATGATCCTAAGATGTCCGTCGAACATACGATGAGCTCCTACCCTAACAAATTGTTTTCCACCTAGATCTACATGGTCTAAACCACATACATACATCATATTCCATCCATATTTGTCTTACTTTTTACCTTCACAATTGTATTTCTAGTCCAAAAAAATATTATTTACTATGGTTTACCCTCGTTCTCTCCCAAAAATGGTAAAAAAAACCCTAAAAAGGGTGCAAAAGCCCTAAAATGGGTTCCAAAACCCTAAAAGAGAGAAAAGGTAAAAAAACCCTAGAAACATATTATAAATACAATGTGAAAGTCTCTCCCAAAAAATTCTTTCACCTTTTATCCCCATTATTTTATTCTGTGAGTACGGTGAGACACCTTTTGCTCTCAATTATTCACACCCCAATTGTTAGAAAACAAGACCGCAAAGAAATAACAGATATATAGTTAAATAATTAAACAAGAAGTAAAAATACATTACAAAGAGACACAGATATAACATGGTTCACCCAAGAGATGGGATACATCCACACATACATTGCCAGTCCTTTTATTAGTGTCTAGAATGATGAAGGGATACAACCTGCAACAACTCTGTTGCACTTCGTCTTCACACTCTCACAGTCTATCTCGCACAATCACATAGATTGTTTAAAATACAATACAATACAATACAATACCATACCATACTCAATTGTATTACAAAGCTTTTCTTTTATAGGGGAAATACCATGGGAAAATACTATGGTTAGGGTCTACAAAACTGTTCGCCAACAAACATGCCAAAAATATTTCTTGGGGGTGCTTCCACCGAACCCCTGTTTCTTGGGGGCGTTTCCCCTGAACCCCCTTTTTCGCGGTGCTGCCACAAACACCAAAGTTGGGAATGAGTGTACAGTAAACCTGGGGTACAAACACGACTAAATAACATCTCTGAATATGGAAGATCGGGCTCCAAAACCAACAATTTTCCATCATCCCATTTCCCTACCACTCCCACTTAGTACATTAAAAATTTCTCTGTACCCACCTGGAGAACAAACTTGTGGAGAGGCAGACCATTTTTGAGATGGCCACGGTGGCCCATTTTTACAAGAAAGAAGGTATACTTTTTGTTTATTTTCATTTTATTTAGTTTAGTTGTGTATGTTTATTTTCTTTGTGTTACTGATCTTGTTTATTGTTGTATCTTTTTTCATGAACTCTCCCTTATTGTCCCATTGGCATAAGGTTGGTGCTTTTGCACATAACAAGGGTAAAAACCCCGTTACAGTGCACAAGATGAAAACATGGTGTTGGTATAATGGTGTTGCTGGCAGCAATAGATCCCATTTTAAATTATTAAAATGGGAGCCCCATTATCCTTTGATTCACTTCTAAAGCCATAATATTCTTACGGGAATTTTAAAACTGTAAGTATTGTGTTTTGGACTTAATAAAATTTTCTTATAATCCTTGTTTTTTGCTTTTTGTGGATTGCAGAAGCACCCTCTTCGTTTTCTAGATAATTTTTTGTTTCCGCAACCCGCAATCCACAATGAGGATTGTGGAAGTCCTTTTTTCTGGTGGTTTTCTGGAAACCTTTTTCCTACACCCCACAATTGTGGATTGTGGAAGATTGAATTTTCTTTCAATAAATGGTTTATTCCACAACACGCAACCCACAATGCGGATTGCGGAAATATCTTTCCAAAATAAAATTTGTATCTTCTGGTTATGCCTTCTTCATCCCGCAATGTGGATTGCGAAAGGCATAAAAGTCATATTTTTGCACTTTTTACTTTTTGGTTATGCAACTTGCAACCCAAAAATTTCAGATTGTGGATTAGGGAAAAGTATATTTCATCTTGTTTTTTGCATTTCTATTATGCAACCTGCAATTTTTGTGGATTATGGATTGCAAAAACTCAATAATTTTTTTTTTTGTGGATTGTGGAATTTCAACATTTTTATTATGACTAGTAATTTCGTCCCATGACCCGCAACTCACAATTTTGCGGATTGCGGATTGCGGAAATCATAAATCCAAAGTCTTCCCTGTTTTTTGTTTCCGTATTTTGTTATTCCGCATTAATCTCAACCATTTATTTTTGCAAGATCTACGACCCAGATCTATTTTTCTGTTAGGTCTTGTATTATTTAATTCATTTTAAATTATGAAACCTTCACCAGTTCTACTTGCAATTTTTACTGTGTATAAGATTTTACAGTGGATTTTTTTCACTCGAGCTTACAAATTATTTGTTCCTCAACATTTGTACCGGTAAGTGCCTATCCTCCACGACCGTTTTTTCTGTTATTTTCAAACTGTGGTAAGTTTTTTAACCAGGTTGAAGACTGCTCTACAAGAGAAAAAGAGCAAAGACCCCAAAGTCTGTATATTCACTAATAGCAGTGGGAATGTCTCTGAAATCCTTCACTTGGACTGGTCGAGGATTTACTCCATTTTCCACAATGATGAATTTTCCGAAATTCCCCATGACCAGCCTGCATACACAAAAATTAGGAGCTCCCAGCTCCATTGCATTGCTTCTCGACCTCCTGCTATGCCCTACACGGACCCTGTTAAGTGGGAATTGGACCACGCTAGGCCTAAGGAGTGTTCCTTTGATGACTATACTCATACCCTAGTGGCCTCTTTCCATCCTGATGTTTTCTACAGGGCTTATTCACTTGGACCTCCTCAACAAATTTTGAGTTCTAAATTTCTCGATGAGGCCATGTACTAATTTAACCTTGAAGAATTGGTAAAATCCTGGATGGAAAACCCAGCTGAATACATCTCGAAGGCAATAAATACTTAGTGAACCCTTTTCATTGCTTGAAGCCATGTTTTGTCAGTTGTATGGATTTCCAAATTGCTCAATGTTCAAGGTAGAATGGGTTCCTATAGACCACCATGTATTGCTTATAGGCGATTCCTTTAATTGGGCACAAAATTTATCTGTGAATTTGAAAGTAGAAATTGAGAAATATCAGAAGACGCCAACCATAAGGAAGTTGACATTCTATATGTCGTGATATGTTATGGATGTGTTTTGTGCCACTTCTTTTCCTACCATGGGTTGGAATTAGAATAAAACATCACCACCGATACATATCTATTTCTCAGATATGTGGGAGGACAACTTCATTCCCTGGATTTATGAGATTTGTGACCTGTTTCTAGGGTTAATGTACTAAAATATATTCAAGGCAAACGCTCCTGCTTTTTTTGAAATATCTAGAGCATTGATCGCTTGATTGGTATGTGGGAGAGTATTTATCCTACATTTGAATTTTGGGAAACAATACAATTCACCTACCACCTAGGATAGTGCCATATCAAATGGTGTTACAGGAGGTAGCATATCAGACTGTGATTGATGGGGTTTTTCCTAAACTTGCAGAGTCCAAATGAAAGTTTTGGCCCAAATTTCCCTTGAACTTGGATTCTCTCATTCTACAAAAGTATACTTACGTGGCTTCCCTGGGTAAAGAAATTGCTAGTATGAACCTGGGGGAACCACCCAAAAGGATCCATGACCCTAAGTCATATCTGACCTACCTCTTTGTGTAGGAGCATGTTAGGATTCAATATGCTCATCCGGATGAACTTGATGACTCAATCTATAGAGGATCTATTGATTTATCGAAGGTATTGAGTAAGATTGTAGACCGAAATGTTAAATATCATTTCTTCAAATACCAAAAGGATCTCAAGAATTTCGTGCTCCATTAGAGACAGGTAAAACTAGAAATAGAGGAGAACCTTCAGAGGAAGAATATGGAAAAGGATGCCAAAGAGAAAGAAACAAACTCTAATTCTTCCCTTGCTACTAAATCAAAATACAAGGGTAAGGTTGTTCCAGAAGATCATGCAAGAAATCATTCTTCTTAGATGATAGATACCCTACACAAAGGGGAAGATTTCAACAAAAATATTGAAAATCTTAGCTCACGATTGCAGACACAAACAGAGGAGGATGGACCTTATCCTAATAACCAAAAGACTCAACTCGTTCTTGAACAGGTTCAGGTACAACATACAGTAGCTGCTAATCCACAACCCTTTCCTTAATAAGTGCTCAGGGAAGAGCAACTAGTGCCACCAATGAAGCCTGCTCCACAAGAACAAGTACCAATGCAGATCCCTCCAATTCAGCAGGTAGAAGCTCCACCTCAAGATGATATTGAAATTCGTAAAATACATACTGACTTGGAGGAAGAAATATGCCCTTCTACTTTCCATGTTAATATACTTGCTTCTATGACATCTTCTATCCCCAGCACTGAGATATCTGAGAATATGTTTGATTCATCATTTTCCCAATGTTGCTTTTCTAAAGTAAATGTATCCCCAATTCTTGAGGCTACTACCAATGCTCCTTTGGTACTAATTGATGTACCCAGCTCTACTTCCCCTTTTAGTTCATCTATTCCTTTGATCTCCTTAGCACCCCACACTACCCCAACATCCCCACATTCTCACTTTCCCCAATTAGACATTCCTTCCATCTCTACAATTTCTTCCCCCCAAATTGATACACCTATCCTCACTTCTTCCTCATCCCTTGCACCTATTTTCCCTACTTCTCTTATTACCATTTAACCTATTAGTGTGGAAATTTTAGTTTGTCAATCCCAACCCGACCCCCTGGTCACTACTTAGGAAGAAACTATCTCAACTTCAAAAGAGATGGAAGACGTTGGTGAAGATGTTGTAGTTTCCTTGGGAAAATATTTTTGGAGCAGAAAAGATAATGCAGTGATGAAAAAGGGAACCAAGAGGACAAGGGAAGGCATAGTCAAACAGGTTCCCACTCTCAACCAATTTATTTGGAAGTTGGATTCTCCTGATATCAAGAAAGGGGATTTAGATACAGTGGATACCATGGGTGGTTTTGCAGGGGCCAATTTTTATTCAGTATCACAGCTGAATAAGGACTTTCTGGAAAAAGAGCAAGAGTTGCAGAAGGCTAAACAAGACTTGGTGGCAGCTGAGGCACATCACAAATAGAAGATTTAGCTTCTTAATCAAGAACATGAAGAAAAGTTGAAGAATTCATAGAATAAGAATGATTACCTCAATAAGCAGCTTCAGAAATCACAGTGTTAAGAATCAACAACAAGCAGATATGATTGATTCCCTTGAGCAACAACTCAAGGACTCTCAACTAGCTTTAGCTACTTTCTGTTCTTCTAAACTGACAACATAAGAGTTTAGGCAACTAGAATGCAAGGTCCTCGATTAATTCTATTAGACCATGACCAGTTTGTATATAGGTTTCAATGAAATGAAGAAACTATATAATATGTTTGAACATCAATATGATATCCTACATGATCATAATACTCATGGGAGAGAAGTAGCAAAGGCCTTTGACAATGTACTAGAGTCGAAGAAGCACATCAAAGACAGACCACATGATTTTCCAGTCATGGATAAAATTCAGACCAATAGGACCAAAGTCACAATTATGACCCAAGAAAGCATCTACGATGCAGTGGAATCCATCATCAAGGATGGACATATGGCATACAAATGAAGGTGGTTTGCTGCTGAGACTTTGCTCGGTTTTTTGGACATGCCATTTTTGCATCTGATTGATCAGGCACTTCCCCCAAAATTGAAATTGGAAGAAATTGAAAGGGATTTTTCTATAACCAAGGATCAGATCCAGGAGATCACTCAACTTACTATGTAGGAAATCATGAGATGGATTGAGACACCCCATACTTCGATGATGAGATACAAGTGTACCTCTGAGAATGGAATAAGGTAAAAAATATGGAGATTCCATCTCAAATTTGCAAAACAGAAGTATACTTGGAACATGCCAAATATCAATACATAGAGGATATGATGGACCTAGATTCCAAGTGGTCTTCCTCCCTTGGTAAACCATGAAACCAAGTTATCTTGTAATACCACATCTTGGGAAATTTCCTTTATTTTAAATTTTGTAAAATTACTTAAAGGGAGGGTATTCCCCAAGTAGGAGGGGGAACTAGCGAGATTAATCCCAGGAGCTATACATGAGAATAGACTACCAAGCACATAACATGAAAGCTTGTGATTTTGTACTTTGTAATTTTTTGCAAGTGAATAAAATTACACTGTCATTTTATGCTATGTTCTATTGTTATTCATCAAATGTCTTTCATGAATTTTAGTCTTTCTTAAATCTATCTGGCATACTGATTATAGGATGTTTATCTAATGATGTGTTGGTTCATGTATTGATTTTTTCTTACGATATTGACACATTGAATGTTTGTTGAATGAATGTATTTATTTTATCCACATGCTTTATTTCATAGCTGATGATTAGTCATTAATCCTTGATACCGATTTGTTAATTACTATTACCTCTTGGACATGTTGTACATCTATAACATTTTGGGTAAATATTTTCAATTTTAATTGTTTAGGTTTATTTGAAGTTGGTTAAAGATATTGATCTTGATTTACATTTTCATACGTTGAGTAATTGGTTTCTTGCAATCTAATATACCTCACAAATTTCCTATCCAAAACTGTTACACACCCTATTTAAGTTTTCTTGAACATTTAGTCTAGAGTCCAGTCACTTTAAATATTTCTCACTTGTCCTAAGAACATATCTCATTGATATGTAAACCTTTGTGCTAGTGGAGGCCTCGTATCCATAGGATTTAGTCATCCTAGACAACTCGGGAATAGAATCATCTCTGTGTGGGATTGATTCGAAGCCTTTTCGGTTGGACTATTTCCTTCCATTGACTTCCTTGTAGATTCTCCAACCATCTACAACCCTAGGCCATCAACAAATGGCACTAGGAGGAGGGCCATTGTGAGACATGTCATGACAAAAAACCAATAAACATCCTCATCCCAAATCACATATCATTACTAGGAGCCACGTTCAAGCTTCTATGTCTGCAACACACATTGCAGAAGGTTAGTCACAAATCCCTACCACCCCTGCTTCAGAAAGATCCACTAGGAGACTTGAATCCCTTTTTACCCTTCCCACTGGTGAAATTCTCACTTTTTAACAGTGGAGAAAAATCACCAACGATATTACTAGAAGGGTGGAAACAAGAACTGAGACAGTTCAAAGTATTAGAAACGTTTTGTTTACTTCTCTTTTAACTCTTACCTCGCCTGTTATTACTCAACAGGGAGAGACTCATGAAGCCCAAGTAGGTCCACGGTTGGAAACTGTAGAACAATCCATGGAAGATCCACACCTTATCAATAATTCTAGTGGATTACCACCACCCATGCCACCTCATTCATCTCCATCTTCATCAGAAGAATCCTCAGATAGTGAAACTTCCTCAGAATGTTTAGATCCACTAGAGAGACTAATGGCTAATGATATCAACAGACCTTGGCTTGACCTGGACGCAGTCCTTATCCTCGGAAAATTACATAAACTACCTAAAAACCTTAAGAAGTGGCTTCCTAGGTTCAACCCAGATGACAGGACCCCTGCTGAAGATCATGTCAAGAACTACATGGAAGCCATTAGATTGAGGAGTGTAATACATGATGATGTGGTGTGTAGATTGTTTCCTTATTATTTTGAGGGACAAGCTTCCACTTGGTACTTTTCTTTGGAAGTTGCTTCTATTAATTCTTGGAAACAGTTTGAGGTACTATTCCTCCAGAATTTTGGATATGATGGTACCCCAGAGGACCTTGTCATAGAATTATCCTCTCTCAAGATAAAACCAAAATAAGGAGTCAAATATTTCAATAAAAGGTTCTCCTATTTGAAGAACAAGATCCTTGGCATAATTCTTCTTACTGAAGAACTATTGGTAGCCTATTACATTAAGGGTTTTCTATGACGATTTCTATGTGGGTTAAGTGTTCTCGCAAAGCTACTCTGTAAGCGACCTTTGTGGAGGCTGTCCTGGCAGAAAAAGATATGCTCAGTCTTAAAGATAATCCTAATCAACATCCAGACTAGCCTTCTACATCTAGGGGAAGTCATGAGAATGTTTCTAAGCCCACAAATCTCAAAAAATACCCTTATGAAATGGATAACATGAAAAAACTGTTATAAAATATTTCTAATGACATGGTAGATCTTAAAAGAGATAGAAATGATAATCAGATAAACAATAGAGGTTTGGCAAGGCGACCACTTAAAATACGTTACCAGCCTCCAAAAAATAAACCTCCTCCAAACCATGGGGATACACTCACCTCTAATGAGATCTATTCTATATTTAAGGCCTTAACTTCTACACCTCAAACTATACATGATGATACTAGATAGGAAGCTGTAGAGACAATGCCTCCTACTTAAGAACAATATCCACATGTAAACACTGTTAATTTCTTTTCATAGTTACCAATGGAAGAGAAGGAGGAAGATATTGAAGTTTTATTTGATTTGAAGCATTCCTACAACACCAGAAGTAAAGGTTTGACATCATAGGACAATCCATAGACGACATCTACTTCAAATGTTGGTAAAGAAGTACCTCCAAAAGAAAAGGTAATCCCCGGAGTTGAATATAATTTGGTAGATGATTTAAACAGGGATAAATAAAATATTTCCCTATTTTAAATTCTCAAAATACCATCCATTAGAGATAATTTACCTAAGAATATGGTGTTAAATAAATCTATATAAGCTCAAAATAATAATTTGGAAGTTTGCACAAAGCTTGATGCTTAAAAGTCTGGTGTGAAAAGGCCCACCTTTTCTGCTAACTTTTGAGTTTTTTAATAGAAACGCCCACAATTGCATGATCGATTTAGGGGCATCATCAAATGTTATTCCTGTGTCTGTTTGTATAAAGGTGAATGCAACTTGGGAGTCTTTTCCTACTCAAATAGTTCAGTTAGATAGATCTAGAGTAAAGGTCCTAGGGGAGCTCAAGAACATGTAGACCCTAGAATACATCAGACAATGGATATTGTAGTAGCTGATGTTGCTGAGACATATGGTATGTGGTTGACCAGAGACTAGTATGAGAAGATGAAAGGATATTTTTCTACTGACTGGTCCCATTTTTGGTTGCCATATAATAGAAGGCCTGAATCGGATTAAGATCAATAGAGAAACTTTCATGAAATAGGCAGTCACATATCTAAATGATCCAAGTGAACCCACAATCTTTTTCAATACAACCATTGAACATTACACCCTTGACTCATACTTTGGTGATTTTCATGTTGATTCTTCCCCTAATCTGAATGTCGATAGATTGTCAGAAATCGATAATTGCAAGGTTATCCCATTTTCTAGAGAAATTGTACATAACATATATAATGTAAATACAAATTTTAGATTAGATTTGTCCTCCTTGACACTTTTTTTTGATAGATCTAAATCCAAAGATGGTGCCAATGCAGGTTGTGTACTCATGGATCCTAAGGGTGCCAAATGGATGATCGCTTGCAGACTAAAATTCGAGTGTACCAACAACATTGCTGAGTATGAAGCTCTAGTATAGGGGCTCAAGAAGGAAATAGACTTGGGAGTCCAAATCATTCAATGTTATGGAGACTCATAAATTATTGTCAAATAGGTAAGAACCAGATCCATTATTTATCTCCACATTTTTTGAATTATCAAAAGTTAGTTAGGGACATGAAAAGATCATTTAAATACTTTAACATTAAAGTTGTCCCAAGGTAACAAAATTTCGATGCAGATAATTTAGCAAACATTGCATCTAGGCTCATTCCACCCGAAGGCCTGTCTCCTAATACCTTTTCTATCGAACTCATGTATAGACCTTCCATACCCTATAATGTAACTACTTGGTAAATATTTGATGATGATGTTCAGATATTAGACTTCCTGATAGCCCATGACACTTTTAAAGACTTTGCTATAGATGAAGTTGAACAAGAAAAGTCTCTGTATGAATAATTTTCCTTCCAACTTGATCTTGAAATCAATCATTAATTTAGAAAAATACTATGATATGCAAGATAAGTTCAAAAGAAATCATAATTTCAAAACTCATAGTTATACTCTAAATTATAAGACTGTTAATATTGGTAATGAGAAAAACCCTCAGCTCATTAATATAGGGCTTGCTTGTTCTCATGAAGAGGAGAGATTATGCAAAGAATACAAGGATGTTTTTGCATGGACTTATGATGATCTCAAGACCTTTTATTCTTCCATTATGCAACATAACATGCCTCTAAAGTCCAATGCAAAACCCTACCAATAAAAGCTAAGAAATATGCATCCTATTCTTGAGCCATCCATCAAGAAAGAGCTTGAGAAACTCTTGAAATCCAAAATCATACTCCCTATCAGACACATGTAGTGTATTTCCAACCTGGTCCTTGTCCACAAGAATAGTGGAGAGATCAAAGTTTGTGTAGACTTTCGAAATTTGAATAGAGCATCTGAAAATGACAACTACCCTATTCCATTAATGGTAGAAATCTTGCAAAGAGTCTCAGGTGCAGAAATGTTTTCTCTTCTTGATGGATTTTCAAGTTACAATCAGGTTCTAGTTACGACCTTTGACCAACTTAAAACTTCCTTTAGAACACCTTGGGGCACTTAATTTTTCTATAAGAGAATGAATTTTTGGCTAATCAATGCTGGTGTAACTTTACAGAGAGCTATGGATATGAATTTCATAGGTTTGATGTAGAACTCTGTCATTGTTTACTTAGATGATATAACTATTCTTTCTAAAAAATGACATGATCATTTGTTTCCATTAAGGCAAGTTTTGGAAAGATGTAGGAAGTATGCCATTTTTTTGAACCCTAAGGAATAAGTTTTTGCAGTCATAGAAGAAATTTTTTTGGGATTTATTGTTTCAAAGGATGGAATAATAATTGACGCAGAGAGATTCGAAGCAATTTCAAAACTTGGGCTCCCTAGCTCAAAGAAATCCATGCAATCCTTTCTGGGGAAGATTAATTTCGTTAGGAGGTTTGTTCCCAATTTTGCACAAATTGTTAGACCACTTCAAGACATGATTAAGAAATATGTTGTGTTTATATAGTTTGACATCCAAAAGGATGCATTCGCTAACATTAATAAGGCTATAATGGATGCTCCTGCATTGATGCCTCCCAATATTTCAAAATATTTCATTTTATATACTTTTGCTACTAATGTTTCTTATGCTTCTATGCTCACTCGGAAAAATGTAGAGGACGTCGAGATCCCAGTTTCTTTCATGAGTTCTACATTCAAAGGGGCCAAGTTCACAGGTGATTCATTGAGTGAACCTCTCACATAGCATGTTCAATCATGGAATTTTAAAGAATACCCTTAATTTCTGTAGATATTGGTCCAAACTCATTTTGTTGAAACCCCCTCCAAATATCTAAAATGTCCCCACCACCCTTTTTTATACCCTAATCCTTATAAACCTCCCTAACCCCCCACTCTAAAGCCCTCATCTACCCCAATACCTGCAATATATTGGCCTGATTTTTAAGAAATTAAAAACCCGCAATATGAACTAATGTGCTAGGATATTGGTCAACAAGTGAACCCCCCATGGCCAAGTTAAATTATACATAGGTGGACAAACAAGATTATGTTGTTTATAAATATGTGAAGTATTTCAGGCCTTATTTGTTGAAGTCAAAGACAAAGGTGATCATCCCATATGTAGCCATAAGAAATGTGTTGATCCAAAACAAGTTAGGAGAAAAAAGAGCTCACTGGATGACTGCGCTCCAAGAGTATGATTTGGATATTAATCCTGCCAAGATGGTCAAAGGGAAGGGATTATGTTTACTGGAAGCCCAATCAAATAACCTAGAGAAGCCCAATAAAATAACCCAGAGTAAGAACAACAATGGATTCAAGAGGAAGACATGTCTACTGACACTATTGACGTTATTTCTGCTCTGTCATCAAAATGGTATGACGATATTAAATTTTATCTTACTCATGGGTATTCCCCTCCAACCCTTGAATTCAAAAATCATAGGACATTGAGACTGAAAACAACACCTTATCAATTCATTGATAATGTGCTATTTCGAAGAAATTATGATAATGTCTTTCTTAGGTGCCTTGAAAGACTAGAAGCTGACAAACATTTGGTTGACATGCATGCAGGACCTGCGGGTGGACAATTCTTAGGAGAAACTACAGCCCATAAAGTGTTAAGAGAAGGATATTATTGGCCCACATTATTCAAATATGTGCATAGCTTAATCAGAAAATGTGAGCCTTTCCAAATATGTGTTGGTAAGTTGAAGAATCCACCCTTTCCCCTTCAACCTGTCACTGTCCAATATCCATTTCAACAATGGGGACTATATTTTTTGTCCCATTTCTCCTCCCTTTGCATTGTAGCATAAGTAAATTTTGACTACAACAGATTATTGTACTTGGTGGGTGGAATCAATTTCCCTGAAGGTCGCTAATACCAACTCAGTTATATCCTTTCTGGAGAGTAAAATTGTTACCAGATTTGGGGTGCCTTAATCTTTGGTTTTTGATAATGTCTCTTATTTTAATTCGATTGATCTCACTTAATATGCCCTTGAAAAAGGGATTAAAGTAAAATATTCCTGCTAATTATTACACACAAGGTAATGGTTTGGCACAACCTTCAAACAGGAATTTGATTAATATTTTAAAGAAAACGGTGACCATCAACCATGGAGATCGGAATAAAAAGATTTTTAATGCATTATGGGAATACCATATCACTCCTAATGTTGCTATAGGAAATTCTCCCTACTTCTTGGTCTATGGCAAATATTTTGTCTTACCATCAAATATTCTTCTTCTATCGCTACACATTGCACAATCTTTTTCAAAGTATGATGAATCCTCCCCTCTGCAGGATCAAATTGACACTCTTCTTAAACTATAATAGGAGAGGGAGAAATATAGGAACAAGTTATATCATCACCAACAACTAGTAAAAATATGGTTTGATGATAAATCCTCCAGTAGTCGTGATTTTCAGATTGGGGATCTAGTGCTGAAGTGGGACAAATCCCACAAACACAAAAGAGACTATTCCAAGTTTCAGTGTTTGTAGTTAGGGTCATTCATTATTACAGAAAATATTGGCCCTGGTACTGTCCACTTACAGACATTGGAGGTTCTTTCTAAGGCTTACCCAATGAACATCCAACTACTCAAGAAGTAATTTTCTCGAGGTAAGTTTTGCTTACCTATATATATGTGTGGTTTTGATTGATTTTATTTTGATTTTGTCTTTTTTGATTGATTTCTTGTTTCTTTTATTTACAAAACATTGCATGCTTACAACAACTAGTCGGATTTGGGTGGCTTATCCCTAGAACGTTTTGACTGAGGAATTTTAAATTAGATATGTCAGAAATCTCCACTTGGTTTATACCCAAACCAATATCTTCATGGAAATGAAATCTAGAATCTATGCTAACTTTTCAAATTGAACCTTCAGTTCTTATGATCACTATCTTTATCCATCCTCATAATGATGATTAATTTTTAGGAGTACTCTCGTATTCTTACCAGGTTCTTTAGTGATTATTGGAAGCATATCTTTAACAACCTCTTTAACCTATGTTCTTTTTCAATCTCACATTGATCACCTTGGAATTAATAAAAATCACCCTAATAAATGTAAATTGCAAAATAGGGGGTATTATCACAAGCCAACCTATCATGTTCATATACATGCTAAGTGAGTGACATTACCATCGGTTGGTTCCCAAGCTAGGGTAATGGCTTGTAGTTTTCATTTGTAAATTGTTTTTCTCTTTTCTACTATACAACTTGTTGTATTCAAGGACAATAGGTCTTATCACAAGCCAGCCTCACCATGCTCATGGATCTTACTTAGACTGAAATTACTAATAGGTGGTTAACAAGACATGGTAATTTCTTTTGGTCTAAAATCCAAAAGACAAGGAGTCCCTTGACAAACATAACTTGTTCAGTGTCCAGGTAAGACTTGTATGTGGCATTGTTCCTTACCATGGAAGTGGTCTTGTTGCAACTGAGTTGTTATGCTAGAAAGAAAAGAAAAGTAAAATCCATATTCAAGGTGATTACTGGTTTGATGATCATGAGATGGATCCAAGTTTTTTATGAGAAGCTTATCTAAAATTTCCCTCACTACTAACATCATGCTTGCAGGGATACCTTAGTTCTTCTAAGACTTTCTCGTTTGTTGAGTATTACTATCAGTGGTTATGGGATTGTAAGAGGGAAATTGTATCTATTGTTATGCTAGGTCTTTTTGTGTTTTCCCTGAGTTTCTTGTTTGATTATGAACTGAAAAATTATTTTACATTGACATATCTTGTTTGAATTTTTTATGTGGAACTGCACATAGATAACTGCTTCACTCAACGAGTCACTATTTGTTACTGGCATGAACAGATCCCATTTTAACCTATTAAAATTAGAGCCCCATTAGCCTTTGATTCAATTTTGAAGCAATAATCTTCTTACGGGAATTTTAAAACTGTAAGTATTGTGTTTTGGAATTAATAAAATTTCCTTATAAACCTTTTTTTGGGGGTTTTCGGATTGTAGAAGCGCCCTCTTCCTTTTCCAGATAATTTTGTGTTTTCACAATCCGCAATGCAGATTGCAAAGTCCTTTTTTTTGGAGGTTTTTCGGAAATATTTTTCCCTCACCCTGCAACCCGTAATTGCAAATTGCAGATGATTGAATTTTCTTTCAATAAAATGTTTGTATTTCCACAATCGGCAACCCGCAATGCAGATTGCGGATTGTGGAAATCTCTTTCCAAAATAAATTTTTATCTTCTGGTTTCGCCTTCCGCATCTTGTAATGCATATTGTAGAAGGCAAAAAATCATATTTTCGCATTTTTTACTTTTCGGTTCTGCAACCCGCAACCCGCAATTTTTGGATTGCAGATTGGGGAAAAGTATATTTCAGCTTGTTTTTCTCTTTTCTGTTCCACAACCCGCAACCCACAATTTTTTGGATTGTGGATTGTGGAAACTCAATAAAAACCAAATTTGCAGATTGCGTAATTTCAACATTTTTATTTTGACCAATAATTTCATCCCGCAGCCCGCAATTTTACGAATTGCGAAAATCATAAATCCAAAGTCTTCCGTATTTTTTGTTTCCTCATTTTGTTATTCCGCTCTAATGTCAACCTTTTATTTTTGTAAGATCTACGACTCGGATATATTTTTCCTTTGGTTCTTGTATTATTTAATTCATTTGAAATTACGAAACCTTCACCATTTCTACTTGCAATTTTTACCGCATCTCATATTTTTCTCACTCAAGCTTACAAGTTCTTTGGTTCTGAATATTTCTACGGGTAAGTGCTTATCCTTCACGACCATTTTTTTCTGTTATTTTCAAACCATGGTAGGTTTTTTAACCATGGTTTCTAAACTTCAATTATAAAGTGCTTCCAAGATGTCTAGAAACACTAGGTCGAAGAATGCTATGCAGGAGCAAAAGAGAAAATACCCCAACTCGAGTATATTAACTGATACTAGTGGGCGTGTCTCCAAATCCCTTCACTTGGACTGGTTGAGGATTTACTCCATTTTTGACAATGATGATTTTTCTACAATTCCCCATGACCGTCTCGTATACGCAAAAAGTAGGAATTCCCATCTCCACTGCATTTATGTTCGACCTCCTTCTATTACCTACACTGACCTAGTTAAGTGGGAATTGGACCACACCAACCCTAAGGAACATTTCTTCGATGATTATACTCATACCCAATTGGCCTCTTTCCATCTTGATGTTTTCTCTAGGGCTTATGCAATTGGACCTCGTCAACAACGTTTGAGTTCTAAAATTTTGATGAGGCCATGTCTCGATTTAACCTTGAGGAAGTTGTAAAATCCTTGATGGAAAACCCAGCTGAATACATCCCAAATGAAACCAGTACTTACCCTGTTTCCTAGTTTAGGGAATCCTTTTCATTGCTTGGGGCCATGTTTTTTCAGTTGTATGGATTACCAAATTGCTCAACGTTCAAGGCTGAATGGGTTCCTATAGCCCACCATATTTTTCTTACAGGTGATTCCTTTAATTGGGAACATATTTTATCTATGAATTTGAAAGAGGAAATTGAGAAATATCAGAGGACTCCAGCCACAAGGAAGATGACATTCTATATGTCGGGTTACATTATCAATGTGTTTTGCACCACTTCTTCTTTTGTCACCATGGGTTGGAACATGAATAAAATATCACCACGGGTACATGTCTATTTCTCATATATGTGGGAGGAGAACTTTGTTCCCTAGATTTATGACATTTGTGACTTGTTTCTAGGGTCAATGTACTAGAAGATATTCAAGACAGATGCTCCAGCTTTTTCTGAAAGAGCCAGAGCATTGATCACTTTACATGATGATTGGTATGTGGGAGATTATTTCTCCTACATTCGAATTTGGAGTGGCAATATAGTTCACCTTATTCCTAGGATAGTCCTAGATCAAATGGTGTTAGAGGAGGTAGCATATCATACTGTGATTGATGGGGATTTTCCTAAACTTACACATTCGAAAAGAAAGTCTTGGCCCAAATTTCCCTTGAACCTGGATTCTATCGTTTTGCAAAATTCTACTCACGCGGCTCCCCTAGGTAAGGAAACTACTAGTATGAACTGGGGGAAGCACCCAAAAGGATGCATGACCCTAAGTCATATCTATCCAGCCTATTTATGTAGGAGCATGCTAGGATTCAATATGCTCATCATGATGAACCCGATGATGCAATCTATAGAGGACCTATTGATTTCTAGGAGGTATTGAGTGATATTGCGGAACCAAATGCTAAAGCTCATGTCTTCAAATACTAAAAGGATCTCAATAATTTGTGCTCCATTACAGATAGGTAAAACTAACAATAGAGGAGAACCTTCAGAGGCAGAATATGGAAAAGGAGGCCAAAGAGCAAGAAATAAGATCTTGGTCTGCCCTTTCTACTAAATAAAAATACAAGGGTAAGGTTGTTCTGGAAGCTCTTGCAAGAAATCATCCTTCTCAGATGATAGAGACCCTACACAAAGGGGAAGAGTTCAAGAAAAATATTGAAAATATTATCTCATAGTTGTAGACACAAATAGAGGAGGTTGAACCTAATCCTAAGAAGAAGAAGAATCAACTCGTTCTTGAATAGGTTCAGGTACAACAAGCACCAGTTGCTCATCCATAACCCTTTCCTCAAGAAGTTCTTAGGGAAGAGCAACTAGTACCACTAGTGCAACTTGCTCCATAAGAACAAGTACCTATGCATATCCATCCAATTTAGCAGGTAGAATCTCCACCTCAAGATGATATTGAAATTCATGAAATACATAGTGAATTGGAGGAAGAAAGAGGCCCTTCTACTTTCCATGTTAATATACTTATGTTGAGGCCTGGAAATTCATAGGAAACAATAGCAAGGGATTCTCCCCAGTCAACATTCCCAACTAGCCCGTGACTGTTTGGTATAGGGAATCCATCTGGTTTGCAGTCCGGCTACTGTAGGTCAAGTAACAAAAACAAAGGTTTTTTCCGGTTGCGTCCCGGTCCACCGTGCATATTTTTGTATTTTGACTTTAAGTATGATATGCAAGTGCCTATCTAAAATGCATATTGATAAAGAATATGAGGAGCAGTCACAATGTGATGCACAGGTTCTTACCTCTCGTCTTAGACTCTCTCGCATCTAAATCACACACAACTAAAAAAACAATATTAACTAAGCTGTCCCTAGGGAGCAAGATTATCAATTCATGAGTAATGTAATACTGTTCATATGTTAAGATATATCACAGATAACTATTTTTAGAATCAAAACACATAAACATGAATAAAGATATGCACAACAAGATAACTCGTCATCTGTTAAAACATTCATTAATCATAGAGGAAAGTATCACAGAATAAACCAGAGAACATTCATATAAGAACATAGGTTCAAAAAGTTAGAACGATCTCACAGTTAATGAAACACAACTGAAAACGAAATAGTGTCCCTTCAACATTGTTCATTTCATCACATTCAAATATTACACACAACACTTTCTCCAACAGGCAAAATTGTAATTTTATTATTGCAAAACAAAATAGTTCCTCTTACAACAAGTAGTTCACAAGTCTCTCTGGGAAAAATCCCCTTCTCCTATCTAATTCTTCTATATTTATCCAAAAGCAAAAACTATTGGGCTGCCCACAAATGACTCTTGGGCTTCCCCAACGCTTCACTTCCCACAATTTTCTTACAATAAGTGCTTACAAATTTTACAGTATATTACAATAAAAACAAACAAATAAAGCACTTATGTGGAGGGCCCTGCTTGATTGTTCAAGAACTTCTTCCAAGATAAAGCTTCTGAGGTAATTTTTTCGAACTCAGAAGGTTCTAGAAAATGAATATTGATTTCAAACTTAGTGGCCTGATTTCTTATTACTTCGATCCTGGCTGAGCTCAGGTATAGTTGATCCTCTAGAAACTATACACTGACCACTGAATGAGCTACCTCATTTCTCAGGGTCTACTCGTCTAGGGCCTTGATGTGCTGAATTCTTTGTTCATCTTCCTGATATCTACTTTGCGACATCTCCAAAAACAGGTTGTGGTCTGGAAAGGTGTCCATTCTCTGTTCAGCAGCAACCTGGCAACGGTTGTAGGTGATCAAAAGTCTCCTACAGAATTTTGTACAAGCTCCCTTTGTCTTCTTTACAACCTTCTTAAATTCTTCAGTTGTGTTTATAGAAAACTCCAATAGGTCATAGTCCTATTTCAGGCCTTGTTGATCTTTTGTTGGTAGGTATGCAGGGATTTCCTCATTTGCCTCTAATTTGGCTATTCTTCCCGTCAAGAATTCTAGAATGTCCTACGATCTGTCCACAAAATATGAAGAAGTTTCTAAAATTTCTTCCAATCTATTGTCTACCTGCACAACCTTGCACCTGTCTTCTTTTATGGATACTTTCAGCTTGTGCATCTTGCTCCTTTGTGATAAAACATGCTCCTTGAAAGGCTGAAGGTTGACTTGCTGTTCCCTAGCCTCTTCTATGTTAAATTTTCATATGCTTAGCTAAGACATCAGTATTTCATTTCATTTTCATAACAAAAGCATATACACAAGATCACTGAAAGAAACAGCATCACAAGAACACCACAGATTTATCCTGGGAAAACCCTAAAGGGAAAAACCCAGCAAAAGCTTCCTCAATATAGATGCCCCAAAAAGGTAAAAGATAAAACCACCAAGGAGATAAAAAACCTGATCCTCCTCCTTCTCCAGCTACTTCTCTCCTCCACAAGTGCGCCACTCAAGTGAGAGTGTGTGCTCAAATTAGGAGAGCTACACCTCTATTTATATTCATCCGTTCACTTCAATTAACTCATACGACATGTAGGATCGAGTTAATCATGTAGGTTCGAGTTACACATGTAGGCTCAAGTAACCACACTAGGGTGCTAATGATCCACATTTACAATTAGAGGGGACAACCTCATGACTCTTATTCTTTTTTTCGATTAGAAGCATCGAGGTACAAGATAATACAAGTGGTTCTCTCGGTAGGACCATCGGGGACCTAAAAAGATACATATAGAATATTCTTCGAAGTTACAATATTTCAACACTCCCCCTTAACAAGAAGGGTATTCTACAACAACATCAACAACAACAATAATAGGAGAGAGATAGAGGACATCATCAACATCATCAGGGTAATACATCTATAAATCATTGGGAGCTTTTCAACATCATATAGTCTTCATCTTCAATTTTCAATGACAACAACTCTTTGATCAGCATCAACATCTTTTGACCTTTTTATTAGCAACATATTCAACACTTTGACCTTTTTATCAGCAACACCTTCAGCAACATCTTCAGCACTTTGACCTTTCAAACAACAACATCTTCAGCACTTAGACCTTTCAATCAGTAGAAACATCTTCAACACTTCGACCTTTCGATCAACAACAATATCTTCAGCATTTTGATCAGCAACATCTTCAGCACTTTGATCTTTCGATCAGCAACAACATCTTCAACATTTCGATCAACAACATCTTCAGTACTTTGATCTTTCGATCAGAAACAACTTCTTCAGCATTTTGTTCTTTCGATCAGCAACCTGATCGGTAACATCATGATCAGCACCATAATCATACTTCAATTCTTGAACAGCATCATCATCATGATATTCTGATCTTTTGATCAGTACGTCGTCATCATCACATACTGATCATTTGATCAGTACGTTATTATCATCATACTATGATCTTTCGATCAATACATCATCATCATGCTCTGATATTTTGATCAGTACATCATCATCATCACACTCTGATCTTTCGATTAGTACATCGTAATCATCATCATACTCTGATCTTTCGATCAATACATCATCATCATCATACACTGATCTTTCGATCACTACGTCATCATCATCATAAAAACATCATCATCATGAAAACATCAAAATGTCATCATCATCACACTCTGATCTTTCGATCAGTACATCATCATCATCATAAAAACATCAACATCATCAAAACATCAACATGATCCTTCCTTTCGGAATTATGGGATTTAGGTCTTTACGGAGTTACCAATGATCCTTCCTTTCGGAATTACGGGATTTAGGTCTTTACGGAGTTACTAATGATCCTTCCTTTTGAAATTATGAGATTTAGGTCTTTATGGAGTTACTAACGATCCTTCCTTTTGGAATTACGGGATCAACACATTTGTGGAACTCAGACAATCCTTCCTATTGGAATTACGGGATCAACACATTTGTGGAACTCAGACAATCCTTCCTATTGGAATTACGGGATCAACACATCTGTGGAACTCAGACAATCTGTCCTATTGGAATTACGGGATCAATTCAATGATCCTTCCTTTTAGAATTATGGGATTTAGGTCTTTATAGAGTTACTAACGATACTTCCTTTTGGAATTACAGGATCAACACAGATGTGGAACTCATACAATTCTTCCTATTGGAATTATGGGATCAACACATTTGTGGAACTCAGAAAATCCTTCCTATTGGAATTACGGGATCAATTCAATGATCCTTCCTTTCGGAATTCTGGGATCAACACAGATGTGGAACTCAGACAATCCTTCCTCTAGGAATTACGGGATCAACACACATTCTCAAGTACCGAAGTCACCAGATCTGTTCTGAACCAAAGTTCAAGGATGATGCAATCCTACCACATTCACGGGGACCGAGATCTACGCATACATTTTGAACCGAGGTTTAGGGATGATGCAATCCTACCACTTTCATGGGGGCCAAGACCTCTGGATACATTTTGACCCGAGGTTCAGGGATGATGTAATCCACCACTTTCACGGGGGTCGAGACCTCCGGATACATTTTGAACCGAGGTTCAGGGATGATGCAATCCACCACTTTCATGGGGGCCGAGACCTACGGATACATTTTGAACCGAGGTTTAGGGATGATGCAATCCACCACTTTCACAGGGGCTGAGACCTTCGGATACATTTTGAACCGAAGTTCAGGGATGATGCAATCCTACCACATTCATGGGGGCCAAGACCTCCAGATACATTTTGAACCGAAGTTCAAGGATGATGCAATCCCACCACATTCACGGGGGCCAAGACCTACGGATACATTTTGAACTAAATTTCAAGGATGATGCAATCCCACCACATTCATGAAGACCGAAGTCACTGGATCTATTTTGGACAGATGTCCCAGGATGATACAATCCCTCTTCATTCTTGAGGACCGAGGTCACCGGATCACTTTTGGACAGATGTCCGAGGATGATACAATCCCTCTTCATTCTCGAGGACCGAGGTCATCAGATCAGTTTAGGGCAGATGCCTAGGGATGATACAATCCCACTGCAACATCACTACTCCCCCTTTCGAGGAAGGTTCTTCTGAACCTCACCAAGCTTGTCTCGAAAGTGTTCGAACTTTACTCGAGATAGAGGCTTCGTTAGCACATCAGCAACCAAACCATCATCATCTACATCTTTAGTATGTGAATACTAAACTATCACCATCTGTATTTCTAGTATGTGAATACTGAAAGAATCATCTATATCTTCAGTATGGGAATACTTAAACATCATCATCTGCATCTTATCTAGTATGTAGAAATACCGGATTTCTATGTGTTACGATAGAACACAGGGTTCTCTATCATCACAACTCTGGTTATCACATAGAATCATTGTAGTATCCATCTTTAGTTCAAAGAGACATGATATCAACTTCCAAATCCATATGGCTTCACAACTTAGCACAACAATCTGCTATGTATCTTTCTTCAGCCATGCTACGAGAACCATTGGACTGTTTCCTGCTAAACCATGAACTCATAGAATATCCCAAACAAAAGCATCTACCTAATGTGCTTTTCCTGTCTGAGCTACTTCCATCCCAATCTGCATCTGTGTAGCCATACAATCTGTACTCATGGCTACCATCATAATATAAACCAAAGTCTATAGTCCCTTTCAGATATCTCATCACATGTTTTGCAGTTACTAGGTGAACCCGTCTTGGTTGAACAAGATATTGACTTAAGGTGTTCAAAGAAAAACAAATGTCTGGTCTGGTATTTGTTAAGTACATCAATGACCCAATGATCTGTCTGTAATGAGTCATATCCACTAACTCTGATGAGTCATCAGCTAAAAGCTTCAGTTTGGAGTCCATGGGTGTGGCCGTGACTTTGCATTCCAACATATTAAATCTCTTCAATATCTCTACCGCATACTTTCCCTGGTTGAGAAAGATTTCTTTTGAACTTTTCCATACTTCTAGACCTAGGAAATAATGCATTAACCCAAGGTATTTCATCTCAAATTCTTCTGCTAGTTTCTTCTTGCTTTCCATGACCTATTTCTCATTTCCTGTCAAGGATAAGTAATCCACATATAATAATAGGATGACAAGTTCATCTTCTACAACCTTGAGATAAAGGTTAGGATTAGCATTACTCTTGGTAAATCCCATGCTCGATAAGAAACTATCTATTCTTCCATACCAAGCTCTAGGAGCTTTCTTCAAGCCATAGAGGGCCTTCTTCAACTTGCATATGTGATTCCATCTGGCTTCAACTTCAAATCCTCATGACTATTCAATGAAAAAACTCTTTCTCAATCATACCATTAAGGAAGGCTTGTCTTTACTTCACCATGGAAGAAACTACCATGATAGTTCTGAAGGAAGTGTACCTTACTTCCTTGAGTAAGTGTCTCTTCAAAATTAATTCCCTCTTTTTGAAAGAAACCTCTAGCCACAAATCTTCAGTCAGCTGCATGCTCTATTTTTGAAAGAAACCTCTTTATACTTCTCGATACTTCAGTCAGCTGCATGCTCTATTTTGTATATCCATTTGGAGGATACAATACTCCTTCCTTCTGGTTTGGGAACTATATCCCATACATCATTCTAGTATTCTTTCATCATGAGTTCGTCTTGTCAGATCATCAACATATCCTAGTCTTTTGCATTCAACTTTGAAGTTTGGAACCCACTTTACTCTTGGTAAAGTCTCGATCCATCAAGAAGCTGTCCATCATGTCGTACCGTGTCGAACTCAGATATCTTCTGTAGTCACTCCCCCTGAAGTGGAGTATTATCTTCCTCCTTCATTCTGTACAGGTGGTTCTATGCTTGATATATACTGGTCAATAGAGTATGTCATGTCATAGTCTATTCTTTCTGAGGCAAATCACGAACCTTTCTTTGTACACTTGTTCTTGTAGATCCATATGGAGGATACTATGTACTTCCCTTTATGTCTCGAAATCATATTGTATACATCATTCCCCATGATCAACTGTTATTCTTTGATCATAGTTTCTTTTATAGCATTCTTTTCTTCATCTTGAGTTATCTCTCATACCCATGGTGGTCTTCATCCTTTGAGGTGGATCTACCGCTTTCTGAAGCTCTTTCCTCTGTCATGGTGTCTCTGACCCTGGGAGCTTCAGATTCATGTTTATTGGATTGTCATCACTTGTTCTTCGGAACAAGTCTCATCCTTCTTTTCTTGTAGGAGGTTGTACAGGACCTTTCCCATAACATGCATATTAGTAGTATTAATGTAAACAATCTATCATGCATAACACATCAACTGAATATAACGAAATGTATAACAAAACAATATCATGAAATGGAAACTGAATACTTATCTTTGATTTGTTTCGTGGGTAGAGTCCATCTTGATCATTCTGCTTTATCATCTTCTTCATTCATGAAATCATCATTTCTTATCCAAATGATAAGATGGATAAGAGGTTCTTCAAGAATTGAGTTTTTCATATTCCTCATCGCTTGAGGGATCTTCTTTGAATGGTGAGAGATTGATCTTCAATTGCTTCCATATTCTTCTTCTCTTCTTATTAGTCGAGCTGAAAGTAATCACTTACTTCTGGCATACATTCTTCTTCTACCGCTTCAGGTTGTTCTGCATTCTAGATCTTCACATTCTTCAACTGTTTTCTCAAAGCCATCTTCTAATTTAAGTTCTTATCTTCAAATAGATTGATCAAGGAATCAAACATCTTTGGTGTCTTTAGGGAAGACACTTGTGGTATAAGTTGATCTGTGATTGAATCAACAATGATCTTCTTGGCCTTGATCAAGTTCTTCGTATGGAACTGGAACCTCTCTAATCATGTAGGTGTCCAATTCATTTTCTTCAGAGAGATAAAATACTTCCATGCTTGGGAGTTTTCAACTGGTGTGATATATCACTTTGAAATGAGAACCTCAAATGAAAATAGCAAAAGATTAGATCTTACCGATTTGAGGTGTCCGTCCTACTTTTAGAGCTGGCTGATCTAGGGCTTGTCAGAGAAACCCTAATTTTTAAAACTTGGAATATTTAATATATGATTGGATATAAATATATATCTCTTCAAATGGAGCTGTCCAATGTACTCCTTTTCAGAAAACAGTGGAGGGAAGCTCCAGGAACAGAAAGCCCTAGTTTTCCAATTTCTTCTGCAAACATTCCTGTCACTGTTTCTGTGATATCTCCGAACTTACTGCTGCTTTATGTCTGAAATTTCACACTAGCGTAACCTAGCATGTTCTTGATCCAACACCATAGCTTTCATCACAATTTGTTTCTCCAATTTGGATTTATGATCATTTTCCCAGGGTGACCTGTTGCAGGACTGTTCAGAATAGCGAAGTTGTACGGCATGCCACGTGTCACTGGTTCATCTTCTGAGTCTAATATTCAGACCATAGAAAGTACAGTCCGTTATTTTTTCTGGAACATCTTTAGGAATTCCATTTGGACCTAGGTAGCCCAAGCTATAACGATTTTCTCCAGGTGTCCTATTTAGGGATGAATTCTGGAAGAGGCTGGAACCATAACTTGGAGGGATCATATCTCCCATAATATAGCAAATATGCAGCTGAATTTTGGACCCAATGTACATCAGGATTTTATCTTCAGCATTGGAAATTTTCAGCTCCTAAAACGTCGCCAATCTTGGGATATAGTGAATGTACCCAAACTTAGCAGTTTTAGTATTTAGGGTTTTTCTGGCTCGGGGTCAAACTAGGGTTTGACTTTTGTGGAGTTTCACCCAACCAAAAATATTGATCTTGGTCTCTAAAATTCGATTTTCATGAGGAGAGAAATCCTATTCTAGGCTCACTCAAAAATTCTTCTTCTGCAAGAAGCCCTAATTTCTTCCAGGGAGAGAGAGAGGGTTATTTTTCCTTGTGAAAGCTGTCTTGTTCAGGTTAGCTTTGATACCATGTTAAATTTTCATATGCTTAGCTAAGAAATCAATATTTCATTTAATTTTCATAACAAAATCAGATACACAAGATCACTGAAACAAACAACATCACAAGAACAACACAGATTTATCCTGGGAAAACCCTAAAGGGAAAAACCCAGCAAAAGCTTCCTCAATATAGATGCCCCAAAAAGGTAAAAGATAAAACCAGCAAGGAGATCAAAAACCTAATCCTCCTCCTTCTCCAGCTACTTCTCTCCTCCACAAGTGCACTACTCAAGTGAGAGTGTGTGCTCAAATGAGGAGAGCTACACCTTTATTTATATTCATCCGTTCACTTCAATTAACTCATCCGACATGTAGGCTCGAGTTAATCATGTAGGATCGAGTTACACATGTAGGCTCAAGTAACCACACTGGGGTGCAAGTGACCCACCTTTACAATTAGAGGGGATAAAATCATGACTCTTATTATTTCTCTCGATTAGAAGCATCGGGGTACAAGATAATACAAGTGGTTCTCCCAGTAGGACCATCGGGGACCACAAAAGATACATATAGAATATTCTTCGAAGTTACAATATTTCAACATTCTAGAGCTGCTGATAATGAAGTAAATTGTTCTTTAAGCTCTACAGTCTGCGCCTGATATTGCCTCTCTGACTCCTCTGAGGTAGCTTTCTGTAACTCCAACTCCCCTATCTTACTGAGCAGCTGATCCTTTTCTGCCGTTAGCCCTTGACATTCCCGCTACAATTTTTCTAGACCTTCCTTGGAAACCTCCATAGATATCTTCTCTACTTGGAGGAATTGGAGCTCTGCTTTTGAAGACTTTATTTCATGTTGCATGTCTTCAAACTTCTTTTTCAATTTATTACTTTCCTCTCTCTCCCTTCTTAGCGTATCTTTTAGCTGGGCAGCAGATTTCTTTGACTGTTCAAGGTCAGTCATTATCCGATCCACGTTGTCCTCAGAAGCATGGTTCAATGCTGCTCCATCTTGGATAGTAAATCTGGGGTCCTTGTCTATCCCATACACCATGGTTGTATCATTTATCATTTTCCCTAACTTCCCCCTAGTCTTGAGTTTCCTCTCGGTCCTCTTTACAATTATTTTTGTTTCCTTGTCGTAATAAATAGTGTTGAAGTTTGGAACCTCTTCCCCTTTCTTTTGTTCGAAAGGGATGAGTCTTAGGCCAGAAACAACTGCCTGTCCTAATGTGCTACTAGTAGCTGCCTCAGGGTCTTGAGAATCAGGATTATGCAGATCCTAAATCTGAATGTCTATAGGATCGGAAGCTTGTTTCTATGTCATGGAACCTGTCAGTTTTAATCTTTCTGCTTCCTGCTTCCTAAGTTCCTCATCCATTTTCCTTTTCCTTTCTTCTTCTTCACTCCTGGCAGCTTCTTCTACATTTCTAGCTGCTTCTTGTTCAAATTTTCTCTTTTCTTCCTCCTCACCTTTAAGCCAGCTTTCAACTTCTTGTGCTAGTCTCCTAGCATCTTCATCTCTTTTCCTAGCCTCTTCTTCCTCTGCTCTTTTCTGCTCATCTTGTCCTTTCCCGCCTTTAGTAGTGATTTTCTTTTTAAATCTTCTTTTTAATGCAGTCATGTTTTATGCATTTCAGAAAATTGATTTGTCTTTATCCCAGTGGATTGTATACTCAAAATGTACATTTTCCTCCCTGCAGTGTTCTGCCACTTTATTCCGGGAAATTTATTTCCCCAAAATGGAATTTCTCCAATTCTTCTACAAATTCATCAGCTTTCTTAACCCTTGAGAACTGATAACTTCCCAACCTGAATGGTAAGGGAGGATAAGTTGCCTTCTTATGTTCAAATAAAAAACTCCCTATGCCATCTAAGAAGACCTTCCTGATTGCCTCCTTGTGTACCACATAATCAATGGCATATTTTGGTAGCAGTGAAGGTGCTCTAGAGCAGCCATACATTCTAATATACAATCCATCCTCCGTTAAATAGTAATCAACATATTCTTCAATAACCTGCAATGCTTCTTTCGACATGCAATTGCATTCTTTTGACAAAATCATTGTATATAGTGGAATAATGAAGTGTTCACACACTTCTCTGTAGTGGCTGTAGTATTTATGTGCCCATAGTGGCTTGTAAGTTGAGTATACAGGTGTTCTATCTCAGTCCCAAACACACCTCAGGTTTGGGAATGGTTGGTTGCATAGTATGCAACCAATCAGTATGGAGCTCATGTAGAACTCTGATTTTTTCTAGGACACCCCTCCCAAGGCTGAAGCAATGCAGGCCGAGAGACTGTTTGATACAATGTTCTCCCAGTTGAACATGGTCCCTTGGGTTGCAACATAGAAGATGATAGGAACCCACCCTAACTTAAAACTTTTACCGTGGGCTCTCCTGAAAATTTTGTTCAGCATTAAGGAAATGAACCTATAAGGGGTCCTTAAGGTGGCAGTATCATATTCCCCTGATGGCCTAGTTCTGAAACTCTTGCCAGGTACCAACATTCTTTTCAATGTCTCAACTAGGTCCAAATTAATTTTCTTTAGCCAGTCTTCAGTCAAGTAAACCTGGGATTCCGGTAAGTGGTAGGTTAGTGATACATAACCAGGGCTATAAGCAGCATAAACCTATTTTTCAACGTTGGCCAAAATCATGGTAGTTACATCTGCCCTAGGCAGAATCCATCCAATCACCTCTGAGCACGAGAAAAGATCAGGTCTGGTAGGAACCCTCATCAAAGCAGATCTCTCTATATTTGCATATATAGTTTCTTCCTCAAAACCAGTGTCAGGTACCTCTCGATGTGTTATTAGTCTGTATATTTCCCCCCACTTATATTCAGGTTCCACACCTACGATACATCTGGTGTCTTCGTAAGTATATTCAACCTTGGTGACAATTTCAACATCGGGTTCCTCCTCCACTATAGGGGATTTATTTTTTTGCCTTTTAGACATCTCGTATTTGGAAAGATTATGTTGTCATACACACAAATATTTTAGGTCCTGTGTAACCATTTCCAAATAATATTCAAAGAATGGAGACAAAAACTACATGAGCATTTACCTCGGTCATGCTAGTCATGATTGAATTTATGAAAAATACAGAAACGAAAGTTAACTACCGAGTGTTCCTGCATGAAAAAAAATCTGAGAAAAGAACTAAATCTTTCCCATGACTAAAAAATTGAATAATCGACTCATAACACATGGCCTCGTTAAAATGAAGAAAGTCCCCCCCGTCAAGGAAAACAGTCTCAACTACACCCTCGGTGCTACGAATCATCCTATTCCCAATGTTACTCGAAACGAGGTGCACATCAAAACCTAACCCTAGTCCAAAGAAACGCGATCGACCCAAGACTGGAAAACCAACCCTTCGACACTTTGAAATCAAACAAGAAAATGCCTTTCTCTGCAAACGAACAGGGAACTACCCTCCCCGGATGACCATACACAGATTGGGGGGAACTGGTGCAGATAGCGTAACGCTCATCTGCATCGATTTCCAAAATAGCCGGGTGTGGTTCGCAAACTCATAATTGCAGCGAAATTAATCATTCAAAAAGGAAACACCCCCATCGGACAACCATACCGCCTACATGAACTATATAAGCATTGAAAAACATAAACCTAGGTATTCATTAACCGCAGAGGTGGAAACTAACCAAGGATGACAACCCTACTGCAACAATGTGCAAGGAAGAGGTATAAACGAGAATAATGACATACCTGGCAAGGCGCTGTGCAACTGACAAGAAGAATCTGCAAATTTCCATGACGGTGCCACCTAGGAACAAGCTACCGACAGCGACAGTGCGGGAACAAGTTTGTAGAAAAAATAATAGAAGATAAACCCCAATCCCCCAATATATACATCCTAGTAAAACAAACAATCGGTGGGAAAAAATGACCATCGGGTGGAAAAATGACTACGGGATCGACGATCATGTCAATTGCATCTCAGCAATGACGGATAATGAAACGACTACAAGATCCGCAGTGTCAAATGAAGCATTGGCAAGAGAAATAAATAAAACACTTTGCATCGGAGTTCACCAGACTAAGACCTCATAACAATAGTTGGTTGCAACGCCGCAATAGCGGAAACCATAAAGACAAAAAGTTTCGTAGAACGGTCAAAATCGGAGGTAAAACAAACACGAATTAAGAGAAAAAGATCATCCAAGTGGCAAACATAGTCAAACTAAAACAGAAGAATAGTGCTTTCTAGGGCCGCAATGGTGGAAGCTACAAGATTGCGGTCTTGTGAATCAAGATGTGCGGGGATCGGAAAAAATCAACACAACCATCATGGTGTTCACAATACATCATCCACAACGGCGGAAACCGTAGAGTCAAAAAGTTCTGACAGTATTCCAATAAGGCTGCTGATAATAAGAAAATAACAATAAAATGCATTGGAGGCAAGCACACCTTGGATCAGACCATTGTTCAACTGCATCTCCGCAACGACGGGCGTGTAGTTAACTTCATGTCCGATTCATAGTCTCAACAACTTCCGACGGTAGGGTAAGAAATCAATGTAAGCCGTAAAACAACATTAATAGCATTTGTATAAGGATATTCCTTGAACAATCATCAGCAAAATAAAGCAAACCCAAATAAGCTGAGCAAAACAAGATGAAAAGGAGGGTCCCAAATGTTTTTAGAATTTTGGGAAATTGTTGTAGCTGCAACAATTGGTGACTACCTGGTGAACGCCAGATTTCTGAATCAACTCTTCTCTCCGTAAAAGACTGTTTAATCATTGAACTCATAGGTTGAATTCTTCTAGATGCTTGTATTCCTATCATGGCAAACACATGCATTTAAATCATTGATGACAGTCCTATTTTTTGGAAATGGGAACACCAAAATATTCAAAGTCCAGATAACTCTTATGAGGCTGAGTAGCTGAGTTTTATTTTACCTCTGTCTTTGGGTAGTTTCTAGCTTGGACACCACAGGATCGTAACATATGGTAAACAGAAATATTCATTTGTTCCTCATTCCCATGCCAATTTTACTTTTGTGCCTTCTGAACCTTTTGTTCTTTTGAGTCCTCCATATGCCTTTCTTTCTGAATTTTATTTAGGCTCTTCTATCCATAGTGTCCTTTTGTGTGAGAGATGTATTTACTTTTCAGCTCACGGACGAAGAAGAACTTTTGGCAAATTGGTATTCACGTCTTTTTTTTTATGTATACTTTGCTTTGATATGTATCACGTATTTTAGGAGTTTTGACTCTTAACAGCCTCTAGGATTTTTAAATCATGGCATGGGATCATTTATATATAATAAACTGTTTACCTTACTTCCTTTCTGTGGGTCCATTGCTGTTACCCCCTAGGACATTTTAGATGTGCAATGGATGGAGCCTTGAAATAGTATTCCAGACCTTTTGATTCCGAGTTATTTTCAAGGGTTAAGCAGGACTTCAATGAGTGCATAGCCATTTAGGAAAACTACTTACTAGAATAAATTCTATTAGTTTGACAAAAAATGCACATTCTTATCCCAAATATTTTAGTTAATCGAGAACCCTGATGTTTTCCATGCAACCAAAAGTTTGACTCTTTTATTCAAAAGAAAACAAAAAGTAACTAGAAACAATAGTGACAAATCAAAGTGAAGACTTGCTTCAAATTATTTATGTACAAGGTTATCAAAAGAAAAAAATCAGAAGTAAATTTTTTTTGAGAACCAAACCACTACCTAATCAGTTCTATGCCCACCCTTATAAATTTATCAACTCATGAGTCAAGGGGCTAGGCTCGATTGCAGATGTGAAATACCTAACCATTATCTAACTCTGCTATTTTTGAAATAGAAACTATGCCTACCAACTTACAATCAATCCCATCAGCCCGTGAACATTGAAGGAGATCGGGCTGAGTGTCAGTTATATTGTTGGCTTCTTCCGATGCAAGATGTCTTAGTTCAAGCTCCATTAGATAATTCCCCAAAACAAAATTTGCTGATTCCTTTTCTTCTTCCAACTTAGTGATAGTGTGTTTCATGTAAGGTTCCCTTAAAATTTTGATCCGATTTGGGACCCCTTTATGAGGCAACCATAAATGTGACCAATCTGAAGCAAAATACCCCTTTAACCTCGTGGACCAGTCTCAGTTCAAAACGAGTCCATGCCCATCCAGTATGTATACCACCACAATATCAATAAATTGACATATCTTTTCATTTGTGGATAAACAAATGAGAACATTCTCCATTTCCCCAACTACTTTGACACTATTTCTATCTAATTGAGTAACTTCCCAAGCAGTAGGTTTTGGCTTCCCATTAATTTTTTTGCAGAATGCAAGTGGCATAACATTCATCGATGATCTAGAATCTACCAAACAATTATGCACCTTATGGTTCAAATTTTCCAAAGTCAAAAGGAAAGGTGGGGTTTTAAACCTAGCTTTCCCTTCCCCAATTGATTCGATATCTTCCTCCACAGGTTGGTTTTCGTTAGGTATCTATTTCTATGGTTCCTCGGGCCTTTTAGTATTTTCTTTGTCATCACCTACTTTGTCTTCCATAGGCTTAACAGGCTTGTTGATTTGCTTCAGATTTTGGCTGATAATGGTGATTTTAGGTACTTCGCCATCAACATTATTCTTTGGTTGTTCCCTAACATTCTCTTGCAACTTCTTAATCTTTGAGAACATTGAATCTTCTTTATTCACCAAATATAGGCCTTTTGTTGTTATTTTAATTTCTGGCATAACCTCAGGTTTTAGAATACTTCTTTCTATATCAAACAGTGAGACACAGTCCCATAAAAACATGGTAACATTCTCTTGTTTTTCTGTGGTTTTACTACCCTTTTCCTCTTCATCACTGTCCTCAGTTAATTTAGAATCCAATAGCTGATTCATCACCAATGTCATTGAATTTATCCATTGAGGACAATTCTTTTCAAAATGGGGTTGTTGGTGGAAAGTGCAAAAATTATCCATCCCCACCTCCATTAGATTCATTGATTCCGAACCGAATGAAGGAGGCTTGGGTTGGTTGTTGTCCTCTCTTTTCTTGTAATAAGGCTTATATGCTTTCTGAGCTTCTTTTCCTTTCTCCAAATCTATTATTCTGTTGGAGATTTTTTGCATCATCTTTAACATCCCCTCAAAATCACGTGATTGCTCTTCTTTAGGTTTAGATAGCAATAAGGCTCTCTTCCCGAAATTTTTTTCTCCAGACCGCTCAGGATAATCTTCTATACTTTCCTTTTCAGCCTCTACTCTTTCTGCTTCTTCATAAGTCTTGGATAACGTAGGCTTAACTTGGGCTTTTGCGAACATAGCCAAGTCAGGACCTAAAGCTGAGGTATAATATTCAATCATAACTTTGTCAGAGGGCTTATCAGTTGTAGAGAAGTTCTTAAGGTAAGCATAAAATCTTTGAGTAAAATTATGCACCTTCTCTTTTCTTTCATTTTTTAAAGCACCTAAACCTTTCATTAATTCCGCGTGTGTCTTTTGGGTTGCATATTTACTTCTAAAAATCCTTTCAAAAGTATCCCAGTCTGGGATAGAGTTTGCAGGAAAACCAAAATACCATGATGTTGTTGCTCCTTTAAGGGTATGCAGAAAAAGTCTGCAAACTACATCCTCATGTTCTCCAGCCCTTAATCCTTCTATTTCCAAATAGAAACTTTGCAAATGGTCATCTACTACAACCTTCTCATTTGGATCAAAGTTGGGAAACATCTTCTCAAAATATTGAGGTAAGTCATGCAACAGAGGTGTTAAGTTCAAGGGTGATCTGGATTTCCAAGCCGGTGGTGGATTTGGTGGGTTCAGTGGCTGATTGGCATTAACACCTACCATGAGTCTAGGTGGAGAGTGAGGAGCTGAAGGAATGAGAGTATGCATGGGAGAGGAGTAAGGTGTGTCTAGGACTACTTGATTCAAAGGCTGAACAACTTCCTACAATGCTACTTCTACTAACTCTTCCAAATCTCCAACCAACACTGAATCTTCCAAGATGGGAGGATCTTTCCTCTTATATTCTCTTTGGGGTAAATCAGGGATAGTGGGTAATCCTCCAATACTATTTACATAGGCCCATGTATGTCTTCTCAGATCATTAACTACTTGGTTGTCTACAAAAAACAAATGTTCTCTATTTTCTTCAGTATTTGGATCAGGAAATAAACTGCTTTCAAAACTATCACTGGTGGAGTAATTTAGAGGAAATGGATTTCCCAGCTAGCCATGCATTGGTGGCCCTCCTTCTAGTGCCAGAAACTATTGAGGCCTAGAAATTCACAGGCAAAAACAGCAAGGGATTCTCCCTAGTCAACGTTTCCAACGAGCCCGTGACTGTTTGGTATAGGGAATCTATCCGGTTTGTGGTACAACTACCGTAGGTCAATTAACAAAAACAAATGGTTTTTCCTGTTGCGGCCGGGTCCACCGTGTATATTTTTGTATTTTGACTTTAAGTATGATATGCATGTGCCTATCTAAAATGTGGATTGATAAAGAATACGAGGAGCGGTCACAATGTGATGCGCAGGTTCTTACCTCTCGTCTTAGACTCTCTCGCATCTAAATCACACACAACTAAAAAAACAATATTAACTAAGTTGTCCCTAGGGAGCAAGATTATCAATTCATGAGTAATGTAATACTGTTCATATGTTAACATAAATCATAGATAGCTGTTTTTAGAATCAAAACACATAAACATGAATAAATATATGCACAACAAGATAGCTCGTCATCCGTTAAAACATTCATTACTCATAGTGGAAATTATCACAGTATAAACCAGAGAACATTCATATAAGAAAATAGGTTCAAAAATTTAGAACGATCTCACAGTTAATGAAACACAGTTGAAAACAAAATAGTTCCCCTTCAACATTGTTCATTTCATCACATTCGAACATTCCACACAACACTTTCTCCAACAGGCAAAATTGTAATTTTATTATTGCAAAACGAAATAGTTCCTCTTACAACAAGTAGTTCCACCAAATGAGGTCACATGTCCACTGGCATTTCCACTAGGTAGATTTCCCCAATAAAATTCCAATTGATAGATTTCCACCAAATGAGTTGACATGAATGGATTTGGGTGGGATAACACCAAACATATTGGTTTTTGGGTTGCCTAATGGGTTATTGAAAATGGTATTACCCCATCTAGGTAGGGTGATTAGAAAAACAATACATAATGGATATACACCATAATAGACAACACATGAGAGATAATCAATGAACTTTAGTCTTTTATTATTGAAATGTGATTCTTTTGATGGTTTGAATTGAGCCATGTTCACTTTCCTCTCTAAGTGGGATTCCTCATAATGATATAAGCTAAACATTTTTTAATTATTCTTTGCAACACATAAGGAGGACTCCATCCTAATTTATAGAATCAACATACAATATTAACCTAGTGGACCTTCTTCAATGAGTTCCCCTAACATTTATTTACAAACTTAGTGGGACTTATTTAATAATAACAATATAGTGGAACCAATCCACCTTATATTAAATTTCCTACACTTATACTATAATGGGTCCTTCAACCCCACCCATTACCCCCTAGGTAGGTCCATAATAGGCATTAGGTAAAGGTGGAAATCTAGGTTGTGATGAGTCTGAATTTGATGATCTTGAAGGGAAACTAGGGGAGGATGGGGTTTTTTCAATTCTCACATGTCAGCATGGGATAATAAACCAACCAAGATTCTGAAAGAGGGGGATAATAATTTAATTCATTTAGAATTCCTTGTAGGAGAAACCTTGACACGGGGGAATAAACACACTCAACTAGTATCTCTACATAGGACTAATGAGAGGGGGCTCAAACAAACCAACTCTAATTCTAAATATTTATTATTTAAATGGATAGTGTAGAGTGGGTGGATCAAGTGATATAATTAGGAAAATAAATAATTTAATAATGAACACCATGGAAATAAAAAAATCAATCTCCCTACGGGGAAAACTATAAAAAAAGAGTGATGTGAAAGTAAAAACTTTCTCAAACCTTCCTCAACAAGTGGTAGGAGTGTTGACTATTGAGAAGAAGTAGAAGTCTGAACAAGCTATTCTAAACACTTTACTTGATGGCATCTCAACTCCACCAAGAAAGTGAGTTAAGGTACAAATAATATTTCTATGGAGTAGAACATTAGGAGAAACTCCATTTTGCCTACAACCACATGTATCACCTATGAAAACCACCTAGGTGGGTGCCACTAAGAATATACCTCTTCACAAGTGCATGAAATAGGTTAGATTCCCTTCATGATGAAATCAAACAGTTAAGGATATTTAGTATAGAAATAACTAGGAGTCCCAATCAAACCTTTGTTCCCAACCTTGGCATTATCCACTCCAAGACCACGTGTATCATTGAATGGGTTTTGAATTGCACCAAATAGAAAGGATTTTAAGTTCCATAAAATATAACCTCTAAGTTTCATATATGAAATTACTAAGGGGAGTTTTTTGGATTCCTATATCCACAAACAAAACCTAACTAACAATATATTTTGGCCCTCAAGTGAGGGATTTTAGAGTGTTATATTAAATATTAATTTGAGTCTCTACTTGGATTCATGGACCAAGTTATGTTGAAATTAGGGAGTGATGATATGTAAAACAACAACTTAAATTGCAAGTAAAAGTAAATTCATGAAAGTAAAAATTGTTAATAAAGATAGCTAATAATCAATACAAAAAATTAATGTTTTTCTTTCTTGAAATAAAATCAACTTTTTCTTTAATAAGGAAAGGACCACTTTTCAACTTTCAATCAAATAACATTTCTTAATAAAAACTAGCTATGATTAGTGCAACATAATAAAAATAAATAAATTAAATACTAACAATTTATACTAATAAATCTAAAGGGGCTCTTTTCGCAATTGCTTTCTCTCTAACAAAAAGGAAATACTAGCTAATTTTAGATGAAATTGCAAGGAAGAATAAATGAGGTTCTCAAACAACCAAAGTAAATAGGTTTTAAGCAACCTCAAGAAACTAACTAATGCTCAGTTATGGAAATTACATTGGTGAAAAATAAATAAGGACTAAAATTTCTATCAATGTGGAACCCTATAAATAGTCAATACTATGATTTTCCAAACATTTCTCCACCTACATCCAAATCATGACAACAATAAATGAATACAAAAAATATAAGCACATAAATATAAAACCAAATATGATTTATGACCTATAATAGAAACCCAAATTGGGCCAAAAGGGAAACATTTCACAATCGACCAATTCAAAAGAAAATCTTAGTTTCCTACGATGTGGAATTTTCGATGTTGTGATGATGTGTTGTGTTTTTCCCGAGAAAAAGTGCGACATGAAGCTAAAATAGGAAAAACAAAAGTTCAACTTGTGATCAAGGTAAACAAAATTATTTTTTCACCTAGGTTAAATATCTATGGAAATATAACAACAAACAACAAGAAAACCACCCTAATCACATATGAATGGGGCTAGAAATGGTCTCAACGCAACCGAGAATGAATGGAAGGATTCATCTCTAGTATGGTCACCAAATATGGTGCAGGTGATTTTTCGCCCACACATACAAAATGTACTTACTATAGGGTTGTGATATCTCAAGTAACAAATCAAATGCAAATGCAAAACTAAACTAATAAAGTGGTTTATCCATGCATGCAATACAAATAAGATAACTAGTGGAAAATATTGGAATACGTCACTTGTAAAGACTAACCTTATATTGATATATACTAGAAAAGTGAAATAATAACACCTTGGTGTTAGTTGTAGTAGGAAATTGAACTCTGTAGCTAATCCAAGGGAGGAATATTCTTCTACTTTATGTCCAAATTCTAAGAAAGTGATATTGTTGGTGGATTCCAAATGGTGAAAGGAAAAAAGGTATTGGATCTGTCTCACTTTCAATAGGACTCCAGGCATCATAAACTTACTATGTGTATGCATATGGAATCTCGACCTTAAGGGTAGTATTTATAAGAAATAATGTGGATAATACTGAGATCTAGCTCCAGTGTGAAAGATCCATTTTTCATTGATGACTTAGTAGGGAAGTTAAATTTTAGAGACCAAATCAACAACGATTTTTGACCATATTGGTTACGTTATGTCCACTTTCAACAACTACACCTTTTGGGAAGTGCATGCCAATGAATAGTAACTTAATTATGATTTTGGGACCCCATCATGGTTTTCAAATATTTTAGTGCAAAGTGTCATCGTGTAATTTTAATCCATGACATGTTAGTTAGAATCAAACTTTGTTTCTTGTTTAGTTTTTAGTCACATTGTTGAGGTCATATGGTGATGGAAGTGATAGAAATGGGGATAACATTATTCATTTTTTTGTATAATGGTGATGATACTCAAGATGATATATGAGAACAAAAACAAGCTATTAGCACTAATACACTATCCTAGTGATCGAGCAAGTGGGAATTTAGTGTCGTAGGAAATGAAATGCCTTAGGTTCATGCCTTTTGGTGTAATTGTATGTATAATATGGTGTACATATATGAAATCATGCTAAATATTCATTAAACACTTAAATTGATTAAGGAAACCATTCAACAAGAAATATATATACAACAAATCATTTGAATAAACCAACCATGTAGTGATAAAGGATCATAAGACAAAGAATTTTTCCTAGAAAACCAAACATGAAAAACAACATTCAATGTGAGCTTTAATTATTCTCAAGAAAGTGTTACAAAGGTGATATAAACTCTCCCACATATAGAAATTATGTATGTTAACTCATTTCCAATGCCATGCAGATTGCCATGGATCATAGACAACCTTTGCTCTTTGTGGATAGGATCAATATCTCCTTTATCCTTTGGCATTCAAGTAGTTTTATTATCTCAAGTCCTGCATACCTCTTGTATTGATATTCTTCTTCCCAAGTTTGTTTTTCTTTCCTCCTCTCTTTTCTATTTGTTTTTCTCCAATACCATTCTATTTAATAGCACTACTTGGAGTTCCAACCATCAAGAAGAGTCATTTGATATTCATGTGGATTTGGATTTTGGAAATTTGTTTTTCAAACTTTTATGACAAAGTTATAAAATGAGAGATTATTCAAATCCATTTCATATCAATACTACGATTATAAAGATAAAATGTATATCTATTTTAAGCTACCACTTGTATGTGATATCTTGTTCTAGCTAATACTTTGAGGCATATTATTATGCATTGTATAGGTGGACCATCATGTGCATCCAAACTGTTAGTTTTTCTACTTTAATTCAAATTGATTAGGATCTTTATCTAGAAGAATAACAAGCACAAAAATATACACAAGATTTTCCTTGAAGAAACCATAAAGGAGAAAACCTTGCAAACTTCCTAGGAATAGTTCCACCAATAATATAATATCACAAGATGAAAAAAAACAAGAATAAGAAGTCTTATCTAGATTTCTCTCTTCTCCTCTAGAGAACTTGTCCTCTTTATCTTCTAATGCACACTTGAGAGTGAGTGAGTGTGTGTTGAAATAGGTATGGCACCTCCCTATTTATATTCTTCAGTTGTGTGATTTACTTAATTAACAAGGTCATCCAAGTATGTCTTTGGGGTTGACCTACCTAAGAAAACTCAAAAATACATTTTACTTTATTTATCTTGGGAACTATTTTCCTGACTTACAATGGAGGGTTTACCTCAATGAAAAATCTTAATAATGACATCCCAAATTGAGGGAAAACATATTCGATAGGGTTACAACAATATACAATGATAATATACAACCGAATATCTTCTAAAGTTACAATTACAATACTCCCTCTAAACTAGGAAGATATTCTTTCTAAAAAATCATCAACACTGTGTTTAGGTCATGATTGATGGATCATCATCATATTTGCTATCATAGACCTCATCTTGTCTATAATTGATTAGTGACATCTGTCATATCTATCCATAATAGTAATTTTCTACAGATCCAACCCTGTTTCATGTTGGGTGTAGGACTAGTCCTCATCTAGGTCTCCATAATATCCATGAGTAAGCCATTGTGTAGGTACAACCAATGACCATGCATTACATTTCCACTACAATCACCTACACCTCCTATCGTTTTCTAGTCATATCTAGATCGTCTCATCATCGCATACGAAGAGCATCCCAAATGCACACCACATGTCCAACAAACCACCCGTGTTCTACCAACATAGGAGCACATTAGGACTCACTATGTCTTAAGGAAAAATTGCATATACCACAATGCAAGAACCGCATAGGAGCACACCAAGTGCATTATGTCTCCCCTTGGTCATCCCAAGTTCTACTAGCATAGGAGCACGCCAGGACTCATTACATCTTAAACACAACATGCGTCTACCATTATGTGAGAGTCACCTAGGTGCACACAAAGTGTCTTGTGACCAGTGGGAATCTCATCATGTCCAAAATAGGAGCACGCTAGGGCTTATTACATTCATGGACAACCTGTTTTATACGCTAGGACTGATTACATCCAGTGATAACTTGTGTTCTACGTCATGAATGATTACGTGTAGGTACAACCTATGTTTCATTCCAAGACTATTTACGTCTAGGGACAACTTGTGTTCTATGCCAAGACTGATTACATCCGATAACAACCTGCGTTCTATGCCAGAACTGATTACATCTAGGGACAGCCTACATTTACCACCATGGGAACATGTAAGGACTAATTATGTCCAAGGACAAGCAACATTTTACACCAGGACTGATTATGTCTTGAGGACAACTTGCATATCTTACCATGTGAGATCTCTCTTTAGTGCATCTGTGTCTTCTGGTCTCTCTTCATATGTAGCATGGGAGCATGCCAAGACTGATTATGTCTAGGGACAACCTTCTTTTACCACCATGAAATTTTTTATCACTCCCTCTTTCTAGGGATCTGGATGACAGCAAGTCTCTCTCTGAAGTACTCGAACTTCACTCTAGCTAATGGCTTGGTCAATACATCGGCTATATGCTCGTTCGCCGCCACATACTACAAATTCATTGTTCCTCTTTGCACCATTTCTTGAATACAGTGATACTTTATCTCAATGTGCTTCTACTTTTCATGGAACACCAGGTTCTTCGATAAATTCATGCAACTCTAGTTGTCACAAAATATGCAAGTCATATATAACTCAAGATCAACCAAATTAGACAATAGATTTTGAATCCATACTACCTCACAACTTGCCGAACATGATGAAACATACTCTACTTCAGTTGTACTGAGTTCCATGCTTGAATTATTCCTGCTAAACTAGGATATAAGACCATGTCCCAAACTGAAGAAACATCCCAAAGTTCTATTTCTATTAGTGGTCTTTCCTACTTAATCCAAATCAACATAAACATGCAATTTAATCCTCTGATTCGCTTCATCCCTGAGCCCATAGTCAATTGTACCCTTCAAGTACCTCAATACATGCTTTGCAGCAATCAGGTGAACATTTCTTAGATCCTTTAGGAACTGGATCTAGGTGTTCATATCAAATCATATGTATAATCTTGTGTTTATCAGGTACATCAATAATCCAATCATCCGACGATACATCATGGCATCAACTGAATTTGATGAGGAATCACATAGTAGATTCAAGTTCGATTCCATATGTGTGGTCATCGCCTTGCATTCCATCATTATGAATCCCTTCATAATCTCCATAGCATACTTTCCTTGATTAAGGAAGATCCCATTGACACTCTACCACACCTCCATGCCTAAGAAGTAATGCATTGTCCCTAGGCCTTTCATCAGTGGTAATCCTCCTCTTTGCATTTGCAATGAGTTCATTCACACCTGTAAGAAACATGTCATTGACATATAACAATAGTATCACTGGTCTTCTACCTTCAAATTTGTAGTAAAGGTTGGAATCTGCTTTACTCTTGGTAAATCCTAAGCTCGTCATGAAGTTGTCCATCATGTCGTACCATGTCCTATGTTTTCGAACACTGAGATATTTTGTAGTCACTCCCTCTGAAGCAGAGTACCATTCTCCCTCTTCATTTTGTACTCTTTGCATCAGGACATTTTGTTCTAGAGTGATAGGTATCCTCCTCTGCTACTGATATTTTATGTATCTCTCAAGGTCAGTGGATACCAAGATCCTCCATATCTAACTTTGTTGAAAGTTCCTCTTGAACCCATCTATGCTTTTCTCATCCTCTGTAGGCTTATATATTCAACCTTGTATAAATTTTTTGAGATCTTGGTCACTCTAGGTGATATTCAAGCTCATCATGTAAATGTATGTGTTATCACATGGGTGCCTTTTGATCTCATACAAATCCTTCTATGCACTGCCACAAGTTTAGAATCAATTGGTTACCTTAATTAATTATTGACAAAATATGTCCAAGGGTAAATCCACTAGAGAGAACAAATGGTGTACCTATGCATGGCAAAGGGTCATTATATAAATGACTGTCCTGCGATCAATAACTACGCTACCACAGGAGTGCTAAATCATGTGGTTATATGCTCAATACTTATACTTTTGTGGAGAAGTGTGTCTGGTCAATGGAAGATGTCTCGCCATGATATTCTCCCTCTTGAGAGAAACAACGAACCTTTCTTTGTATTTATCAATGTTTCCATATGTTGCATGCATGATCTTGTAGATCCACATGAAGAATAATATAGACTTTCCTTCGGGTCTCGAAACTGTATCTTGAACATCATTCATCATAATCAGTTGAAACTCTTTGATCATGGCATCCTCCATTTCTTTCTTCTTGATTGCTTCTTCATTGATGGAAAGATATGCATCAATGATGTCACACAACATTACCACATAACTGGAGTGCATTCGGGCCCCTCTTCCTTTCTTTGGAAGTCCCATTATACTTTCTTCATATTGGATTACCTCTCGTTCCCAATATGGTATTCATCTCTCGAGGTAGATCTAATACTCTTTGAGGTTTGGTCATCATTATGATTCTTATATTCTCTGAAGCTTGTTCTTTCATCACAGTGTCCCTGGACCTGGGAGCTTCAAGTTCCTCTTTATGTATGTTGTTGGAGTGAATATTATGGCTAAATGTTATGGTTGAATCATCATCACTTTTTTTCGGAAGAATTCCCATCCTTATTTTCTTGTAGGTGATTGTATGTGATCTTTCCTACAAGTAAAATTTAGTTGCATGATTAGAAACATTTAATAATTTCCAAAAACATATTTTTAATAACAACAAATTCTTATTTATATGTCACATAGTCATGCAACTATCTAATCCCATGCAACTTTTGTCCATATCCCATATACATATGGTAACTTTCTAAATGCCTTCCATCTCTACCAGAACATTATTACGAGTGTGCACTACTCCCAATATGTCAACAAAGAGGTTTCATTCTAGATAAGTAGCAATGGAATGTTGTACAACACCATAGGCTACTTACCCATAACATGAAAGTTAATAGTATACTATTCACAAATGCAGACAATAAATCATGCATAATACATCAACTGAATATAAATATGTACAAAACTAAACAATGTCATTTAAGTAACTAGATATATAGGAAACAATTATTCTTTTTTGTTTGGTTGGTGGACTCCCTCTTGATCCTTGTATTCTTTCAGGAATTACTGGAGTCTTTGACAACGTGCTCTACTGTTGGATCCCAAAATGCCCCTTTTTTACCACATCCCTTATACCTTGTTTGTCATGTCTTACTCCATTTTGCGGACCAAACAAACATTCTTTCCTCACTTGAGCCATGAATCTTCACAGGTATGATTAATTATTGTTTCATCTTATTAATGCTTATGATTTCTATAATCAGGACTTTGCTTCTTGAATTATGATAACTCATTATGATTTTACAAAGATAGTGCAAGATGTGAGAGAGTATAGGTGTAGCATTCCAAGTGGTCCAAAGAGGAGATGAGCGTTCACTGTCAGCTGTGAACTGCCAATTTCATCTCTACACGCGGATCCAACCAAGGGTCATCATTCCATGTGGGCTACGACAGACATGGATGCAACAGAGTTAACTACAACAGGGAGCCACTATGTGAGGTTAGCTGCAATTGTTAGGGCATCTCTTGAATTGATTATGTTATTCATTTACTGGCTCGGGAAACATAATTGCCTATATTCTTTGCTTCTGTTTAATTCTTCCCATAGCTGTAATAGTGCATGTAACAGGGCAGCCTACAGATCGTAGATATTCATGGCTTCCCGATACTAGTGGGTGAGGGTTATTATTGTTGATGTATAAGTATAGGGAAATATTCAGAGCCAGGGATTGGACAATATCACATTTTATTATGTGAGCTGTAACAGAGACTATACTTTCATTCCACCATTTTAATACAAGGAGCAGGATTCTTCAGATCTCTGTGCTTTAACTTGTGTTAGTTCCAGCGTCTCTGTTCGAAGGCTAGGCACTCCTTCCCAAAGAGATCGCCAAGTTAATTCAATGTTTTTTTAATTGGTTGTGTGGTATGGATGTTAAATTATATACATTTGTTTCAGTAGTTGCAATAGTAATGTTTAATTTTTATGCGTCCTTTAATACTTAGTATTTTCATTTCCTTTAAGTTGCAACAGTGTGGTGTGACATTCAACTATGTAGGTTAATTTCTTTTATGCATGCGTGTGATAGTTGTAACAGTCAAGGTCTTCCTTAGTTTCTTTCAATTACTTGTCTTGCTCAAGTTTGCTAATTTAGGTAGACTATAGTTTAGAGATGTTGATTCGATTCTCATTATTTATTATTCCTATATTAAGGTTCAATTAACTAGTCACAATGGATTTTCATAGTCTAGTAAATTAGGATTTAACTTTCTGAAAAAGTAATTCTAGATATTTATTTCATGAATCATTCATTGTTGGATTGAAGTTGTAGGAAGTGATTGCAATTCTGAATTATTAGATAGGTATTTTAGATCAGTTTGATTATGGGAGGAGTTTGAAGAAATAGATAAGTAGGAAAGTTTATTCAGTCATCAACTACTTAGTGTTTAAGCATAGACAATGTGAATTATCTTTGAAATAAAAAGACTTCCTTGTGTTGACAATTTATATTGAGCATTCTGCATGATGGTTTTAATTAACTGGCATATAGAGTGACCAACATTTTGGTGCTGTTGCTGGGTAAGGTAATTATTAGACACCGTAGTAGTTGCATCTATTCATTTTTATTTAGTCTTTAAGTTTGTATGTTTTGTGTTGCATGAATATGAGAGGAGTACAGCTTGACATTCCCAGAACCCCTAGAACTCCCCAGAATACTAACACTGCAGGTGGTCGAGGTCATGGCAAAAATACACCATTGGGAAGAAGAACATTCATTGACGATCTGGTTTCCAGAACCAATTCCTCTACTGGAGCTCGCCATCAAGGATCCTCCCTCAGAATACACCCAATTACCCCCAGGGTGGAAGCATCAGTTTCCATAGTGGAGAACACAAGAGGAGTTGTGACACCCTCAGGTGTCCCTACGGAGGAAGATAGAGTTAGTGCTGCGGGAGTAGGTGATCGAGACATGATTTATCACATTAATAGGAAGGAGGTGATAAAGGAGGATTTGACACAGTTTCATCAGAAGCGGGAGGATTAGAGGAAGCAAAGGACGGAATAACATACATGAAATAGAAGATCATGAAGAGGTGATGGGGGAGAATCATCACAATGGCGATGATCCCCTACCTGAGGGGACAGTTGCCACACTCCAGTTCCCCATTCGATAGCCAATTGGACAAGCTCCCATGAAAAACATATCACCATCAATATTACATCATTTTCATGGAAAGGCCACACAGGATTCAGATGAATTCCTCTTCGAGTTTGACATCCTCTATCACAACTATGACTACACTTCTAATGAGCAGAAGTTAAAAATTTCCCTGCTACTTTGAAGGATAACGCGCTAGGTTGTTTCATGAGCCTGGGTGGTGAAACTGTCACCACGTGGGATCACACGAAACAGGTGTTCTTGGAAAAAACCAGGAGTAATGCAACACTAAAGATAAAAGAGAAGAGTTGTTCAAGATGGTACAAAGGGACGAAGAAAGTTTGGAATATTTTGTTGAGAGGCTCTTGTACAATGTGCAAAGGGTTGGACAGACTAATATGGGGTTAGATGTGCTCAAGATAATCCTACTTCATGGGATTAGGGAATATGACTAGGTATGTTGAACCTGCTTGGAAAAGGGGATATCTCAAAGGAATCCTTTGAAAAGATTGTTGAATTATGCAAAAGGTATTCCAGAGGATCTTCCAGTACTAACAAACGAGACAAATTGGAATATGATGTCTTCGGTAGAACACATAATTCATCCAATGGAGGAGACACCTTAGCAGAAATAGGAAACCTTCTCAAGAAATTTGAAACATAAATGATGAGCTCCATCTCCTCAGAAATAGAAGTCCTGAGGCAGAAACAGAAACAAGCAGTAGAAGATCTAACACTTGGTGTATTCTTCCCTAGATGTAGGAAGAAACATCCCCTAAAGGAGTGCCCACTTGAAAAGGTATAAGTGTGTTAGCTCTATGAATTGGACCATGATACAAAGGAGTGCCCCTCAATACCTCAAGTGAAGGCAGTTCTGCAGGCATCAACTCCATACGTGGAACCGACCTACTTCATTGCCCAGAAAAAGCCTTGGAAACCTCAAAACCAAGGTATGATTCCAGACTCATTTCCATTTTCAAATAATATGAATAATTGGAGTAATATGCATCACATGAATACACACATTAGAGGAAATTTCAACCCAAAATGGGCCTCCCAAAAAAATTAATAAAATAATAGTTAAAATAATAAAATAATATTTATTAATTTTGGAGGAAGAAAAGAAAAAAACTACCTTTTTGTTTGTATTTCCGACATATCTCCCTGTGTTTTTACTCAAATTTTGATCTAGAGAGCTCATTGGATGTGGAATTAAATTCCTCATCCAATGAGTACCCACTTGACATACTTTTGATGGACCCCGCTACCCCAAAAACAAGAAATACCTGGAAAAATGGTGATGATGACATCATCATCACATTTTTTCAGGTATTTCTTGTTTTTGGGGTAGAGGGGTCCTTCGAAAGTATGCCGAGTGGGTACTCATTGGATGTGGAATTTAATTCCGCATCCAACGAGCTCTCTTGATCAAAATTTGAGTAAAAACACGGGGAGATATGTTGAAAATACAAACAAAAAAAGTAGTTTTTTTATGATACCTATCCCCAAATTTATATTAAAAAAGTGTTTAAGACCTATACAGTATTTCAAATTTAAATAAATTTTATTGGTTAACACATGATGACATGGAATTTGAGTTAAAGTTAAAAGGCCCATTTTTAGTTGAAATTTCCTCTAATGATTCGCTTCACCTTATTCCAACCATCAATGGAATCCTTCTCAACCTCCTATGCAGAATTTCAACTCCTGGAACCCTTGGAGACAGCCACCAAACCAACAGAATTCTTGGTCTCCTGAGTGGAGGAAATCCCATCTAGGAAACCAGTTTCCCCATAACCAATCTCCTCAATAGTTTCCACATCAACAGTTTCCTCACCAACAATACCCTCATCCATACCAGCAGTACTAACAGCCGCAGCTGCAACTCCAGAACAATACTACACCTAATATGTCTATATGATCGTAGATTCCTGCTCAACCTAACCCAAACCCAAACAATAAAGAAATCCACCAATTTGATACTGCCAACATACCCACTTAATCCATTACTCCAGTTCCATGTAATGACATACGCTTACGATCAGGGAGAGTAGTGGAGCCTTTAGTCATTGAGGATGTTCCATCCTCTCTGTTTGAAGAAAGGATGAACTAGTAGTACTCATCCCACACAGTATTTCCTATTATTTAGGATGCTGAAAGTCCTACTGAGACACTAGTTGAAACACAAGTAGAAACAACTATTGAAACGTGGCCTACACAACTAATTAGAGAACCGCCATATCCTGAAAAGACTAACACTATAGAAAGTAGTGGAACAACCCCAGTTTAACATCTTAGGAGAGTTTAAAATTCTTTATGTCAAAATTCCACTGTTGTAGGCCCTCCATGATGTGCGTATTTACACCAAAACAGTTCGAGACATGTGTGTAAGAAAACCAGGTAGAAAACCCAAGGAGGATCACACTGTCCATGTCATAGGGAAACTATCTGAATTAATTATGGGAGAAATTATCCTGGCCAAATATGATGACCCTAGGAACCCTACTTTCATAGTGTAGATTGGGAACACACAGATACTAGATGTGCTGCTAGATCTAGGTGTAGCTATTAATGTTATGATCATAGAAACTATACGAAAACTTGGGCTCACCAATCTTCGTCCAACCCCTACCATTTTAGAACTAGATGACAAGTCCACTATCAAACCCGAGGGAATATTGGATAACCTCATCATCTTAGTTGACTCGTGGGAGTACCTTATTGACTTCTTGGGTTTACAACCCAAGTCACAGCTAAGGGGACACTCGCTGATCCTGGGAAGACCTTGGTTAGCCACAGTATATGCTTGCACTAGTTGTCGGTCAGGGTCTATGACCATATTATATGGGACCGAAACAAAAAAACTGACCTTGTATCGTCCAACTTGACTGATTCTAGAAGCTAAAACTCCATTATGGATGGAGCTAGAGGAAGAGGAGGGCGTTCAACCACTATTAACAATAGGGAAGGACTTGAATTTTAAGGATGAAACAAAGGATGATGCCATTAATAGTTTCATCAGTGAGCTCACTTTTGTCAACAAACAAATTTATCATATCCTGAATAGTACCCTAGGTGAAGAAGAGAAAGAAAATCTCACAGAGGAGACATTAGTCAGTGACACCCACATAATTCTAGTGCTGAATTTTTTTAAAAGTGTTCCAGTTGAGATAGATCTAGGAAAAACACTGAACAACAATCCCAATATCACTCACGATGAACAGGAATGCTTGATCACTCTCTTGAAAAATCATAAGGGTTCATTTTCCTGGGAGTACATGGATATGAAGGGTATCCCTTCTAATATGTGCACCCACCACATTTATATCAAGAGTGACTCCTCACGTGTGTGCCAGCCACAACGAAGGATGAACCCCAAATTCCAATATTAGGGACATAGTGAAGGAGGAAATCCAAAAAATCTTGGAAATAGGGTTTATATACCCGATCTCAGACAGTGAGTGGGTTTCTCCACTCGTGATAGTATCCAAGAAGAATGGGAAATGGAGAGTCCACGTAGATTACAGAGAGTCAAACAAGGAAACACAAAAGGAACACTTTCCTCTGCCTTTCATCGATTAGGTACTTGACACCCTATCTGGGAAGAAATTCTTCTCCTTTCTGGATGGGTTTAGTGGGTACAATCAAATCCAGATTGCTCCTGAGGACCAAGACAAGGCCACCTTCACCTGTCCCTGGGGTACCTTTGTATACAAGGTACTCCCCTTCAGTTTGTGTAATGCACTAGCCACCTTTCAGAGAGTTGTGATCGGCATCTTTTCGGAGATGGTCAATGAAAGTATGGATATTTTCATGGATGACTTTATCCCATATGGCAGCGACTTTGAGGAGGCATTGAAAAAATTAAAGAATGTTTCAACATACTGTGAGCAGACACAGCTATCTTTGAGCACTGAAAAGTGCCATATGATGATGAGCGAGGGTGTAGTACTGGGGCACTTTATCTCTGTTGATGGTATCTAGGTAGATCCATCCAAAATTAGGGTAATTGAAAATATACCCGCTCCTAGAACACAAAAAGAAGTACGTAGCTTTTTAGGGCATGCTGGTTATTATAGAAGATTTATAGAAATTTTTCCAAACTGGCTTCTCCTTTATTTACCTTATTGATGAAGGATGTACAGTTTATTTGGAATGATGCATTCCAAACAACATTCAACAAACTTAAGAAGAGGTCATCTACAACTCCTATCTTAAGGGGGCCCAATTGGGCTTTGCCTTTCCACATTTCTTCAGATGCCTCTGACACTGTCATTGGAGCAGTGTTGGGACAACAGGATGGTCAAGCACCATATGCAATTTACTACATCAGTAAAAACTTGGCTCCTGCTAAACTCAATTACATTGTAACAGAGAAATAATTTTTAGCCATTGTCTACTCCATTAACAAATTCATGCATTTCATCACTGGATATCCCACCTTTGTACACACTGACCACTCAACCATCAAGTATTTAATGAACAAACTAGTTACAAATGCTAGTTTAACTAGATAGCTGCTACTATTACAAGAATTCGATATTACCATTATTGAAATACCTGGGAAAGAAAATGTTGTTGCTGATTTTTTATATCGTTTTACTAACAATGATGATAGATTACCAGTTGAAGATTGTTTCCCAGATGAACATTTATTTGCAGTTTCATCTCATTCCCCTTGGTATACAGATGTTGCTAACTACTTGGTTGCAGGAAAGCTTCCAGCACATTTGTCAAAGAGAAAGAAAAGGAAATTTTTTCAACAAAGTGCTCAACACTTACATCTGACCATGGAAGGAACCAATCCTCTCACCATGTCAGAATAGCTCACGGACTCATCACTTCCCTTTGGAGGGAACCTTGATCTGGAGAACACCAAGATTCTCCTTGAAGTACTCAAACTTCACTCTAGCTAATGGCTTTGTCAACACATCAGCTATTTATTCGTCTGTCACAACATACTGGAGCTTCACTGCTACCCTCTACACCATATCCTTGATATAGTGATACTTGATCTCAATATGCTTCTACTTGTCATGGAACACCAGGTTCTCCGACAACTTCACACAACTCTGGTTGTCGCAATGTATACAAGTAGCATCCAACTGGATATCAAATAAATCAGACAGTAGCTTCCTCAACCATACTGCCTCACAACCAGCTGAAAAAGATGCGACATACTCTGCTTCAGCTGTACTCAGTGCCACACAAGATTGCTTCCTGCTAAACCAAGAGATCACACCTAATCCCATACTGAAGCAACACCCTGAAGTGGTCTTCCTATCGATGGCACTTCTTGCCCAATCTGAATCAACATAACCCTCCAGGTTAATCTTCTAATTCACCTCATACTTGAGCCCATAATCAACTGTACCCCTCAAGTACCTCAGAATATGCTTTGCAGCAATCAAGTGAACATGTCTCGAATCTGTCAGGAACTGGCTCAAGGGCATTTATAGCAAAGCAAATATCTGGTCTCCTGTTCATCAGGTACATCAAGGACCCAATCATCTGATGATAAATCATAGCATCAACCGTTTCTGATGAAGCATCACTCAATAGCTTCCGGTTCGATGCCATAGGTGTGGTCATGGACTTGCAGTCCATCATCCTGAACCTCTTCAGGATCTCTACTTTATGCTTCCCTTATCTAAGGAATATTCTGTCCGCATTCTGCCACACCTCCATTCCTAGAAAATAGTGCATCAACACATCATAGGAGCATCACTAGTCTTCCACCTTCAACTTTGAAGAAAAGGTTGGAATCTGCTTTACTCTCAATAAAGCCTAGAGTCATTAGTAATCTATCCATCCTGTCATACCATGCCAAACCTTAGGATCTTCTGTAGTCACTCCCTCTGAAGCATCATACTCTCTCTGTCTTCTGTGCTCTATGCACTGAAACATTCTGTACTAGAGTGAGAAGTAGCTTCCTATGCTACTAATATTCTATGTATCCTTCTAGGGTCACTAGATACAAATATCCTCTATCTTTGAAAGCATTCTTCTCGCACCCATCTATGAGCTTGTCATCCTATATAGGATTTCATATTCAACCTTGTAGCAAAGGTTAAGATCTTCATCAAGCTCCTCATGTATGTGTTATCCCATGGGTGTTTTCTAAGCTTGTACAAGTCTTTATTTCATTTGCACACATGATTCTTCCTGTCATGTGACTTCACTTGCAGTGGCTGCAAATGTCTCTTCATAGTCTATGCCTTATTTTCATGAGAAGCCTCATGCTACGAATCTTTCCTTGTATCCTACTATGTTTCCATCTACTGCATGATGGAACAACAGACTTCCCTTCATGTATCGATACTGCATCCTAGACATCATTCTTCTTGATCTAGTCTTCCCTTTCTTCTTGGTTACTTCTTCATGGCTACAAGGTTCTGCATCAATGATGTAATTGCATTCTTCATATTATTCTTCATATGTCGTCACTTGTTCTTCAGAACAAGTCTCATCCTTATTTTCTTGTGATTATGTACATGATCTTTCCTACAAGTCAAATGCATTAGTTGTATGGTTAGAAACATTTCATAAGGCATATTCATAATGAAAAATTCCTTTGCATCAAGATATATGATAATGCAACTATTTTAGCCAATACAACATTCATCCATATCTCACGGAAACTTTCTACATGCCTTCCATCTCTACCAAGATAACATTGAGATTGTGCACTAATCCAATATGTCAGCAAAGAGGTTTCATTCTAGATAAGTAGAAATGGAGAGTTGTATAGCACCATGAGATACTTACCCATCACATGCATATTAGTAGTATAATATCATTAATGAAAACATTCTATCATGCATAATACATGAAATGAATATAAACAAATGCATAACAAAACAATATCATGAAATGACAATTGAATACTTATCTTTATTTGTTTCATGGGTAGACTCCTTCTTGAGCCTTCAGCTTCATCATCTTTGTCATTCATAATACCATCGTTTTTTTTATCCAAATGCTAAGATGGATAAGAGGTTTTTCAAGAGTTGATATCTTCATATTCCTCATTGCTTGAGGGATATTCATTAAATGGTGAGAGTTTGATCTTCAGTTGCTCCCATATTCTCTTCTCTTATTATGAGTCGAGCTTCTTCTTGTGTGTGCTCTTCCCAGAGTCTGCTGAAAGTAATCACTTCCTTCTGGAACACATTCCTCACATGAATGAATCCAATGATCCTGGGAGGTCATTCAAGGTGGCTATCACCACTTCTGCATTCTCCACTTCTTCTTCTACTACTACAAGTTGTTCTTTGATTTGAGAGACCCTTGTAAAGTATGACTGCATGATCTGTGCATTCTGGATCTTTACATTCTTCAACTGTTTTCTCAAAGTCATATTCTGATTTATGTTCTTCCCTTCAAATAGCTTGGTCAAAGAATCAAACATATCTTCTGGTGTCCTTAGGGAAGACACTTGTGGCATAAGGTGATCTGTGATTGAATCAGCAATGATCTTCTTCTCCTTGACCAAGTTCTTCTTGTGTAAGGATTTTAGCCTCATCTCCATCTGGAACTGGAACCTCTCTACTTGTGTAGGTGTCCAATTCATTTTCTTCAGAGAGATCATATACTTCCATGCTTGGAAGTTGTCAACTTCACCAAGCTTATAATCAATCTGATGTGATAGATCACTTTGAAATGAGAACCTCAAATGAAAAATAGGAAAAGATTAGATCTTACCGATTTGAGGTGTCTGTCCTAGTTCTAGAGATAACTGATCTAGGGCTTGTCAAAGAAACTCTAATTTTCAAAACTTTGAATTTTTCAGATCTGATTGGATAGAAATATAGAAATCTTGAAGGTGAGCTGTCCAATGTACTAATTTTCTGAAAACAGTGGAGGGAATCTCCCGAAACAGGAAGCCCTAGTTTTCCAATTTCTTCTGCAGAAATGTCTGATACTGTTTCTGCAGTATCTCCAAAATTATTGCTCCTCTATGTAGGAAAATTAGCACCAAGGTAGCCTCACCTATCCCTATTTAAAAACCATAGGTTTCATCAAAATTGGTTTCACCAATTGGAACTTATGATAATTTTCCCAAGGTGACCTGTTCCAGGACTGTTTAGCACAACAAAGTTGTACGGACTGCCACATGTCACTGTTTCATCTTTTGGATATGAAACCTCTACCACATGTCACTGTTTCATCTTTTGGATCTGTAACTCGATATATAGCAATTATCCCCAGCTGTCCTGTTTAGGGATGAATCCTGGAAGAGGCTGGAACCCTAACTTGGAGGGATCATATCTCCTAGAATATAGTGAATTTGAGGCTGAATTTTGGACACAGTGTAAATAGGATTTTATATTAGGACTGTGAAATTTTCATCTCCTAATACTTCTCCAATCCTATTATATAGCAAATGTGCCAAAACGTATTAGTTTTAGTATTTTAGGGTTTTTCGGCCAGCTCACGGTCAAACTAGGGTTTGACTTTCCTGGAGTTGTACCCAACCAAAAATCTCAACCCAGGTCTCTAAAATTAAATTTTTATGAGGAGATTAATCCTATGCTAGGCTCACTAAAAAAAATTTCTTCTATAAGAAGCTCTAATTTCCTGCACCAAAAACTGAAAATGCTCGAAATCAAATTCCACTTCGATAGAAAGATGCACCCTTCAATGGAGAGTCAGCATAGCATACTTTTGCTGATGGATTGTGGAGAGAGACACAAAATGTAAGAAGCACTAGATTCTGTAGTTTCACAATGTCTTCTTCTCAGGTTAGCTATGACCCCATGTTAGAATTTTATCATTCAAGCTAGCATTATGGTCTTAGGATCTTTAATTGAGAGAATAACATGCCCAACAATAAAACACAAGAGACAAGAGACACAAAGAATTTTCCTCAGGAAAGACATAAAATATAAAACCCTACAACTTCCTCAGAGATAGAATCAACACCAAAAGTAAAACCTGAAAACATAAAGATGATCTCTCGACAGCAGTAGTCTCTCTCTCTTGTCCCAACAACTTCTCTCTCACTCATGCGCCTTAGTGAGTGAATCTGTGTCTGATAAATAGAGAGCCTCAATCTCTATTTATATTCTTTCGTTCACTTAATTTCCACTCCAACATGTCAGCCTCACTTAACAATTACTTACTAGAGCCAACATATCTAGGAGAGTCTAATAACCCTAGTGCCCCACAACTTGTGGAGACTTTGCCCTTTCGTCCAAGAAGGAGGGTTATCCTTAACACAACGGTGGGGACTATTGCCCTGACTTACAATAGCTCACCTAGGGTCGAATTCTCTAAGATAGTCTAATAAACCTAGGGCCCCACAACTGTGGGGAATTTAACCCTTGAACAATAGGAGGGTTACCCACAATGACTTGAGATGACTTGTTTACATTATTGAATATCCCAATAGGAACATTGGGGAATGACATGACTCAATTACAATATAAACACTTCCCGGAATAAACATTGGGGTACAATACATAAGATATACAAGTGAATACATTCCAAAGTTACAATTACATCAACAAGCAGCGCGGGCAAGATGGGCAAACATCGAAGCAAAAATTGAACTTCCCATCTTGAGACCTAAGGAAAATGCTTCCCCACAAGAACCTGTTGCGGAGGAACCTCAAATTGAGGGAACTTTGTTTGCAAATGGTCTATTGAAGGAAGAGGTGCAAGTGCTTCAAAAGGAAGTGGAAAGATGGAAGGAAACATGTAAGAAATAGGTGGAAAGGAGATTGCACACACTGGTAGAAGCTACAGATCAGATTGAAGGATCACTTCCGGCTAAGGAAGGCGAAGAATTAGAAAAATTATTTTTTCCTAAATGTGGAGAAATTTTTAATCAATTAGGATACAAAGTCACATTATGTGAGTTTGTGGCACAAAAACCCACACAAGCAGTTGGAGAAGAGAAAAGAACATCTATGGGAGAATTGAGGGATGAAGAAGAACCATAATTCGAAAAGATCCCCAATGTAGAGGTAAGGGAATGTGATCAATTACAGGATTAGCCATAGGGTTTTGTTACACAAGAACCAACAACCCTGGAAATGTTTGTTGAAGCTGCTACTCAATCGAAAGTGAGTGATCCAGAGGTCGAGACAATCCCTGAACTAAACTTAGGATTTTTTACTATGACCCCAGAAGAATCTAAGGACATAGAACTAGTGGAGGGAAAACTTCAGTAACAGGAAAATGTTGAATTTGATTAGGATGTTTTCACACAAGAACTGACATCATCAGAAAATCTTGTTGAGACTCCCATTCAGCTAGGGGAAACTGACGTTAAGGTGGACCTAATCCCTGATGTGGAATTAGGAGAATATGAACAGATGTAGTCCCAGCCATCAGGGTACACTGAAGCATTCGGGGACCAGTCTCATCTATATGGGGACACTTAAATAATTGAGGAACAGCCTCATCTCTCATGGGATATGGAAGTAAGTCAAGAGCAACCCAAGTTTCCAGAGGAACTGGAAGAGTAGGAAGTTGTTACACAATAACCAACATCTTTGCAGCTCCATGTTGAAGCCACAACTGAGAATCAAGAAGTTACATTCAAGACTCAAGAAGATGTTGAGATTGGAACACAGTAAGATGTGTCCACACAAGAACAAACATATTCACCATTGGTTGTTGGAGTTGACAAAAATGGGTTTTAGGAAGAAGGTGTTATTATACAAGAACCAACATCCTCATAATTGATTGTAGAAGTACACTTGCAGAAATAGGTTGTTGGACCACTGGTAGAAGAGGAATTTGTTTCACTTCCTATCCAGAACAATTAGGCTAACACATAGGGTAATAAGGTATGGACACAATCTTCCCAAAAATTTGTCAATTTAGATTTTGATGAGGAGAAGGACACAGAAGAGGAAATGATTCAAGGCCTAATAGAAGAAATCTCATTGTTTAAAATAGAAGTAAATAAATGGAAAAGTGAGGTGGATAGATATTAGAAAGGAATGATTCCCCTTGTTCAACATAGGAAGACTATCAGTGAATTGAGGGAAAGATGGGTAGAAGAGATAATAGCCCAGAAGTTCCATTGGGAAGAAGTACAAAAAGAATTGAAGGATTTGAAGAAGTTCAAGTTCATGCAAAAGGAGAAATACCAACTATACATTCTCTCCCTAGAATTGATGAGCTCCAGAGCTCCATCTGCCTCTTATCTTGTATTTTTATATGAACAGTTCACTTGGTTTAAGATGAAGGTACTAAAAGAAGGGAGACCTTACGAAGTAGCATCTTCTGACTAGTTTTTGGAAACTTTTATGAAAAGTAGCTTCACAGAGAAGAATATTTTGTGAGAGCTTTATTTACATGAAATGGCTTGCCCCTTGGACCGATATTCGAATCTTGCTCCTCACCTAGGTGATGTCCAGTTGAGATCTTTTGCTTATTTTGTCAGCAAACATGTGCAATGGCAAGATTCATTTCAGACAGTTTCTCAGAATGAGGCTCACTCTAATATCTGGATTCGGTTTGACCCTCAATCCCCTCACCTTGTTCATAATCATCAAGATCATAGGCTTAAATATCCCATCCAGACTCAGCAGTTGGTCGCGTTTCAAGAGCAAGTCATCTCCAATTGTGTTAGCCAGATTTCCAGGCAGCAACGTTTGGATTTGGAGGGAAGTAAGCATAGGTGCCAGGCTTCCCATTCATCTCTCCATGATCGAGGCACAATTCAAGACTCTGATTCAGACTAGTAGAGGTTGTTGCACGAGGACATGCAACAGAGCAATTGGGGGAGATGTTGGGTCCCAAAATTACACCTTTTAACCACATCCCTTATACCCTGTTTGTCTTGTCTTACTCCATTTTGTGCACCAAACAAACATTCTTTCCTCACTTGAGCCCTGAATCTTCATAGGTATGATTAATTATTGTTTCATTTTATTAATGCTTCTAGTTTCTATAATCAGGACTTTGATTCCTGAATTATGCTTACTCATTATGATTTTACAAAGATAGTGCAAGCTGTGAGAGAGTACAGGTGTAGCAGTTTGAGTGGTCCAAAGAGAAGATGAGCATTCATTGTTAGTTGTGACTTGTCAGTTTCATCTCTACACGCGGATCCAACCAAGGGTCATCATTCCACGTAGGCTGCGACAGACATGGCTGCAACAGACTTAGCTACAACAACGCACCACTACTTGAAGTTAGCTGCAATCGTCGGGGCATCTCTTGAATTGTTTATATTATTCATTTACGGGCTTGGGAAACAAAATTGCCTATATTCCCTACTTCTGTTTAATTCCTCCCACAGCTCTAACAACTCATGTAATAGGGCATCCTGAAGATCGTAGATCTTCATGGCTGCCTGATATTAGTGGGTGAGGGTTACGATTGTTGATTTATAAGTATGGGGAAATATTTAGAGTCAGGGGTTGGACAATATCAGATTTTATTGTGTGAGTTGTAACAGAGATTGTAATTTCATTCCACCATTTTAATACAAGGAGCGGGATTCTTTATTTCTCTATGCTTTAACTTGTGTTAGTTTCGACGTCTCTGTTTAAAGGTTGGACCTGCTTTCCCCTCGAGATGGCTGATTTAATTAGATGTTTTGTTAATTGGTTGTGTGGTGTGGATGTTACATTATATGCATTTGTTTCAGTAGCTGCAACAGTAATGTTTAATCACTGTGCGTCCTTGAATACTCAGTATTTTGATTTCCTTTAAGCTGCAGCAGTGTTGTTTTACAATCGACTGTGTAGGTTAATTTCTTTTATGCATGTGTCTGATAGCTATAAAATTCAAGCTCTTCCTTAGTCTCTTTCAATTACTTGTCTTGCTCAAGTTTTCTAATTTCGGTAGACTATATTTTAGAGCTATTGATTCAATTCCTGTTATTTCTTATTCCTATATTAAGGTTGGATTAACTAGTCACAATGGATTTGCATATAGTCTCGTAAATTAGGATTTAACTTTCTGCAAAAGTAATTCTAGATATTTATTTCATGAATTGTTCATTGCTTGATTGAAGTTGTAGGAAGTGATTGCAATTTTGAATTCTTAGATAAGTAGTTTAGATCAGTTTGATTATGGGAGTATTTTGACAAAATATATAAGTAGGACAGTTTATTCAGTCATCAACTACTTAGTGTTTAAGCACAGACAGTGTGAGTTATCTTTGAAATAAAAATACTTCGCTGGGTTGACAATTTATATTGAGCATTCTACATGATGGTTTTAATTAACTATCATATAGAGTGACCAACATCTACTTCATCGTCTAATTCTGAGTACATGTGTCTATATTAATCATGTTTGAGCAAGTATTATATAGCATAGATCACATATGATTGTATACTTGTTTTGAATATGAGTGCCACTTCTTCATTTACAACTACATCCAATCTTACCCAAATAATGAGATGGAAAAGATGTTCTTGTTTATCATGGGTTGAATCCTTCTGTAATAAAGTACATATTCCTCATCACTTGAGGAATCAAATATTTTGTCTCTAATTATTTTCATTGTTGGTTTATCATCGTCAACGGTTTGAGCATGATGTATTTTCGTGTTGTGATTCGAGCTTATTCTTACATGCATTCTTCCCAAACTCTACTAAAGGTAATCAATTTATTTTTGTCACATATTCCTTGAATGAATGAATACCATGTTCTTGGTATACCATTCAAGGTGTTCATAACAATCTCCCCTTCTTCTACCTTCTCTTTGACTTCTTCAAGTTGTTCCTTGATTTGAGAAAGCCTTCAAACAACTTCGTCAAAGCATCAAACACTTCCTTAGGTGTCTTCAAAGATGACACATGAGGGATGAGGTGATCCTTACTATAATTTTATTTCTCCTCTAGCAAAATTTCCCTCCCTCTCTTCTAATGTGCACTTAAGAGTGAGTGAGTGTGTTTTCAAGTAGGGAGGTCACCTCCCTATTTATATTCTTTAGTTGTGTGCCTTACTTAAATAACTAGGCCGACTAGGTCATCTCTTTGGGGATGGCCTACCTAGAAAGACTCAAAAATACATTTTACTTTATTTATCTTGGGGAGTATTGGCCCAACATATAATGAATGGTTTACCTCAATGACCAATAATAATAATGACACCGTGAATGTAGGGAAAACATCTTAGAATGGGGTACAACAATATATAATGATAATATACAACAGGATATCTTCCGAAGTTACAATTACAACAACACAAACTAAATATTCAAAAATGATCCTGAAATAGTCAAGGGACAATATATAAAACTTAAGTAACTTGTGCAAAGTTAATAGATATACAATCAAATAATTGATATAAAAAATAAATCCATACATATTGTAAAAGACAATGGAAGACTTGGCTTGGACTTAGATTTTACTCAATAATGAATAAAGAATCTTTAGAATCAACCATGCACTATTACAATTTTATTTTATTTCTCTCCACATTTGAACCCAAAAAATAATCAATATAAGAATGTGATATACAAACAATGTCATGAGAAGACATATTATTTCTTTCCTTGGATGTAACCCCCGAACAAAGTCTTGGGAACTTATCCTCACTTAGAGCATGGTACCCAGTGTAAATTGGGTGGTGTATACTTAATCTGCATGTGTCTTATTGGAATAAAATTAGGGACCTACATAATGTACCCTATCATCGGTAATGTTTGGGTAACAATTTCACCAATTTCTTGAGATAACAGTCAAGGATTAAACTTATGGTTGGTGTTATCACCTAAAATTCATACACATGTGACATCTCAACAATTATTACAGGAATACATTATTGGTATACAACATGCATCTCGTAAGAATTATTCATTAGAAAATTGAACATGTGAAACAAAACTAGGAATAAAAAAAATCCAAAATTTGGTTGAATCATATGAGTTTATTTTGGAAAACTCACATGCGTGTGAGTTTATATCCAAAAACATGCATGCATGTGAGTTTTTATTATAAAATTGTAACTAATCTAACTTCATATCAAAAAACCTAAACTCGTGCGACTTTATATTGGAAAACCCACAATCGCGTGACTTTATATTAGAAAACCTACACAGATTGTGCAAAAAATACTCAGAAACCCACATAGTCATACTAGCATGTGCACCGTTCAATTCCACTACAGGTTTAAAGTTTTACAACCACATTTTGGCTCCAAGGAATTCAAATTGACCTTCTCCACATGCTTGGGAATTCCATATCCCGATACTTGTACCTTGAAGGAAATTCATGAGAGGGATCATGCACATGAATAACTAGTTGTTTTTTCACGACATTTAGCATATAAAAGGAAGCCATGAACATGAATTTCATAAGGAGAAATCAATAAAAAAATTAAGTTCAAATAATTAGTTTGAGTGAATCATATTTCTTCCTCATTCTCACCATCAATTGGCATTCCAAGCTCACTTAGTTTCTTCCTCAAGAAGTGAGTATTTTCCCTTCATCATTCCAAGTTAGTTAGAAAAAAATTTGAGAGAGAGTTAAAGGCCCATCACAAAGGGAATGTTGGTTACCATTTGAAAGCAACATTCTCCTAGATGACACCATTCTATTCAATTTTTTAGAGGACATAAAAAATTGGTTGAACTTATCTCTTCTTGTTTTATGTCATTTATGAAAGTTTTTATTTTCCAAGTAGTCATTGTATGTTTTGTTATTATTTTCATATCCTCAATATTGTTTATGGACATACTAACCACCCACATAACCTATTTCTTTGCCTAAACTTGAAAGGGAATGCAGAATTTCTTACACTTGTGATTATTTTCTTACAACAAGATTGGTGACTCCACTTTACAATTTTTTCACGTCTTTAGGATGTATTTTTGTTTATTAACTTATTTGGGGATCTTGAAGGATCATAAAATTGACATTCATACTCATAACCAATGATATTTGTATGATGAAGGGAAAGATTTCCTCATTTATCTAGTTGTGCAGATCTCATCATCTTTTATGTTGAAACAATTCAGATTTTTCTTCAGCAACCACACTATAGTGTGTCTTTTCGTGTTCACACATGCACAATCACTATAACCTCTTCCCTGTGTTATCGCATGGATTGGTAGTGAAATTAATTGTGTTGATTTTCCATGCAACTATTTAACTCTTGAGCCACACTATAGTGAGATTGAAAGGCCAAAAAACCATGGGGTAATCTAAATTTGTGGTTTTTCATCTTGCTTTGATTACAATTTCAATCCACATGGTTTTTCACATTGCTTAAAAAAATTAACTCAAGCATAAGTTTCTTTTACTTTCATAAGAATTCGAATGACTTAGTTTAAATAGGGTAAAATGTCATCTTTTGCAACTTTATTTTTTCCTAGGGATTGAGCTTGGAGGTCTTGAAAAACAACCTTTTATATTGCATTAGTGTATATTGTCACAAATATTCATTGTTTTTAATGTTATAAGGATTTTTTTTGTAAGGTTGCAGTATCTATATTACATTAATAAACAACATATACAAAGAGAATTACCATTTGAGGTGTCCAGGACTGTTCAAGGTCTTTAGGGTGGTGGATCCACCATCTACTGTCTACAAAAATTATACAGTTGGAAAAACATATGTCTGAACAATATCGATAAACCGGGATATAAAGAAGTACATGAACACAAATGCGGTGACATACATAGAAATGGAATCAATATGTCCTGGAAAAGCTAGAAACTTGGAGAAATGAGGAAGATTGGAACGCCTAAGAACCAAAAGAACTTGCTCAAATATGGTTATGGATATGAGAGGTGACTCTAGTTGGAGCCATTTCCTCATGGATCCTTCAAGAGCCCTTATTGGATGAATATTTATCTTTCAGTTTAACTAGGAGACCTTCATATATGTGTATAGGTCCCTCCACTTCTTTCCCTTGTCGCATGATTTTCTTTGTGAGAAGACAGTTGGAGCCCAATAATCCAAAAAGACATGAATAGGAGTTGGAACTCTACAACAGATGCTTGTCAGACTTGTTGGGAGAGACACAACCAGTATTATCTTCCTAGGGGGCTTCTTTGTCTTAAAGATGGAATATACATGTGTCAACCTCCTGCTCCTTCGAAGGGGGCATAACCAGTTTATGTCACTCCACTAAACTTTTCAAACCATTTCATACTCGGTGCCAACTTAGTTGAATATCTCTAAAAAAATCTTGGGTTCTCGTCTAGACCTCCTAGATGTTGTGAACCAGGTTAGCTAGGAGGTTATAAACCACCCAATAATAGTTGAATATCCCTCTATCTAGCGAGATATCCAGTTGGTTCTCCACCACCCTCACCTCCCATTTATCGATTTCATGGAGAAGAGAGAGGGGTATGTGGTATATTCATATCCCAATCTAACCATAGTTATTCCAACCCCTTTCCCTTTAGTCTCTTTACCACCCCCACTATGATTGGGGATACATCGTCTTCAAATATGTGTTGACATGATGGCTCTCACCTTCCAATAGATGTTAGGACTATCTATACTACCACATTGAATAATCAAAAACTTGGATTCCAAGTGCTCGCGGGGGTGACTATTCTCTTCTCCAACTATAATTATCAGCACCACATACTTTGGATTATGGAGAAACAACATAATTAAATAAGTTACTTCAATGGGAAGAAGCCATGAAGATCCATATCGATTATCCATTCTCCCTGTACAAGAAAGGTGTTTGTTGCAAGATTGAAGAGATGGTTCCATAATGGAAATTAAGGTTCACATGAGGTGAATTTAAGAGGGGGGAGCATGAGGTAAGTGACCTAGAAAGGTAGCGAGCTAAGCATGTAGTATTCCCTTTCCATCACGTGGCTCATCTCCCCTCACAACACCCGCATACGGGAATGTTATAAGGAATTATTAGTCCATGCATTTGACTTAAATTTCAATGGTTTACACTCTAAGACACTTGCATATTTCTTTATTTTTAAGAAATTTATATCAAATCCACTGTTCACTTAAACAAAAGACCTAAAAACTCTTGAATCCTATCATTCTCGTTTCCTTGTTCCCATTAAGCAACCTTAGCAAATAAAAAAAACACACGAGAAAATACATCCCTTTTTATTTTGATTGTGTTTAATTTTCTTTTTCAAATTAGTTACACTTTAAAGAAATGATTAAAGAGGAGTAAATGAACCACACATGTTCATATCTTGTTGCTTTATCTTCGTATAAGTTATTTGCAAAACAATTTACCTCAAGCATTTTCAATCACACATGTGTTTTTCATTTCAAGAACACACAAAGGGACCTAAAGAATCTTTTCATTTGAGTATGATATTCAACTTTCACTCATACAAGTGATATTGATTAATCATAACATTCAAAGGTTTGAAATACCTCCCTTACCATGCCTAAATCAGATTTGATGCTTTAAAATCAACCCAAAACTTGAACCAATATAAATTCCTCTTTAAGAGGTCACAAATTTTTTTATAGTTTGAGTTAGATTGTTGGGGTATGCAGCCTAACAATTCGCCTCGATATTTTTCATTTGAAACACTGGTGATTTGTTTCTTTTATGGAACTTTTAAACTATTTCTATAGCAAGTGTGACCAAGCTTGGATAAGAATGTGTGGTGCCAAAGGAGGATAAAGTCAAGGCCATGTTTTTTTCCTCACCACAACGAGGCACCTAAATATTTGTGGAGGAAATACTTGACCATTTGAGGTTGAAACTCTTACCCACACTTGAAAAGGGTATCTTAGTGGTAAAAAACTAAGATTTTCACCAAGTGGAATTGTGGGATGCATTTGTGTATGAGTCAAATTTTGTTGGTTATTGGAAATATTGATAGCCCTTATGGAACACATCCCTAATACCCCTCATTATAAATATTTCATTCAAACCTTCTCTGGTCTTTTTTGATGGATTAATAACCATCCGGAAAGAGAGCTCCTATAAGTCCTAGTTACTACTTTTAGAGGAAAAATGATAAGTCGAATAGGATCAAAACATTGATTCTCTAAATTACAAAGAGCCTTATGTAATCAATAACATAGACTTTAAAAAAATGACATTTATGCTCCATTGATAGACACTCTTGCACCATTTTCTCATCTATAAATTGTTCCATCATATTGTTACATATGTCAATTTTCTTTAGTTACTAATTACACATTATTCCCTTATACCTAGGATCATAAAGGACCTATATCCTTCTTGATGTTATTTGGGGTTTTAAGGACTTTCTCCTATTATAGCATGACTTCCTTATACACCTCCTTTATGTCCTTGACATGGTAATCCACCACTTAACCCACACACATGTGTGATAGTGATCAAATCACCTCTACTTGTATATACCTTGTTTAACACTGCCCTTCACAGACCAGTTGCAAGCCTTGGTTCATGTTGAGAAAACCCCCATCTCACATGATTGCATGTCCTAATCAAACTAATTTACAATTCATTAGTATTTTAAATATCCCCTATTTAACTAAGCTCATTAACAAAACTACTGTTGGGTGTTATAATGTCTTAAATAATTCACCTAATATTCAATTATCGATCAAGGTTGGTAAACTTAGAGTTGACACAAAGTATATGCGAAGGTATAGGGGTTCCTAGGGTGTCGTGGGAATATTTTAAAGAAAAGATCGAAAGATCTTTCAAAATGAAAACTGAGTCAAAATCCTAGCTATTCAACTATTAAGGTCATTAAACCAACACATAGTATTAGACTAGAGAAATATCAACCGATACTGCTCTATTCTATAAATAAATAGTGAAAGGTAAATATATAAACAATACTTCTCTACGAAAGTAAACTACTTATTAATTAACTATTCCACTTCTTAATCTAAGAATTAGAAAGCTTCATAAACAACTTCAGAAACTAAATATACAAGGAATTATAATATTGGAAACAAGGTTACAACACTGGATATTCTTTAAGAACTTCAACAATTAAACTATACATGCAACTAACAAATATACATAACGGTTAAACTAAAATATATAGTTCCACTCTCCTTGGGGGTTCTGAGGATATGAATTCATTGTGATCGGAACTGGAGAAGGAGTAGTGTCAAAATGGATTTCAAAAGAAGTAAAGAAACTAAATGGGATTAAATCTAGCTTAACTCCTACAAATATGTGCAAACTAAGGTACAATTACATGTGATGGTAAACATGGTAATCTATTCCATAAGAAAATGACTCTTTACTAAGAAAGATATTATGAACACCTAATCTATTAAGAGACAAGATTCTTTTTAAAGATTATTTTTATAAATAAACAATTCTTATATCAAACAAATGTGAGGGAAAATCTTAACTTATAAACAAGTAAAAAAACCTTAATGAAAGAATCAAGTAGAAAAATTAATAAAGAATACTTAATTAGGAAGCAAGTAGAAAACTTAATAAAGAAAACTTAATTAAGAAAGCAAGCATAAAAATTAATAAAGAAAACTTGATTAAGAAATCTAGTATAAACACAAAGATATACACAAAGATAAACTAGACTTGAGATATACTTATCAAATGTTATAACAGTGTTGGCGAAACCCACCAAAAAAGACTCATCGACAAGGGTTCTCACTCTGTCGACGCCCAACCAGCGAGATCTCCCTGAGCACTGGCCTAGACAGGTTTTACGCTGCCCAGCAACATCCGTAGAGTGGACGAAGTCTCACCCGAGGTGTTCAAGGGAGAGCTGTCGGAACCAAGTTTTTGGCAATAAGAAGGGAAGATATGACATCTACAAATTCATCAGCATAACTATCAGATTACCCCAATTCACTCGATATAACTGAGACAGTTACTTATCTTCATAACTACGAATCTAACAGATCAATCATTCATTTATCGCAGTAGAGTTATCGCAACAGTATCATTCATAAAACGATTATAATAAGCTTCATCATTATTCATCATAATTGCAACAAAATTGGGATATACCATATCATCAGTTCATTGCAGCAACATCAGTAAATCATAAACAGAATCAATACACTTCTCATTGACATCGCAGCAGAGAAAACAGGAAAATAGAAAACAATATTTAGGCAAAAACCGTTATGTCACATTAATTCTGCGCAACATATCCAAAACAGATAATTCTTCTCCACAGCAGGAGACTGATTACATCCCAAAATCCAGTATCTGACACAGACAGATCGTAGATTGTTCAAAATAGAAGACTCATCAAGACCATAGATATATCACAACCAATTGATCACTCTCAAATATTGAATTGGACTTGTATCACCTTGATCATGCCATGATCTAATGCCCTTACAATTGCAAAGCTAGCTCTATATATAGCCTTGTTCCTTTAAATCAAAGGTCCACTTCTAACTAACTTCTAACCACTAATGACCTATGTCCACAAAACCTGGTCAATTAATACATTAAATATTCAAAAACGGTTATCCTTCCGCCCATCACGTTGATCTGGACTTGCACGGTGTCGCGTGAGGTTGCGCAGCCACCGGGATGCTACGCAACTCACTTACCCAAACCCCTACCAACAAACAGTAATAAGTGAGAATATCAAAAACAAAAGAAATAGAACAGAGTATAATTCAAATCATACTAAGGAAAGAAGAGATGAGAAATAAGGATGGAACTTGATAAATACTTTGAGTAATCTAATCTACGGTCCTAATGGTAAATATAATCATTATCTAATTACCAAAACAAAACGGAATTCGAAATCTAAAGAAATAGAACTTCAAAATCAGTTTAAAACAAAATGGGAATATTGAAGGCTGAATGAAAGACTGGATGGCAGACTGAATGGATGGTTTGAATAACAGGTTGAATGGGTGCTCTGAATGACAGTTTGTATACAGAAAATAGTGGAAATTGGTCTAAATGATATAATTATCAGATAGTTTTGTGCACATGCAAACAAGAAGCATAAATGACAGTAAGTAAACTTATTCAGTAATCAAACTAACAACGAAAAGACTTATACTAATTAATGATTATAAACAAACTATTTTCTATTGCATTATAAAACAAATGAAAGTGTAACCAAAGTAAATCTATAACAAAGCAAGAGTTAACATAACTAAATATAATGTAAATTAAATCTACGATATAAAGAAATTCACATCTATGTAACTTCAATATAAAATTGAACAACAAGTTGTAAAAAGACTAGAAAGGAAACTAACTATGCGTGCAACCAGTTATTTAATTATGGAAATAAAACTATATTAACAAAAAAAAACATGCTATAGGAGATAATGAAATAAGCAATTATAGAAAACTGAATTACATAAGCAAAACTGGAAATGAATGTGGAAATTGAACCCAAGTGATAGAACAATTGCACTGACAAAATTGCTAATCAAACATGCAAAATTACAAACAAAGGAGACTAAAATTGGAGCATAACACTAATCTGTATTGAATAAGTGTACAATAGCCAACCTTATGAAGTCATAGGCTGTTGCAATATATACTTACATGAGATATTTGAATGCATAAGGATGCCATTTGAAATAGTCAAAAGTAGGCTTACTAAATCTAGTCAAATCCCCCGTAGGTGCATAAAGCAGTTTCCAAATCCACTTAGAGGTTCACGAATTGGAAAAGTCAAGTAGGAAAGCTAATAAGGGATGGAAAGACAACTCATACATGTTTTTATTAGGAGAAAGGTATGGAGGATGATGAGGGAAAAAAACAAGTCAACTACACCTAGTCTTACTTTCCCTTTTGCCTTATTTCTCAATAAAACAGGCAACTTAGCAGAAAAACCAGATATGCGCTTTGGAGGATATGGAATAAAGTAGACATGCTAAATATGGTTTCCAGGAGGTTTCCCAAGCACTCCATGACTCGTTTTTAGCAAGTTTGACTTCTATGGCATGTGGAAGACAACTTGCATGGAGTGGATTATAGGAAACTAGGGAAATAAGACAAAAATGGATTAATTAATGTCTAAGGTAGGTAACTATGGGTTAATTATTCTAACACCCCCCTTAAGCCTGACTTTATGAGTAAATATTACAAAAATATAGGGCCTAGAAACCATTCTTAGTCACCCTTTACATACTGCATGTCCATTTAAGCAAGGAAAGAGGAAAAAACCCAATGAGAAAATCCTCCATTAAACATGGATAGTAAAACAAAATTTTAAAATCTTGTTATCAATCATGCTTCACAGCATGATCAAAAATCATCAGCAGTGATTTGAGATTGCTGAATGTCTTCTCACAAAAAACTTTGGTGAAGATGTCTGCTACTTGTTCCGAATATTCACAGAAGAGTAGGTGAATGGTGCCATCATGCACAAGCTGTCTGATGTAGTGCATATGGATCTCAATGTGTTTGGTTCTCTGTCTCTAAACTGGATCATTGCAGATTTGAATGGTGCTCTAATGATCACAATATATAATATTTGAAAACTCTTATTTGAAGCCACACTCACCAAGTATCCCCAACAACCATAAATATTGAGTTGTTGCATTTACAACTCCTCTGTACTCTGCTTCTGTAGATGAGAGTGCTATGGTACTCTGCTTCTTGATTGACCAGATAATTGGTCCTTTAGAAAGCATGAACACATATCTTGATGTTTAATTTTGATCTGTGTTGTCACCTGCCCAATCACTGTCAGTAAACCCAATCAAATCAAGATCAGATTTAGCTTTGTAGAAGATCCCATGAGTTCTTGTTCCTTAAACAAAGTTAAGGATCCTTTTGGATGCTCTCCAATGGATCTCATGGGGCTGATCCATGTATCTTTAATCCACACTTAATGCATAAATATCATGTCGAGTGTGTGTAAGGTAAATAAAACACCCAATCAACTGCCTATACAATGTATTATTTACCATAGGAGAAGAACCTGCTTCTTCAAGCTTAACTCCTGAAAGGAAAGGAGTCTTGCTTGGCTTGCAATATTTCATGTTGAACTTGTTTATAAAATATAAAGCATATTTGTACTAATTTACTTTTATTCCATTTTGGGATTGAGCAATTTCGAGACCCAAGAATTGGCTCAACAACCCCAAATCAGTCATAGAAAATGCATGGTTCATTGCATCCTTCAAGGAGGTATTGAATAAGTGTACAATACCCAAACTTATTAATTCATAGGCTGTTGAAATATATAATTACATGAGATATTCGAATGCATAAGGATTCCATTCGAAATAGTCAAAAAGTAGGCTTACTAAAGCTAGTCAAATCCCCCATAGGTGCATAAAGCAGTTTCCAAATCCACTTAGAGGCTCACGAATTGGAAAATTCAGGTAGGAAAGATAATAAAATATGGAAATAAAAATCATACATGCTTTTATTAGGAGAAAAGGATGGAGGATGATGAGGGCAAAAAACAAGTCAACTACACCTAGTCTTACTTTCTCTTTTGCCTTATTTCTCAATAAAACAGGCAACTTAGCAGAAAAACCAGATATTTGCTTTGGAGGATCTGGAATAAAGTAGACATGATAAATATGGTTTCCAGGAGGTCTCCCAAGTGCTCCATGACTCATTTTTAGCAAGTTTGACTTCTATGGCATGTGGAAGACAACTTGCATAGAGTGGAATATAGGAAACTAGGAAAATAAGACAAAAATGGATTAATTAATGTCTAAGGTAGGTAAATATGGGTTGATTATTATAACACCCCCCCTTAAGCCTGAATTTATGAGTAAATATCAGAAAAATATAGGGCCTAGAAATAAGGCTTAGTCACCCTTTACGTACCGCATGTCCATTTAAGCAAGGAAAGAGGAAAAAACCCAGTGGGAAAATCCTCCCTTAAACATGGATAGTAAAACAAAATTTTAAAATCTTGTTATCAATCATGCTTCACAGAATGATAAAAAATCCCTAGCAGTGATTTGAGATTGCTGAATTTCTTCTCACAAAAAACTTTGATCAAGATGTCTGCTACTTGTTCTGAAGATGCACAAAAGAGTAGGTGAATGGTGCCATCATGCACAAGTTGTTTGATGTAGTGCATATGGATCTCAATGTGTTTGGTTCTCTATCTCTAAAATGGATCATTGCAGATTCAAATGGTTCTCTAATTATCACAAGAGATAATATTTGAAAACTCTGATTCGAAACCACACTCACCAAGTATCCCCTACAAGCATAAATATTGATTTGTTGCATTTACAACTCCTCTGTACTCTGCTTATGTAGATGAGAGTGCTACGGCACTCTGATTCTTACTTGACCATCTAATTGGTCCTTCAAAAAGCATGAACACATATCCTGATGTTGAATTTCGATCTGTGTTGTCACCTGCCCAATCATTGTTAGTAAACCCAATCAAATCAAGATCAGATTTAGCTTTGTAGAAGATCCCATGAGTTCTTGTTCCTTGAACAAAGTTAAGGATCCTTTTGGCTGCTCTCTAATGGATCGCATGAGGCTGATCCATGTATATTGAAGCCATACTTACTACATAAGAAATATCAGGTCGAGTGTGTGTAAGGTAAAGCAAACACCCAATCAACTGCCTATACAGTGTATTATTTAACATAGGAGAAGAACCTGCTTCTTCAAGCTTAACTCCTGAAAGGAAAGGAGTCTTTCTTGGATTGCAATATTTCATGTTGAACTTGTTTATAAAATATAAATCATATTTGGACTGATGTACTTTTATTCCATTTTGGGATTGAGCAATTTCGAGACCCAAGAATTGGCTCAACAACCCCAAATCAGTCATAGAAAATGCATGGTTCATTGCATCCTTCAAGGAGGTAATCTCTTTCTTTGAACTTCCTGTAATCAGAAGGTCATCCACATACAAGAAAATAATCATCAAAGAACCATGAATCAGCTTCAAATAAACATTAGGATCATACTTGCATCGAACAAAACTTAATGACGGCAAAAATCCATCAATCTTGGCATACCAAGCCCTGGGGGCTTGCTTGAGCCCATACAATGATTTCTTTAACCTGCACACAAAAGATGGATTACAAAAAAACCCTTGAGGTTGCTACATGTAAATATATTCAGTAAGATCTCCATTTAGGAAAGAACACTTCACATCCATGTGATGTACCTCCGACTGCTTCGAAGGTGCAATGGCTAAGGCTAGCCTTATGGAGTCCATCTTTGCCACCGGTGCAAAGGTTTCATTGTATTCAATACCATGTACCTGTGAGTAGCCCTTGGATACCAATATTTTCTTATATTTCAAAGGTGAACCATCAGTAGAAAACTTAGTTTTGAAAACCCACTTACATTGAACTAGCTTCCTCTCTGGGGGGAGATCAACCAATTCCCAAGTGTTGTTATTCTGGAGCGAGCTGAATTCTTCTTTCATGGATGATTTATATCTTGGATAATGTGCTGAATATTCATATTTCTATGGATCTGATTCAACCATCAGATAGCACTTCTCTGCAAACAAAGGGTCTTTCATACACAGGGCACTCTCAAACTGAGATCTAGTCCTCCTAGGATCACTAGGATTTCCAGCTAGTTCCCCAGCTGCATGAATGGTATTTGATTCCCATTTTGGTCTTGTAAGAATATCAATATATGCAATTAAATCATCATTATCATACTTATCAGAATCAGCAAACTCATTTGTCTCTCCACTTACATTCTATGGTTCTGGTGGTAAAGAAGACTCTCCAACTTCAACTGCTGCTAAAGGCTCTTCTTGGAACTGGACACTCCTTTAAATGAAGGCTTTGTTTGTGCTCAAGTTGATAAACTTGTACTCTTTTGAATAATTAGAATACCCAACAAATAGGAACTCTTGGCTTTGGGGCTACAAAGCCTTTCTCTTTTCAGTTGGAATTCTAGCCCAAGCCTTTGAGCCAAAAATCCTGAAATGGGTCACATCTGGCTTGTGCCCACTCCAAGCTTCGAAAGGAGTCATACCATCAAGCTATTTATGAGGCACCATATTCTGGATATGAAATGCACAGTTTATAGCATTGGCCCAAAACTTTGGTGGCAAAGTCTTAGCCTCCATCATACAGGTTGCCATCTCCTTCAGTGATCTGTTCTTTCTCTTGGCAACACCATTTTGTTGTGGTGTGTAAGGGATTGAATGCTGCTTCTGAATACCTACATATTTACAATATTGAATGAACTCAGAATTCACATACTCACCACCATTATCAAATATGAGGATCTTGAGTCTCCTCCCAGATTGGTTTTCAACCAAGGACTTAAAGACTTTGAAGAGGTCAAAAACTTCATACTTGTGCTTTAGGAACATGGATAATTTTAGGGGCAAATTTTAGCCTAGTGGGCTATTTTTCCATGTTTTTCTCCCAAAAAACATTCGCCATTTTGCATTTTTTGAAGCCTTGTTTTGCCCAATTTTGATGGGGTAAATTTTTTTCACCCTAAAAATCGCCAAATTATTATATAAACGATATAAAATCCTTGCAACTTAAAATATTTTTTGAAAAATATCGCAAATCATTTTATAGTTGGCATTTTAAAAATTGGTAATATTCACCAACATTTATACACTTTTAAATAAGTATGGTTCCTTAAAATCATCCCTGTTTAGGAAGTAAACCCAACAATAGCTGGAAAAGTCATCTATGAAGGTCAATACATATTTGGATTGACTCATTGACATATGAGTAAATGGACCAGCAACATCACTGTGGATCAACTCAAGAGGTGCAGAGGTTATCTCATGACTAGCTCTCTCAAATATTTGATCTAGGTGTTTTCCTAGGATACAACCTTGATAGACTCCTTTGGAAAACTTAATATTTGGTAACCTCGTGACCATATCTTTTTCACTCAGATCACAAAGATACTTATAGTTAAGATGGCCAAATATTTCATGCCAAATATTGCTTGCCTCATTAGCATGAATCGTAAGAGCAGAGGGGTTTGAGTAGGGTAGAAAATGTGAAAACATGTATACCTTTGAAGTGTGATCTACAACACCTTTTGTAATGAATTTACCATTCGATATCTCTATGATGTCAACATCATTAGGGGAGAATATGAAATTCTTTGGAGACCCTGTGTGAGTCATCTGGTACACTGACAAGAGGTTAGAGGCAAGACCTAAAACATACAACACATTATTGAACTTACCATGGTCAATATCAATCCTTCCTTTCCCCAAACTGTCAGTGAGAGAGTCATCTCCCAACACTATTGGTGGACCTTTCGACATGTCAAAAGAGGAGAATGCCTCCTTGGTCGAAACCATATGTCTTGAAGCTCCAGAGTCTATGATGAAGCTAGGTGAGCTTGATGTACCAGCAACCAAGGCATGTACTCTCTCTCTATCCTCTTAATTTGATCCTCCTTCCCTCTTCTTTGAGCAATCAGGAAGGGAGATGTTATTCTTCTCTAGGATTTGGGTCAACATGTCAATTTGCTTCTTCATACAGGAGCTCTCAGGATGATATCCCTTACTGTAGTATGCGCACTTGCTCATTTCTCCTTTGTTCTTCTTCTTCTGGAAGTTATTCTTGGAGCCTTGGGGCTCCTCTTGAGACTTGTTCTTGTCTCTTTTTTGCTCAGGTGGATTATTATATTTCTTCTTGCCTTTTGAATCCACCCTTGAATCTCCAACAACCAAATCTTGGTCTTTGGAAGGTTTGATGGTGCCCATCATCACCAGTTTATCTTGTTCTTGTGTGAGGGATTCCATGAACTCTGCAAGCTTAGGCATCTTCTAGGATTGAGCTGTCAACTTTGTGGCATGGAAGGTTGAAAAAAAAACTAAATAGTCAGGGCCAAGATTCAAGAGTATGGCCAAAACTATTTTCTATTCCTTCTTTTCAATTCCACACTGTTTTAGCTGCAAAACAAGGGCTTTAAACTTGGAAAAGTAGAGTTGCAGGGATTCGAAGCTGCTAGGACTCAAAGAGATCAATTCATTCTTGATTTGATGTCCTCTCATCTCATTTTTCTTTCCAAAAATCTCTACAATATTATCCCACACTTCATTAGGTGATGTCAATCCATCAAGATGGAAGAGGAGATCTCTTTAAATGCTCAGACATAAAAGACCATAGGCCTCATCCCTCCTGCGGTTCCATTTAATTTTCTCTGGAAATGCATTGGGCTCTACCTCATTTTCCATATTCACATTGTAGAGACCTTTCACTATCAACCGTATCTCCATCTCTTCTTTCCATTCAAAGAAATTAAATGGAGTCAAGATGATCTTCTGAGATTGATCCATAGCTCAGAAACTATGCCCTTCAGTGAGCAAAATATGCTCCCAATCAAGATGTAAAACCTGTAATAGAAATATGGAAGGAGATAAATCAATATACAAAGGCTCTAATACCATGTGGAAATTGAACCCAAGTGATAGAACAATTGCACTCACAAAATTGCTAATCAAACATGCAAAATTATAAACAAAGGAGACTGAAATTGGAGCATAACACTAATCTATATTGAATAAGTGTACAATATCCAACCTTATGAATTCATAGGATGATGAAATATATAATTACATGAGAGATTCGAATGCATAAGGATGCCATTCGAAATAGGCAAAAAGTAGGCTTACTAAATCTAGTCAAATCCCCCATAGGTGTATAAAGTAGTTTCCAAATCCACTTAGAGGCTCATGAATTGGAAAATTCAAGTAGGAAATCTAATAAGGGATGGAAAGACAACTCATACATGATTTTATTAGGAGAAAATGATGGAGGATGATGAGGGAAAAAAACAAGTCAACTACACCTAGTCTTACTTTCCCTTTTGCCTTATTTCTCAATAAAACAAGCAACTTAGAAGAAAAAGTAGATATGCACTTTGGAGGATCTAGAATAAAGTAGACATGCTAATTATGGTTTCTAGGAGGTTTCCCAAGTGCTCCATGACTCAGTTTTAGCAAGTTTGACTTCTATGGCATGTGGAAGACAACTTGCATAGAGTGGAATATAGGAAACTAGGAAAATAAGACAAAAATGGATTAATTAATGTCTAAGGTAGGTAACTATGGGTTGATTATTATAACAATGAAACTATACTATTTGCAAGAAAAGAAATGACAAAAATACACATAGAAATGGAGACCACTGGTTGTTGAGGGGCCCTCTCAGCAATTAGGGTTGTGCTTCAATCACTCATGGAGATAGGAACATAGATGAACAACAAAAATATGACTTATATTAAAATTTAGAACAGTATTACAGAGTTTCTCTCCTAACGTCGACTGATTAACATGCTAGCTAACTATGCTCTTGCTTGGAGGCATGTATATATAGCGTTTACAAGGATGAGCAGGTCGACCCTTTCAGTGGTCGACCGCTCCTAAAACAGTCAACCATTATTACAAAAAATGACCATATGCCAATGCATAATCATTCTATTGCTCCTTCGCGCAGAGTTTCTACTCACACGGCCTACGGCATATTGTTTCTTGCTGACATGGGGAATGAGTCATGGTGTCGAACAGAGAAGGAAGAATGGTGAGCCTTCTAGAGCAAGGATCATCCAGTCATCGAACGTGTGGGAAACAAAGCAACTGAAAAGCGTTCTACACTTTAACGTTTAGGAATATTCCAAAGAACACTGCACGGTTTGATCAGCGGGATGAACAGTGAGTTGGATGCGATTTGCGCATATCTAGCATGGGTGTGTGTCCAATATCAGCGCGTGCAAAGACTATAACCTACAAAACAATTTCATATATCAAACAATCTTCCAAATATCATCGAATTGATTATTAAAATCACAAAATAATAAGAATAAACCAGAAATTGCATAAATCCCAAATGTATTCATACTTGAGGCTAAATGATAAGCTGTATGACAGGAATATGTCAAAAAGGTGACAAAATAGACGTCAAAAGAGTAATTTATCATTCAAAAATAGTAACAAAAATGGGATCAACAACTATAAATCATGACCCAACATGCCTAACATATTTGTTAAGTTATCCTCGAACATTTCAAAGATTGAAGGAATATATGGGGATGAACCAACCAATAATGTGATTTCATTTCACTTATGGTTCTTTCCAACAACATAGTTTAAGAAATTATTGATATTATGATATTTTAGAGGACCCTCATGGTAACAACAACTAAATGGTATGTCAATATTTTAGAAGAATTTCTTGCCACATTGGTGTCCATAACAATTGTTTTCTTGACCTATTTTCAACTCCCCATTTACCACAACCTTGGCTTGGAGATTCTTTTAGAATTTTAATAGAACACATTGTTAAGCCCTATATATTGTAATATTACATTTCTTTTTCATATTTTTATTATCTTTATCGAATGTCTAGGACCTTAATTGTAATTGTATGGTCAACTAGATCTGTAATTGTACTGTTTTTCTCCTATACACACACACACACACACACACACACCAAGGATACCTAACTTTAGGATCATCTATGTAACGTCCCCTACCCTTTGACCGATGAAGAGGATGCTGCCATAACACTCTCTAACCGGGCATTTAGCCCCATAAACATACAATGATAAAAATGCATTGAACTAACATACATAGATGCATAACAAATGCAATTATACAGTGGAAGAAAAACCATTCATTCAAGATTTAATCATATTCACCATAATTCATTAAGCAAATACATATAGTTGCACGGATTAATAAATAAGAATACTTATCTTCAAATTATTCTCGCTGCAACCAGCTATGTCGCTGAAACGTTCCACCCAACCATAGGCTAGTGTGATCCTTAATCTCTCAGCAACACTGCCGCCCTTGAGCTGGGCATGATTCCCATAAGGAATAAGGAAACTAAGTTGGGTCACACATAGCTAAAGATATGTCAAAACTCATTCAATCCAAAATGGTTGATTTTATCAGACCAAGAGTACACAACAAAACATAGCCAAGCCAACAACTTGGGTTTATCAGGTTATCAGGAGATGGAAGCACTTTCTGCTAAGCTAATGGGCTCACTAAAGAGCTAAGGATGCCTTCACCAAAACTAGATTGACTCCTAATACATCCACACACACCCAACACAAGGAATCATTCCCTTCTCTGCTGCACAGTCCCTGAGGACATGACTTCCCTTCCAGTGCTATTCAGGGGGTGTAGAGAAGAGAATCGATCCTATTTCTCTGTCTATGAGGATCCTGCAAAACACTAGGTTTTTCAAGCAAAATCCTTTCCACTCCTACACATTCCAAAGAACAATTGCATACACAAAAAAATACACCATTTCTGGGTTGAGGAAAACAGTTCAACCACAAAATTAATTTCCAAGGAGGGTAATAACAACCCACTAACAACAAATCATATCCCAGGGACATTTTTGGCCCTAATATGGCCAAAAACGAGTTCATCAACAACATCCAAGAGGATGTGTTCTCTCTTCAAAATTGTTGGGCAACACAAAAATGATTTTTAGCTTGGTAACATTAGGGAAATGCAATAGAAATCGTTGGGGAAGAACCCAACCACAAGAACATCACAAAAACGAGATTCTCAGACTCCAGGAAATGAAGAATAACTATCCACATGAGGAAGAAATACACAGTAAATCCAAATTCATGGATTTCACACTGAACAAATCCCTAGCTGCTTGAGGGAGCCCCAACATGGGTGAATGCTAATGATAAAAATTCCCAGGAGCCCAAATCGTGAACGAAGAACACACATCCCGCAAAATCGTGGAGGTAAATAGGTCCTAAGCTTCCCTACGTGAGAAAAAAAAATGAAGAATGTGGGTGTATGGGAAAATGGGCATGCATTTTTGGGTGCTTTCTTGCTCCAGAAGTCAAAATTGATTTTCCCCAAAAATGGGTTTTCCCCAAATTCGAAATTTCTGCCCATATTCTTCCCATCCCCATGCAATAACTAACTCAACCACATTCTAGTAGGATTTAATGGTTGGGTGAATGAGACAAGAAAGGTAGTTGACTGATTGATGGGTTCTCCTATTGACATTTGGATTTTCGCTATTGGTCCCAAAGGTTAAATAATTTCCCTCCCTATTCCTTAGAAAAATCATGCCATTTTCATTATGGTTGCATTAACTTAGCTGGTTGTGGGGATTTTTAATTAAAATGCATATTTACATGATGCCAAAATTATAACATGTCGGATATCATGATATACCATTGGCAACGATTTTAATTTCCAGAACATAAAACATTAAATCAATGGTGGGGATTTTTCCTTTAGCTCCACACCATGATTAATTACAATATATACATCATATATATTTTTAATCCAAATGGGGTCAAAATCGGGGTGTTACATTCCCCTCCCCCTTCAACAGCATTGTCCTCAGTTCTTTACAAAATTCAACAAAATGCTACACTGGTATTGCCTCAGTGTTCCGCAGAATTGAACAAAAATGGATGTGCCAATCGCATGGCATCCTCCAGCTCCCATGTAGCCTCTTTAGGACCGTAGTGCTCCCATTGCACCTTTACCTACCCTATGATCGGTTCCAGAGCATTGTGACCTTCCTGTCGAGGATGCACATTGGCTCGATTTGGAACTCTCCCTCAGTTTCCACCTGAATCACATCCCAATTTATCACATGGTTAGGATCATGTACATATTTCTTAAGTAAAGAAACATGAAAAACATTATGAGCTCTAGTCCTAGCAGGCAATGCAAGTTTATATGCAACTAGCCCTATTCTTTCAAGCACTTCAAATGACCCACAATATCTAGGTGACAACTTGGCACAACTTCCAAGCTTCAAGGAACTATTTTTTTCCTTCACTCTGAGGTAAACATGATCCCCAACACTGAACTCTCTTTTCACCCTATGCTTATCTACATAGCTTTTCTGTTTGTTTTGTGTCGTTTTTAGATTTTACCTGATCTTTACAACCTCCTGCTCCATCTCCTTGAGCAATTTTGGACCAAGCACAACCATGTTCACTGGATTATCCCAAGTCACTGGTGTCCTATACCTTCTTCCATACAAAGCTTCATACGAACTCATCCCCTAGGATTCTTGATGTCCGTTGTTATAAGCAAACTCTACCAAGAGTAAGTAATATTCCCACTTGGTTGGTGTATCCATCACATACATGCAAAGCATGTCTTCAAGCACTTGGTTAACTCTCTTTGTCTTCCCATCAGTCTGAGGATGCTATGCAGCGCTGAAGTTTAGCTTTGTACCCAAATCTGCAAACAACCCCTTCCAAAAATTGGAAGTGAACTTGACATATATGTTAGAGACTATTTCCTTAGGAAAACCATGCAATTTGAAAATCTCCTTCATGAATATCTTTGCAATGTCATCAGTCTTATGCATAGACTTAACCGGTATGAAATGTGTTGCCTTTGTCAACTTGTCTACCACAACCATGTTGTAATCATGTTTTCTCCAAGTCATTGGCAATCCTATAATAAAATCCATGGAAATAACTTCCCATTTCCATTCTAGAACTGGCAAAGGCTGAAACAAACCTGCATGGTGTTGATGCTCAACCTTTACCTGCTGACATTTCATGCACCTTGAAATGTATTCATCCATGTCTTTTTTCATTCCTAGCCAAAAGTACTGCTTTCTGGATGTAGCAATTGTCTTCTGATATCCTGGGTGACCAGAATATGGATCTTAATGGATTTCATCCATAACAAATCTCCTTATATCTGCTACATTTGGAATATAAATTCTTTATTTATAAGTAAGAAGTCCATCTTCTTCCAACTTATATCCCCATACCTCTTCTCAAGACATTGCTGCTGCAATTTGTCTTTTACTTGCTCATACAATTCATCTTCAGTAGTATGATTAACAATCTGCTGCCTCAAATCTGATTGGAAAATACTAAGAGATGCCACATGCATTTCCTTCACCTTCTTGATGAGCACATCAACTACCTTATTCTCTTTTCCCTTTATGTGCTTGATTTCAAAATAAAACTCACATAAAAACTCCAACCATCTCCCTTTCCTACCATTTAGAGTAGGCTGATCAAACAAATACTTCAGACCGCAATGGTTTGTCCTTAGCTCAAATATTCTACCCATCAAGTAATGCCTCCACATCTTGAGAGCATGTACTATGGCTGCAAGCTCTAGATCATGAGTGGAATAGTTTTTCTCATGTTCCTTCAACTTTCTTGATTCATAACATATCATGTGGTTGTCTTGCATAAGGACTCCTCCAATCCATTATCTGCATGCATCAGTACATACCAAAAAATATTTCTCTAGGTCTGAAACTTTCAATACTAGTGCACTGGTGAGAAGATTCTTCAACTGCTGGAAGCTTTCTTCACACCTTGATGTCCATTCAGACTTTATCCCCTTCTTTTGCAAAGAAGTGATGGCATGTGCAAATTTGGAGAATCCTTCAATGAATCTCCTGTAGTATCCTGCAAGTCCCATAAAAGATATTACATCTGTCACATTTCTTGGAGTAGGCCAATTCATAATGGATTCAATTTTCTCAGGGTCCACAGATATACCCTCTTCTGAGATAATGTGACTCAAATACTGAATTCTATATCTATAGAAGTCACACTTGCTCAACTTTGCATATAGCTAATGCTCCCTGATCAATTGCAATGTCAATATCGAATGCTCTTCATTCTCTTCCTCATTCTTAGAATAAATACGAATTTCATCAAGGAAAACAACAACAAACTTGTCCAAATACCTGTTGAAGCCACTATTCATAAGGAACATAAATGTAGCTGGTGAATTTGTGAGACCAAATGGTACCATTATAAACTCATAATGTACATACCTTTTTTCTGAAGGCTATCTTATGAATGTCTTCATCCTTGATTCTCAACTGGTGGTAACCAGACCTCAACTCAATCTTGGAAAATATCGTTGCTCCTCTCATTTGATCAAAGAGGTCATCAATCCTAGGAAAAGGGTATTTGTTCTTCACAGTGACCTTGTTCAACTATCTGTAATCAATACACAGCCCGAGTGTACCATCTTTCTTCTTTACAAACAACACTGGTTGTTTATGTATTTGTAACTTCATAATGTATTCACGTATGTATCTTATGTCTTGTACCCTAATGTTTATTCTGGGATGTGTCTGTAATGTAATTGAGTCATGTCATGCCCCGATGTTTCTATCAGGAGGATATATAATGTAAACAAGTCATGTCAAGTAATTGTGGGTAACCCTCCTATTGATCAAGGGTTAAAGTCCCCACAGTTCCGAGGCACTAGGGTTATTAGACTCACCTAGTGAAGTTGGCCCTAGTTGGGTTTAGTCAAGTCAGGAATTAGTATAAATAGAGAGCTAGCCTCTCTATTTGATACACACTCACTCACACTCAGTTGTAGCGCATAGCTGAGAAATAAGAAGACACTGGTGCTAGGAAGAAAGACGTTACTATTGTCGGGAGATCATCTTACTGTTTTGTGCTTTTCTATTTGGTGTTGATTCTATCTCTAAGGAAGTTGAGGGGTTTTATCCATTTATGGTTTCCCCAAGGAAAAACACTGTGTTCATTGTCTCTTATGTTTTATTTTTGTGCTTGTTATTCTCTCTGTTAAAGATCCTAGTATAATGCTAACTTAATGTTAAAATCTAACATGGTATCAGAGCTAGCCTAAAACGGAAGACACTATGCAGCTGCAGGAACTAGGGCTTCCTACTTTTTGGATCTCTCTCCAAATATTTTCAGCAAAATAAGGTTGGAATAACTGTCCTCCCTAGGGAACATCTTTCTGTCGAAGCAAAATCCAATTCAGAGGTTTTTCAGTTTTGTACCCAACACTGCTGCCGAAAATTAGGGCTTTTCACAGAAGTGGAATTTTTCAGTGAGCCTAGGCCTGGATTGATATCCTCCCCAAAATAAAAGTTAGGGATCAAAATCAAATCATTTGGTTGGATATAACTCTATAAAAGAAAAACCCTAATATGCTCCTAAACCAGCGCTGCAGAATTTCAGCTCCAGATTCAGATCTGACATCTTGACCTGGTAAGATCTAAATCTTTTGTATTTCCATTTGAGTTTCTTATTTAAGATGTCTCATCATACCAAGCTTGATGAAAATCTTGAGGGAGCTGATAACTTTCGAGCCTGGAAGTATAGGATCTCCCTAGTCTTGGAAGAGAATGAGTTGGACTCCTACGTCAATGAGGAGATTCCAGTTCCAGAGGGAGATGAGGCTAAGGCCTTATACAAGAAGAAGTTAGTTATGGCAAAGAAAATCATTTTTTATTCAACCAAGGATCACCTTATACCATAGGTGTCCTCCCTAAAGACACCTAAAGCTATGTTTGATTCCCTAACCAAATTGTTTGAAAGAAAGAACATAAACCGGAAGATGACCTTGAGGAACCAGTTGAAGAATGTGAAGATCCAGAATGTAGAAACCATCCAGTCTTACTTTACAAGGGTTTACCAGATCAAGGAAGAATTGGAAGCAGTAGATGAAGAAGTGTAGAATGCAGAGATTGTAATGGCCACCTTGAATGGTCTCCCTACGACATGGGACTCTTTCATTCAAGGGATATGTTCCAGAAAGAATTTAGTTAATTTCAGCAAACTACGGTAAGAATGCGCTCAAGAAGAAGCTCAAATAGCAACTCGAGAAGAGAAGACGGGAAATGAAGATCAAGCTCTCATAGTACAATCCAATAAAACCAGATCTAGCCATCACAGAAGTAAGTACTCTAATCAAAGGAATAACTTTAGAAATTCTAGAGATAAGTCTAAGTTCATTTGTTATACATGTGATGAAAGAAGACACTTTGCTAGAGATTGTCCTAAGAACAAAAGTAGCTCTCACAAGAACAAGGGAAATGGGAGAAGACATCATGCTCATGCTGCAGAGCATGATGAACCTTCCACAAAGAGAAATAAACAAGACATTGATGATTCTTCAAGTGATGAAGAATATGTTTTGATTTCCACTCTCACGGGAACTATCACACATGGAAGTAATGATTGGATTATAAACAGTGGTGCTTCCAAGCACATGACATGATTCAAGGAATCCTTTGTGAAATTATCTGAACATGAATCACCTCACAAGGTGAAACTTGGAGATGACTACCAGTATCCAATAAAAGGTAGTGGGGAATCCTCGTATAAGCTAGACTCTGGAAAGTCTATCAAGATGAAAGATGTATTGTTTGTACCTGAACTAAAGAAGAACCTTTTCTCCATATATGCATTAGATGCAAAAGGAATGAGGTTTGCATTTGTAGATGGACAAGTCCTCATGTGGACAAAAGGAAAGTCTTTCGATGATGCAGTAGTGAATGGAGAACAAGAAGGAGGACTATACAAATAGAAGGGCCAACTAGAACAAGCTTTGGTTCATGACTCGGTAGAACCAAATGAGCTTTGGCATAGAAGACTTGTACATGTGCATTACAGAGAACTATCACTTGCAAGTAAAGTTGTTGAATATCTCCCAGAAATGCATACAAAACATGAAGGTGTATGCAAAGGATGTGCGAAAGGGAAGAACACAAAGAAGACATTTCCAAGTAGCGAGAGTAAGGCAAAAGGAATCTTGGAAATCATCCACTCCAATGTATGAGGTCCAATTTCATCCAATTCACTAAGAGGGTATGCATACTATGTTTCTTTTATTGATGATTTTTCTAGGAATACATGGATCTACTTCATGAAGAACAAAGATGAAGTATTCAGCAAGTTCAAGGAATTCAAAGCCTTGATCGAGAACCACACTAAAAAGAAGATCAAGACTTTTCTATCAGATAATGGCAGAGAATTCATATCAAATGAATTCAAAGAGTTGTGCAAAGACTTGGGCATTAAGAGAAAGATTTTCACTCCATATAATCCACAACATAATGGGATTGCAGAAAGGAAGAATAGGACTATCATGGAAGCTACAAGAGCAATGCTTCATGATCAAGATCTTCCTATGCATCTTTGGGCAGAAGCTACCATAATAGTGGTGTATGTACAGAACCATACTCCACATAGAGTACTCAAGAACAAGACTCCTGAAGAAGTCTTATTTGGCAAGAAAACAAAAGTTATCCATCTCAGAATATTCAGCTGTCCTGTGTACATACACATTTCGAAAGAAAAGAGGATGAAGTTAGATCCTTCAAGAAAGAAGGGTATATTTGTGGGATACTCTGAAATCTCGAAGGCTTATAGAATATACTTCCCAGGGTTCAAGAAGATTGACATCAGCATAGATGTAACATTTGATGAAGATTCATCCTACGTCAAATCCAAAAAGAAACCAGTTGAAGAACCTGAAGAAACAAGAGAATCTAGAATTCATGACACAATCATGAATGAATAAATTCAAGAAGAAGATCGAGAATTTAAAAAACCTCAAGAACCTATAGATCCACCTCTGGAGAAGAATCCTCATAAGAGGAAACCTGATTGAGTACGTCAAATTATCCAAGGTGCAGAAAGATATGGAGCATCAAAAGAAACACCCAGAGGAATAAAGAGAACTAGATCTTGCTCTAGCTACGTATCCTTACTATGTGACATTATTGATAAAGAACCTTCCAACTATGAAGAGGCGGTAGAACAAAAATAATGGAAGGATGCTATGATCAAAGAGTATCAATCGATCATGAAGAATGATGTTTGGGATGTTGTCAAAAACTGGAAGGGAAGTCCATTATAACTTCCAAATGGATCTACAAGATCAAGCATGCTGCATATGGTAGCATCGAGAAATATAAAGCAAGATTCATTGCTCGTGGTTTCTCTCAGAAAGAAGGAATAGATTATGAAGAAACCTTTGCACCTGTAGCTAGATACACTTCCATCAGATCAGTACTTGCTCTGGCTGTAGTGATGAAATGGAAGATACACTAGATGGATGTCAATACTTCTTTCTTGAATGGTGTAGTAGAAGTGGAAGTGTATGTGGAAGAGCCACTCGATTTTGAGACACATGACAAGGAGTCTCATGTGTGCAGATTAAAGAAATCCTTGTATGGTTTGAAACAGGAACCCAAGACATGGTACGGTAGAATTGATGGTTTCCTATCCAGTTTGGAATTTACCAAGAGTAAAGAATATTCCAACCTTTACTACAAGGTTGAAGATGGAAACCCAGTGATACTCCTGCTATATGTGGATGATCTATTTGTAATAGCTATGGATGGGTTGATTGCTGACATGAAGAGGAAACTTGCTACTGAGTTTGAAATGAAGGACTTGGGTATGATGCACTATTTCTTAGGCATCGAGGTGTGGAAGAATGCAGATGGAGTCTTCCTTGGACAAGGGAAGTATGCAGTAGAGATTCTGAAGAGATTCGGGATGATGGAATGCAAGGCCATAACCACACCTATGGCATCGAACCTGAAGCTATCGAGTGATGCTTCATCAAAAGAGGTTGATGCTATGATGTATCATCAGATGATTGGGTCCTTGATGTACCTAACGAACACGAGACCAGATATTTTCTTTACTATCAACACCTTGAGCCAATTTTTGACAGATCCGAGACATGTTCACTTGATTGCTACAAAGCACATTCTGAGGTACCTGAAGGGTACAGTTGATTATGGGCTCAAGTACGAGGTGAATTAGAAGATTAAACTAGAGGGTTATGTTGATTCAGATTGGGTAGGAAGTGCCATCGATAAGAAGAGCACTTCCGGATGTTGCTTTAGTATGGGATCAGGTGTGGTCTCTTGGTTTAGTAGGAAGCAATCCTGTGTGGCACTGAATACAGCTGAACTAGAGTATGTTGCAGCTTGTTCAGCTAGTTGTTAGAAAGTATGGCTGAGGAAGCTACTGTCTAATTTATTTGATCTCTATATGGATGCTACTTGTATATATTGCGAAAACCAGAGTTGTGTGAAGTTGTCAGAGAACCAAGTGTTCCATGACAAGTCGAAGCATATCGAGATCAAGTATCACTATATCAGGGATATGGTGCAGAGAGGAGTAGTGAAGCTCTAGTATGTCGTGCCAGATGAATAGATAGTTGATGTATTGATGAAGCCATTGGCTAGAGTGAAGTTTGAGTACTTCAGGGAGAATCTTGGTGTTCTCAATATCAAGGTTCCCTCCAAGGGTAAATGATGAGACCTAGAGCCATTTTGACATGGGAGAGGATTAAGTTCCTTCCATGGTCAGATGTAAGGGTTGAGCCATTCTATCACGGTGAGAGGATTTAGGTTCCTTCCATGTCAGATGTGAGTGCTGAGCCATTCTAATATGACTGTAGGATTGGTTCCTACATGATTAGATTTAAGGGCTGAATGTCATTCTTGGAATGGAAGCACCTGGTCAGTTACCAGGAATACTCAGTCTGGGACTGAGGGCCATTCTGATATGACTGTAGGATGTAATCTTACATGATCATATGTGAGCACATGTCCATTCTAATGTGATTGAGGGATGTATCCCACTTGATCAGATATAAGGGCTGATGTCATTCTCTAGGAGAATGGAGGCACCTGGTTAGTTACCAGGAATCCTCAATTTGGGATTGAGAGCCCTTTTGATGCGATGTGTTTACACATGGTCGAATGTAAGTGCAGAGCCTTTCTGACAGGATGAGGTCGGATATAAGCGCTGAGCCATTCTAGCACGATGTGTTTACACATGGTCAGATGTGATTGATATGCCTTTCTGACAAGATGGGGTCGGATGTAAGTGCAGAGCCTTTCTGACAATATGAGGTCAGATGTAAGTGCTGAGCCATTCTAGTGTGATGTGTTTAGACATGGTCAGATGTGAGTGTTGGGCCTTTCTCACAAGATGAGGTCAAATGTGAGTGCTGGGCATGCCTTTCTGACAATATGAGGTTAGATGTAAGAGCTGGGAGGGCCTTTCTGACTTAGGGCCAGATATAAGTGTTGAAGACCTACATGAAGGATAGGCCTACAACCAGCATGAAAAAGGGTTGTCTCTATATAACTTCCTGTGATGAGAATAATCGAGATAAAACCATTCTGAGATAGCATGTGATGATGATCCAAATCAAGTGATGATCCAGATGTGATGATGATCCAGACTTGATGACAATCCAGATCAAGTGATGATCCATATGTGATTATGATCTAGCAATGATGATCTAGTAGTCATGATGATCCAGATCCCAAGACGAAGAAGACTTGAAGAAGAATATGACTTAGAAGAAGACGAAGAATACAAAGAATACTTGAAGATGAATATGACAAGATGATCTAGTCGATACAGATAAAAAGACCAGTGCTGAAAATTGTGTCGAAATAATACCTTCCTAGTTAAAAGGGAGTGTTGATGTATTTGTAACTTCGGAATGTATTCACCTATGTATCTTATGTCTTGTACCCCGATGTTTATTCAGGGATGTGTCTATAATGTAATTGAGTCATGTCATGCCTCGATGTTCTGATCAAGAGGATCTATAATGCAAACAAGTCATGTCAAGTCATTGTGGGTAACCTTCCTATTGATCAAGGGTTAAAGTCCCCGCAGTTCCAGGGCACTAGGGCTATTAGACTCACCTAGTGAAGTCAGCCCTAGTTGGGTTTAGTCAAGTTAGTAATTAGTATAAATAGAGAGCTAGCCTCTCTGTTTGATACACACTCACTTGCACTCAGTTGTAGCACATAGCTGAGAAAGAAGAAGACACTGGGGCTAGGAAGAAAGAGGTTACTGCTGTCGAGAGATCATCTTACTATTTTGTACTTTTCTATTTGGTGCTGATTCTATCTCTGAGGAAGTTGTGGGGTTTTCTCCATTTATGGTTTCCCCAAGGAAAAACATTGTGTTCATTGTCTCTTGTGTTTGATTGCTATGATTTCTATTCTCTCGGTTAAATATCCTATATAATGCTAGCTTAATGTTAAAATCTAACACTGGTGCTCCGCAAGGAGACACACTTGACCTAATATAATTCTTCTCCAACAACTCTTACAGTTGCATCTTCAGCTCTATTATTTATGGTGTACTCATTTTGTAGGGTGTCTTGGACACTCGTGTTGCTCCTAGCACAAGTTCAATTATGAAATCAATGTCTCTCTTTGGAGGAAGCCCTGGAATCTCATCAAGAAACACATCCCTTAATTCCTGCAACACATGAAAGTATTCCAACCTAGGAGTTTCATTCTCTGTTTCCTCCAAAATATGAGCCACATACAACCAGAAGCCTTTCCTACAAAACTTCTTCAACTGCATTGTTGAAATCTGCCTTACCTAAATCACCTTTGGAATTCCTTTCACAACTTTTGGATTCCCTTCTTCATCCATGCATTCAAAAGTTTTATTATAACAGTCAAGCTTTACCCTGTGAGCTTCTAACCAATCCATTGCAATGAGAACATCATAGGAACCAAGTGGTAGAACATTCAGATCTACACAAGTGACCAATCCATTCATGACCAATGGACATTTCTCTACCACTTCACTAACCTTTCTCTTAGTTCCAGTGGCTAGCTGAACTAACCAAGATTTTCTATGCTTTACTTTCTTAAAAGCACAAATCTCCACTACTCTAGGAGTAATGTAATTATGAGTAGAACCAAGGTGAATCAGAATAAAAACAAATTGCTCAACAATATTACCTGCAACTTCAACCATAGTTGACTGGTGATCTTCCTAGCCATCCTCCAGTGCTGCATAAATCCTAGGGACAACCCTTTCTACTTGACCGATTGTTTTTTCTTCTTGAATGTTGTAAGTTGGCCTTGCACTCTCATTCTCGAGTGTACAATTCCTGTGCATGTGGGGTCCTCCACATTTAGAACATTGGAGAGGTTCTCTGTTCTGCTGTGGATCTCTAGGATTTTCTCCCACCACTCCAACTAGATTACTCGCAGCTTGGGATGGTTGATTCTATTGATTCTTGAAGTTAGAAGGTTTGAAACCTTTCTTTCTCTGGTCAGACTTCTCATTATTTTTGTCCTTCCATGTCTTATGATAATCAGGTTTACCTTTTCTTTTCTCATAGAAGTACTTAGATTTCTTTATTGCTTCTTCAATTCCATCTTTGTAAGACTGAGGCAATCCATTCAGGAAACTATGGATCTTCACTTTTTCATCTTTGATATACCTGACATACCTTAATAGATCCAAGAACTTGTTTGCATACTATTCCATAGTTTGTTGTGCCAATCTCATCTCATGGAATTCTTTAATTTTATCATCATAGTACCTGTCAGAGAGGTACCTCTGCTTGAAATACTTCTTGAATTATTTCCACACAATTCTTCTTTCATTAAACTTCTTTACTTGTCTTTGGTGTTCCCACCATATGGATTCTCTTCCAGTCAAATTGAATATAGCTACCCTTTCTTTCATATTTCCAGAGTAGCCTTGAACTTGGAAATAATTCCTCATCCCAAGAAGCCAAGCCTCAGCTTCTTGACCAGTCTTGACCTCACCATTAAAATTAGGAGGCCTTTCCTTTTTGAATTCATCTCATGAATTGTTCTTGTAACGTCTCCTCTTCTTATTCCTACGAGATGGAGAGCTTGAATCTCCACTAGTTTTTTCAGAATCAGATGACCCACTGGTAGTCCATTCTGGAGTATTCCTCCTATCCCTAGAATCCCTCCTGGAGACATGAGACCTTTTACGGGAATCTCCCCTGGTGCTACTTTTGCTTCTTTCTGGATTAGTTGTCTGATGCCCAGAGTTTATCTGTCCCTGGATGTTTATCAAAATCTGCAGTATAGCTGCATTTATTTGATTTTGATCTGCTTGAGCCTTCAGCATCCTTTCATTGTCTTCTCTGCAAATTTACAAATCCAGCCTTAGGCTCCTCATGGTGACTACAAAATTTGGGGGAGTATCTTGAAATATTCTCCCATTGGACTCTGTCTCGTCATTTCCAACTCTAACATTTTCTCCCATAACATCTTCCTTGAACTCATAGGGATCTTGTGCATCATTCATGTCATCGATCCTCATCTTGGCCGAACCAAGAATGAATTTTTGAAAAATGCTCTATGTAGAATGTTGAATCTAAAGGTGACTATAGTTCTGCACAATGTGTTAATAAACACAATTGTTAGCTACATAACAATATCATGAGTTCATAATTACTTGCCTGCATTGGAAAATACTATATTGGCAACTTTGTCATAACACATAATTTTCTTTTCACCAATAACAATGGTATTAATGGGACAACAGGGGTCAAGGGGGCTTTCCCCCTTGTGGCACATAAGATTACTACCATTTTTCACATTTTCAACAGTTGTAATTCCACTGAAAAACTGTTGAAATCTGCTGAAAAATCCCACTGAAAAACTCAGATTTTTTTTAGATTTTTTTTTCATCTAATCAGATCCCTTCCCAACTAGCCATCTGATGTATCAGGTCACTAGTTGACAACTCTTCCGACACCTCGGTGGATTGATCTTCATTTGCAATCCAATGCACATTGGGTCAATCTTCCTCTATCTTCTGATGCTTCGCTTGATCAATCTTATATTCTTTTATGACACGTCGGGTTGATCTTCTTTTCTTTTTCGATGCTTCGGCTAATCGATCCTGTATTATTTTTCAACACCTTGGATAGATATTCCTCTGTCTTCTAACACATCGGCTCCATCTTCCTCTATCTTCTGATATGCCTCAGAGAACTTCACCCGAGTGACATCGAAAAACTTTTTCTGATATTTCCTATACTTGGAAAAAAAATTCAAATTTTCTTCTCTTCTTCCTCTTTCTACCACCGTGTCGGATCCCTTTCGGCGAGCCTTGCTCACACCTTGGCTCTGCCTAGCTGATACCTTTGTCTCTTCCCAACCAACACCCTCATATCCTCCCAGTCAAGACCTTTGGCTTTTCTTAGCCAAGACCATCAGCTCCTCCCAACCGAGACCTTCGGCTCCACCTAGCCGAGACCTCCATAAAAATTTCAAACTTAGAAAATTCTTCAAAATTTATCTCCACTTAGTTTCTTTACCAGATGGACTTAGCCTAAGTCCTCTGATGCAGCAGATGCACGTTAGCCTAAGTCATCCTATGTATCAAATGGACTTTAGCCTAAGTCATCTGATATTTCCCATACTTTGAATTTTTTTTTGAAATTTTGAAAATTCTCCTTGATTTTTACGTTTTTTTCCTCTGATGGGAAGAGGGTAACATGCTTTTGTCACTACTTCTTCATGGCCCATTGAGGCCCATGCTGCAACGAAGCTCTGATACCACACCTTAAGGTCCCCAACCCTTCGACCGACGAAGAGCATGCTACCATAACACTCTTCCCAAGCATTTAGCCCCATAAACATACAATGATAAAAATGCATTGAACTAACATACATAGATGCATAAAAAATGCAATTATACAGTTCAATCAAAACCATTCATTCAAGCTTTAATCATATTCACCATAATTCATTAAACAAATATATACAGTTGCAGGGATTAATACACAAGAATACTTATCTTTGAATGAAGCTCCCCGCAACTAGCTATGTTGCTACAACGTTCCACCCAACCATAGGCCAGTGTGCTCCTTAATATCTCAACAACACTACCACCCCTGAGCTAGGCATGATTCCCACAAGGAATAAGGAAACTAAGCAGGATAACACATAGCTAAAGATATGTCAAAACTCATTCAAGCCAACACGGTTGGGTTTATCATACCAAGAGTACACAACAACACATAACCAAGACAACAAGTTGGGTTTATTAGGTTATCAGGATATGGAAGCACTGTCTACTAAGCTAGTGGGCTCACTAAAGAGCTAAGGATTCCTTCACCAAAACTAGCTTGACTCCTACGACATCCACAAACACCCAACATAAGGAATCATTCCCTTCTCTGCTGCACAGTCCCTGAGGACATGACTTCCCTTCCAGTGCTATTCAGGGGGTGTAGAGAAGAGAATCAAACCTCTAGATCTATCTATGAGGCTCCTACAAAACACTATTTTTTTCAAGAAAACTCCTTTCCACTCCAACATAGTCCAAAGACCAATTTCATACTCAGAAAAATACACCATTTTCTTAGATTTTTATCATTCAAGCTAGCATTATGATCTTAGGATATTATCTGAGAGAATAACATGCATATCAATAAAACATAAGAGACAATGAACAAAAATATTTTCCTCGGGGAAACCATAAAGGAGAAAACCCCGCAACTTCCTCAGAGATAGAATCAGCACCAAAAGTAAAACCCGAAAACATAAAGATGATATCCCGACAGTAGTAGTCTCTCTCTCTGATCCAAGATTCTTCTCTCTCACTCATGCACCCCAGTGAGTGAGTGTGTGTGTAATAAATAGAGTGGCTCACTCTCTATTTATATTCTTTCCTTCACCTGATGTGCACTTCAACATGTCAACCCCACTTAACAATTACTTACTAGGGCCGACATCTCTAGGAGAGTCTAATAACCCTAGTGCCCCACAATTGTGGGGAATTTTCCCTTCAATCAACAAGGAGGTTTAACCTTGACACAATTGTGGAAATTGAACCTAGTGATAGATTAATTTTACTCACAACAATTAACAATTGATCATGCAAAATCACTCACAAAAGAGACTGAAATTGGAACTGAACACTAAACTGTATTAACTCAGTGTACAATAGACAAACCTATAAAATAATAGGTTTCTATATAAATAAAATACATTAGGTATTTGAATGCATGAGGAGCAATTCGAATCTAGCATAAAGTAGGCTTACTAAAATTAAGCAAATCCCCCATAGGTGTAAAAAGTTGATCCCAAATCTGTCACGGAGCTCACGAATTAGAAAAATGGCTTAGGAAAGATAAAGAGTGGTGGAATGACAACTCATACATGCTTTTTCAAGGAGAAAAGAGTGGAGGATGAAGAGGACAAAAAACTAGTTCACCTCACCTAGTCAAACTTTCCCTATTGCCTTAAAACACTAAAAAAGCAGGAAATAAAGCAGAAAAAGCAGAAGGGCGCCTAGGAGACCAGGAGTAAAGAATAATTGATTCCTTGAGTTTTCCAAAGTGCTACATGGGTCAAATTAGGCAAGTTGGACCACTATGGATAGGTAATTGACAACTTGCATAAGGTGGTACACATGAACTAGGCAAATAAGACAAAAATAATTAAATTAATATCTAAGGTAGTAAACTATGGGTTGATTATTCTAACACCCGCCCTTAATCCTGACTTATGAGTAATATATCAGAAAATTATAGGGCCTAGCAATAAGGCTTATTCACCCTTTACATACTGCATGTCCATTTAAACAAGGAAAGAGGCAAAACCAACTTGGGAAAATCCTCCATTAAACATGGACTGTAAAACAAAATTTTGGAATCTTGTCTTCACTCATGCTTCACAGCATGATCAGCAATCCCTAGCAGTGATTTGATATTGGTGAAGATATCAGCTACTTGTTTTGAAGATGAACAGAAGAGTAGGTGAATGGTGCCATCATGCACAAGCTCTCTGATGTAGTGCATATGGATCTCAATGTGTCTAGTTCTCTACTTCTGAACTGGATCTTTGCAGATTCGAAAGGTACTCTGGTTATCATAGTAGATGGTAGTTGAGTACTCTTATTTGAAACCACACTCTCCAAGTAATCCCTGCAACCATAAACATTGAGTTGCTGCATTAACAACTCCTTTGTACTCTGCTTCTGTAGATGAGAGTGCAATGGCACTCTATTTCTTGCTTGACCAGATGATTGGCCCTTCTACAAGCATGAACACATATCCTAATGTGGACTTTATGCCTGTGCTATCACCTACCCAATCATTGTCAGTAAATCCAATCAAATCAAGATCAGATTTTGCTTTATAGAAGATCCCATGTGTCCTTGTTTCCTGAACAAAGTTAAGGATCCTTTTGTCTGCTTTCCAATGGATCTCATGAGGCTGATCCATATATCTAGAAGCCACACTTACTACATAAGAAATATCAGGTCTAGTATGTGTCAGATACAACAAACATCCAATCAATTGCCTATACAGTGTATTGTTTACCATAGGTGAAGAATCAACTTCTTCCAGCTTCACTCTTGAAAGGAAAGGAGTTTTGCTTGCTTTGCAATCCTTCATTCTGAATTTGTTCATAAATTCCAAGGCATATTTGGACTGGTGCACTTTTATTCCAGCTTTGTTTTGAGCAATCTCAAGCCCCAAAAATTGACTTAAGAGCCCCAAATCTGTCATGGAGAAGGCTTGGTTCATAGCACCCTTTAAGGAAGCAATCTCAGCCTTTGAGCTTCCTGTAATGAGGAGGTCATCAAAATATAACACAATGATCATTAATGAACCATTAACTAACTTCAAATAGACATTTGGATTTGGTTTGCACCGAACAAAATTCAGTGATAGCAAGAAGCTATCGATCTTGGCATACCAAGCCATGGGGGCTTGCTTTAGCCCATACAATGACTTTCTCAACCTGCATACAAGAGAAGGGTTAGTAGAAAAACCTTGAGGCTGCTTCATATATATCTCTTCAGTGAGATCTCCATTTAGGAAGGCACATTTTACATCCATGTGATGTACCTCCCATTGCCTTGAGGCTGCAATGGCTAAGGCTAGCCTGATGGAATCCATCTTTGCCACTGGGGAAAAAGTCTCATTGTAATCTATGCCATGAACCTGTGAGTAGCCCTTGGCTACCAATCTGGCCTTGTACTTCAGTGGTGAACCATCAGCAGCAAATTTGGTCTTATAGACCCACTTACACTGGACTATCTTTCTTCCTGGAGGAAGATCCACTAGCTCCCATGTGTTGTTCTTCTGGAGTGAGCTGAACTCCTCCTTCATGGCTTTTTTCCATATTGGATCTCCTGCTGCTTCTTCATATGTTTGAGGATCAGAATCCACCATCAAATAGCATTTTTCATCAAACATAGGATCCTTCATGCACAGACCACTCTCAAATTGAGATCTAGTCCTCCTTGGGTCATTGGGATCCCCAACTAGCTCTCCTGCTGCATGTAGTGTCTTGGCTGCCCATTTTGGCCTTGTAGGGATGTTAGGGTCTGAAATAAACTCATATCCATTATAAAAATCAGAATCAGCATGTTCAACAAACTCTTTACTTACTTCTTGAGGTTCAGGTGGAGAAGAGGCTTCTCCAACTTCCACTGCTGCAAGGGGTTCTTCTTCAAACTGAACACACATTTCGATGAAGGATTTGTTTGTGCTCAAATTTATCATTTTGTACCCCTTTGAATCTTCAGAGTATCCAAAAAAAAGACACTCTTGGATTTGGGGCTGCAAAGCCTTCCTCTTCTCTGTTGGAATTCTAGCCCAAGCCTTTGAGCCAAAAATCCTGAAATGGGTCACATCTAGCTTGTGCCCACTCCATGCTTTGAAGGGAGTCATGCCATAAAGCTGTTTATGAGGCACCCTATTCTGAATATAGGCTGCATAGTTGATAGTTTCGGCCCAGTACTTTGGTGGCAAATTTTTGGCCTCCATCATGCATGTTGCCATCTCCTTCAGTGATCTGTTCTTCCTCTCAGCAACACCATTTTGCTGTGGTGTGTAAGGGATACAATGCTGCATCTAAATACCTGCATCTGCACAATAATTAATAAAATCAGACTTGACATACTCACCACCATTGTCATATCTGAGGGCCTTGAGTTTCCTTCCAGACTAGTTCTCAACCAAAGCCTTAAAGACTTTGAATAGGCCAAAAACTT